>JBBBDQ010001439.1:422500-850000 GCA_037127315.1 Ascarosepion bandense | reverse complement strand
AGAGATGAAATGAATTGTATTTGATATAAAATATTTATTAACAAAAATCCAAAGAGACCGGTTAATCGTCCTCATTTTAACATTTTATAACATAATATTATACTGTACATAATAAAAAAGTCTCTTCAAATATGACATTTTTAAAATGTTTCATAATTACCAATAACCAACAACTGTATGTAAAGATACTTTAGATATAATAGAATTCATTTTCATTTATTTGCCTTGATAAAGTCCATCACAGGTTAAAAGAAATGGATTATAGATTTATATATGTGCAAGATGAATTAAAACGAGAAAAACCTCCTGGCCATATACAGTGAACATACCTTCCTAGCAGCAGATTTAGCTATGTATTTAATGTAGTCATTCCATTTGAGGTCGGCTGATAGAGTTAGGCGAAGAACGCGCAATGTTTTGCTTTCAGGGAGACGTTCATACTTTTGGCTTTTCTGCCAAAAGTATGAACGTTTTTAGTTGGTCTGTCAAATATCATCAGCATAGCTGGAAAGAAACAATGCAGTTATTATAAAGACATATGGAAATTAATCCGTGCAACAATTCATAGGTATAGATTATTCCTTCATGATCAGCCTATAAGCGTTTCAGCCCTGCCTCTAAATGGGCTGTTCAGTAAAGATTATCTGATTTTAGAATCAAATCTTATTTCTGTAACAATGTATTTAAACAATAAATCTGGAAAAATTACCAGCATCGACTTCCAAGGTTATTTACGCATTTACGATAAAATTGTAAAGTCCTGGATAGTTAATTAATACTTAAATGCTGTTTCTGCATTTTCATTTATAACGGTATGTTTATTACTTTATAAATTGTCAAATATTTGAACATTTGATATTCAGTGTGCGAGACATCAGAGAATATATTTGATGTGTGAAGTCTCGTCTCCGAAACTGGCGAGAATCTGCACAATTATTCTGGCAACATAAAATCCTGGCATTGTCCTGAATAAAAATTAGACTTTTCGTTTAATCAGTGCCGATAAAATTTTGTTTAACTGAATTTGCAATTCGTCCACCTTCTGGAAATAAACTTTGGCAGTAATGATGTATTTAGAATCTAGAAATCTGTAATTGATAAGACCAATGGCATACGAACCGTAAGTCACCATGGACAGCTGTTGATGTCATTTTAGATTGGGAAAACCATTCAACCGATTGTTTACGATTGTTTAAAGGGTTGATTTTTACACCACATGTCACTTTTTTGTTAGGAAATGGATCATTTCAATTCGCATATACAGCATCGAACATACTTCAAAACTTCGAATTTCTTAAATTCTATTAAAATTCGCGTGGAAACCATTTATCGAGTTTCGTCACCATCGCATTTTTTTAGAAGGTCCAATATTGTTGAAATGCTGATATCTATTATGTGAGATATTTCCCTGATACTTTGACGTGGGTTTTGATCGACAAGTGTCTTTCGATTTTGAATATCAATACCAGAAATCCGTACTGTCCTATTTTAAGTGGATCATTAATTCCATGCTTTGTTAATATTGATAGTAGTCTAAAAAGTACTATGACCAACTTGAACTCATGCAAAATATTAAACTTATCTCTTTTTTTATAATTTCAAATGTTGAAAGGTATGTCATATTTAAAGTCAAATTTTGTAAGGGATTGATACAAAACTAACAAAAAGAACAGTTTAATAATGAAGAAGTAATAAAATATTTTGAGCAAATATAATATCATATTAGAAAACAAAAAGTTTATTTTAAAAGAGGGCATTATTTCTGAAACAACCTCTAAAATTTGCAACGAAATACGTGCATTCCTTAAGTACATAATTTTTTGATTGCTCTATTTAGGTCCATTGCCATGTACAAACTCTTGGCAACTTGTTCTGGCTCTAGAAGAGTTTTCCTGAATAGAAAAACAATTATTCGCGATTTCTGCCAAGGGAATTAATTTTTCCATAGTTGGATACCTGAACCTCTTCTTATTGATTTCATTATTTAAAAGTATAAATATATTGAAATCATATATATGAACTCAAACACGTGTAATAACTAAAGTTATTATTATAATTATGTCATTTTTCATCATATTTCGATTTCTGCTATCGTCGCACTACCAACCAATTCTGCGGGAAGACATAAGGCAGGTCGTGGCGTGTTGCTATGGCTTCATTTCATGTTTTTTTCTATCTTCCCTATCATCCCTAGCATTACATAGATTAAGTTCTCCTTAGTGTGTGGGCTGTACATAAAATGACAATTTTTTGTATATCTTTTAAGCTGGGGTTTCCAGGGATTCTTTCAATGTGTTGCTTTGTTCCATTTTTTATCATTCCAAGTGCACCTACTATCACTGGCACAACTCTTGTTTTCAATTTCCACATTTATTATTATTATTATTATTATTATTATTATTTCTTTGAATTTTCTGTTGTATACATATTTCTTTCCGGGTTCAGAATCAGTGGTCAGAAATAATATCAAAAGATTTTTCTCCGTTGACCATATTTAGTATTGTTGTAATGGAAGAACCTGTCTCTCCCTAGCAATAGACTGTCACTCATTATAAATACACCACGCAGTAGATTACGAGTGAGCTGATGGCCGGAAGACGACCAGGAACAGACGGAAGTACTCTAAGCTACATTTTTCTGCATAGGGAGTATTGTGTGGACTCTTAATATTTGTACCTTTAGTACAATAAACCTTATTATTGATTTCATCGTGTGTTCCTTAGTCTTTACCACTGGGACTAACCACTCATTTGTTTGTATCGTATTTTCACAACTCAACAAGTATATATATATATATATATATATATATATATACATCCACACATTTTACTTAGCTAAAATTATTCGTAATTTGTAATCTGTACTTGTGAGTACAATTTTTTGTATTCCTATAAATCATGAGTCTCTTCAACTTTTCTCCAATCAATCCGAGTGCTCCAACTACAACTAGAATTACTGATGTCCTCATGTGCCACATTCTGTAGATTTCCACTTCAATATACTTGTACTTCAGGTTTTGGAGATCTTCAAAGATACATTACAATTTGCAGAAAATGTTATGTCAATAAGAAAACACATTCTGTTTATGTGAGTGTTGATCAAGATTTCTGTGTGATTAGCTTTGATTGTTCTTTTTGTGTGTATTGTAAAGCCCATTAAAATTGTTATAGGTTGAATTTATGCAATCGAATCTGAATAATATTCATACCAGTTAATTAAAGTTCCGCTCCTATAAAAGTTGCATCTTTTTCCAGTGCAGATATTGGCCCAATGTGCAACCAGATAAAAGACGGTCAATTGTTTCTGAATATTTATCACAGATTATTATTATTTCCATTATCTTTGTTACAAATTTCCTTATTAGTATCACACACACACACACACACACACACACACACACACACACACACACACACACATATATATATATATATATATATATATATATATATATATAAGTACACGAATAAATAATTTGATTAGAGTGGGAAACTTGGTGCAAGTGGAGGAAAGGATATAGTGTCCCACAAGTTACCTAATGATCGTTCTCTGGTTTTGAATGCATAATTCATTTTTCCTATAGAGCGGTTGTTCTTAAGGGAAGACAATCCAGTCTTCCATAGGATTTACACATGGACGAGGATATATATATATATATATAATTAGGCAGCAAGCATTCTTTCAAAACGTTTTCATTGAATACCATAGAAAACAAAACTTTAATTAGTTTTTTAGTAAGTTTGTACTCCTCACTCTTTTCTAATTAATCTTTTTACAGTTATGTAGCCCCCGCTCATCAGTGACATTTCACGAGGTGAAATGATTAAAAAAAAAGTTTCCAGCATCTTTACATTTTTCAGTTTAGTTGGAGATAAGGAAATATAAAGATTGTCCTAAATTTTTATCGTCCCAAATATTTACGACCATTTCTATAACCATTTTTACGAGTATTAACCTTTTCGCTGTTATTTTTTCTCATGTTTTGACTGTAACGTAATAATTTAATTTCTTTTCCTTTGGAAAAACGAACGTTCATTCCAAATCTCACTTGACCCGCGCGACTAGATTTCACACGAGAATCTATTTTTTTAACATTTCAATACATCATTTCCACTATAAAATAATATATATATATATATATATATATATATATATATATATATATATATATATATATATATATATATATATATATATTACACCAATAATATATATATATATATATATTGTTTTGATACGGCAGTATTTCTTGTAAATTCCTTTTTCTAAGAAATTGATCTTGTTTGATTATGACAAGGCTGACTAACCCGTACCTGAAAGTCTAATATTTTAGTTTAGGTTAATTCATACTTGTTTTTTTTTTAAACCACCTTTATTTCTTATTATGTGAAAAAGTTAGCACGCGAATTTGATTATTTGCTTATGTTTTTTAAAATGGTGTTCCGTGTGTCTGTCTAGAAAATACTTTGCAAGAAAATATAGTAATCCGCAGTTTCTACTAAATTTGATTCGGCCTGCTATTTTTTTAATCATTTCCCCCAAGCAAGGCATTTCTATGCCACTATTGCGCAGGGGGTTTCATAGGGAAAAGTGATGAGAAAGAGTGGTTAGGGGTTTACATAGGGGGAAGTGATGAGAAAGAGTGGTTGGGGGTTACATAAGAGAAAGTGATGAGAAACAGTGGTTAGGGGGTTACATAGAAGAAAGTGATGAGAAAGAGTGGTTTAGGGGTTTACATAGGGGAAAGTGATGAGAAAGAGTGGTTCAGGATTTGTGTTTCTCCTTTCATGTAAACTGTGTTAAGTCTCACTAAGTTATTTTTATCTACAGTATTTGTATTATTCGGACGGCTGTCCTCATCTTTTTTGCCATTTGTACGACGTTTCGGCCGTTGTACGCCCTGGCCTTCTTCAGGTGCATGGAATTTCTTACTGAACGCTTTACTACAATCACTTGGGTATATGAACTCCATTCCATGCCTGATACCTATTCTGGAAGACATGGGTTATCTCCCTTGTACTCTGTAATTTACTTGCTCACCACTGCTATAGCCTCGACTGGGCTATGTGTCCTTATGAACACATGACCCAGTTCATATATCCCAGCGATTGTAATAAATGGTTCGGTTCGAAATTCCTAGCACTTGAAGTAGACCGTAGCGCACAACGGCTGAAACGTCGTACAAACGGCAACCAAGATGAGGGCAATAGTTCGAATAATGTAAATACCGTAAATACTACCTCATCTCAGAAATATAGACAAATTGTTTTTATCTGTTAATAATTAATTTCATGTTATCAATACTCTAACAAATGTTATTTCTTTTAATCATAATTTTAATGATAAGAGTTGCTTTTTTAAATAACATTTTTATTTTAATAACTGAATGCAACAAGTCTTTAACGATTTTCATTTGTTTATTTAGTTTTACACCTCAGGCAGTAGACACTTTGGCTATTTTCGGGTTTCGCTTGAATTTTTCTCTGTGGAAACATGATCCAAATGGGCATGAATTTCTCCTCTAATGTTCAATACAATTGGATTCGAGGTCCTAACTCTTCGCATTAAACCTGTGGCATTTAAGTGAACTTCATTTATTTTGCCAAAACTCCCATTTCTTGTGTCACGTTTAAGGTACTCCTAATAAAAAAATATCTCACCTGAATCAATGCCAATAAAAGTTACTTCTTTCAAATACTTGCTATTTTGATAATAATTATTACAATGTTTGTCCTTGAAATCGTTTTCTAGCAATCATTGTAAGCAGAGAAAAGACAATTATCAATTATCCAGTAATTTCGATTTCTTAATTAATATAATGCAATAATATCTTGAAGCCTTACTTATTTTATTTGTCTCGGCAAATCTGTTTTCGTTTGATTTCCGTTCAAATTAATAACGCAGATATCAACTCAAACAATTTCTATTTGCAGCGAAGATCTGTGAAGAAGGCGTTTAATTGCTGATCTTAAGATAGAAACAAATATCCTATCAAGAGAAAGTGTTACAGTCGCTTTTGTACCAAATAACCCGATTGTCTGATAACATTTGTGGGCTACACACACACAAGAAACAACGATCGTGCCATGGGCTTTGCAAATTCGTTAAATCCGTTTACTATGCGGACGCTGTATAGAACAATAGCAAATATCAAAGGGGAAATATAAAGGAACAATCAAGTTATCTATCCTAGTGTTGAAAAGTTCTAAGCCCCGAGCCTCTTGAAAGAAATTTTAACACAGTTGGCAGCGAAAGTCTCAGTTGATGTACTTGGCTCAAACAGGGTTTCATTTGTCTACAGAACTGTCTTCGATTGTCAGACCTCTTTGAACGACTCCCTTAGACACAAAGACACAGCTGAAAATTCCAATTCCCCTTCTATATTTCACTCTCTGTCAGTTTTCTCTCTGTAAATATGCTCTATCTTCCCTCTGTACACACACACACACACACACACACACACACACACACACATATATATATATGTGAGTATGTGTGTGTGTTTGTGTAAAGTTTCTCCTCTGTATATATATATATATATATATATATATATATATATATATATATATATATATATATTCCAATACATAAACTTTTATTTAAACTTAAACATCTGAAAGTAATATTTACCAACCAACTTTAAACTGATTTTGTTAATTTCGTTTCGGAATTATTGTTTTTTTAAACACACACACACACACACACACACACACACATATATATATATATATATATATATATATATATATATATGTATGTATATTAGTCATCCACATACAAGTCTGTTTCGCTATATCACAGCTCATCAATCGGGCTAGACACATCCACTTGCTTCTGATCGGGATCGAAACTCGACTGACTTTGTGTCAGTTCGGAGTCGCTACTCCCTAAGTCATAGGCGCATGGAATCAGAGGAAGGAAATTTTAACGTGTTGTATAAAAGCAGTGTATACACACGCCAATTAGCGAAAGAACTCAATTCATTTCTGAAGAGTTACGCTTATATAGCTGAAGTGGAAACTGCTTTTAATTTTTTTTTTTCTCTAGAGAGCTCAGTCGTAAGGGGGAAATGAGATTTTCATTATTATTATTATTACTATCAGTATCAGCAGTAGTACAGTAGTAGCAGTAGTCATATTAGTATTTTAGTATTAATACATGAACAGAGTGCAATAGATAAATTGTTGTCACTGTACATTTTTAATTTTGAGCGTTCACGTTGATTTAGATTTTGTCGACTGATTAGTATTGTTGGTAACCATCTGTGAGAAAAATTCCCTCGTGGAGCAATTCACTGTACCATAAAGCGGCATGCTGTAATGTCTAGCATTCCCGCCGGAATTTTCAATACACACGTGCAGGTGTACCAAGTCATGGCTGTCAAACAATTTCGGTGACCATATCATTGATTATATCTTGCTACCTAAATCCCCAGGCTTGATTATTACATGTAGAACGTAGTTTACCGAGAGACCAACAAAATTTTTAGTAACGTCAAAGTTGAACCGGAGGCAAAATTTTTTAGCAGCATTTAATTAAGAAGGAGACCGTCCTGAACATGTAGATAATTCCGAAGTAGTCTGAAGGCAGTAGTTAAAGCCAATGATGATTTTATTGAATAAATTTATTCTATATTTCAAAATATGTAATTTTTGTAAATATATATGTTGAAATAAAATACCAATGTTTTGTTTTTGTTTTTCATTTTTATGTAATTTAGATGGCAATGTATCCATCTCACTGTGAATTGAATTAATTTCATTTGAAATGGTTTAAAATCTCATACGTTTTTTTTTTATACTCTCGGTTAATTTATTTGGCACTCCAAATAAATATTCACTTGAATGAATTAGTTTTTTTTCCTACGGTTTATCAACTCAAATCTAAAGCAAAAAAAAAAAACAGCGTTTTTTATTATTACATTCTACAACGTATTCATATTCCTTTTGAGCAGCATTGATTATTTCGTTATTTTTTGATTGTTGTCGACCCCTTAGTCGTCAGTGAAGTTGTGAACGAATTTTCGGCACTACGCTTTCACTGTCAGCTAAAGACTCAACAACAATCGACAATTAAGCAAATATTATTAGATTTTAAGAATTTATTTTCTAAATGATAATGGTTTAGTGATTGAAGTCTTCCAAATTAAACCACTGTTGGAAAAGGGAGAAAAGTTCGATCCTTACTTTTCCAGAATGTATTTGCGCGTAAGTGATATAATTAATACCAATGGTATTGACAAGTAATCACCCATCTAGGCATTGACCTACATAGACGTTACTTATTTTCGCTGATCTTGCATGTACCGGTGTTTCAAGGTAGTGTGTTCGTCACTTAAGATTCTCCTTTGTCTGCCATAACGACGGAAGAATCTGCCATGCACAGATTAAATTAAGACACTCAAAAAAGGACTGAATTTTGGCGAAACCGGCGTTTACCATTATGTTGCCAAGAAAATCAATGCATACCATAATTTCTCTACTCGTAATTGTATATGTACCTTTTGAAGAGTCTTACTTATATATCTTCCTATATTAAGGCTTCCTAAAGTTTTCTTTATTCTTGTGATTAATGTATTCATTCATTCTTGACACATCCTGACTATCTTTTGGTGCTGCCCTGAACGGAACATGCAGCGGCGTAGGCCCTTTGTGTTTTTTTCTAAATGATAAGAAACTGCATTGATTTTTTAAGTGGATAAGTAATTTACAAAAAAGAAAGGCGTAAACTACGAGATCAAGGCTATGATTGTCACTTCTATTTATATCGTTTCAGAGTTTTATCGTCGGCGATTCATGACCTTAACAATGTGTTACTCACAGGCCATCAATATTGAAGGCATGAGAGACAGAGAGGAATAGCGAGTCCCGTGCCTAACGTACTTGTGTAAATAGATAGCAGAACAGACTGGGAGTGACAATAAGAAAACAAATACAACTTTGGGTTACAACGAACAGGAACTTGTTGAGAGCCTAATTAGCCACAAACTAAATTGATACGGAACATAAATGAGTTGTTTGATTTATAGACTATAGCAATATGCTATTATATGCCAAGTATAAGACCAAACCAAGGACTCAAGGAAATAAAAATCAAGATTCAATGTAATTAACTACGACAAACACTGGCTGGCAACGAATTTAATTAACAACATTATTCAAGAGAAACCAGAGAAAATAAATAGTATAAAATATATCAAATCTTAATAAGCACGTCATTTTAGACTCCTGATGCACGTCATTAGCTCACAGGATACGTTAATCAGTGTTCCGTGTTTGTAGAGAACCGGAGCTTAATGTTTAGCTTGACGACAAATATTCTGTCAAATTGTGTCTTATAATCGAATTTGGAACAAAGTTTTTAATGTCCGGTGGCTTCAGAAACGAATAAGAAAATGGTATGGTATTTGCGATAAATAACACATCTGTAAATATTTATGTTAATAACACCGATCAACATTTTTTTAACCAAATGCTGTTGGGCAATGGGCACATGTTTCTTGGCTATAATTTTATGCTGATTCTGAAAATCAATCCATTTTCGTCCATCACATGAGGTTGCCTCTGTACAGAGAGTGTCTTTTGCGCTTAAAACAGGACAAAATATATAATTCCACTGTGAAGTGCCAGGGCATAATAATCTTCTTCTTCTTCTTCTTCTTCTTCTTCTTCTTCTTTATGTGCCGTGTCCGTTTAGGACGTAGGCGATCATGGACTTCTAACTGGCTACATTTTTGGTTTTTCTCAATAGTTTTCTCTATGTATCTCTCCCAAATCATGTTCTGACATCCATTTGCTCAAGTGTATTACGTATGTCTCGCGCTGCTTTCCCCTACCTCTCTTCTATCTATTCATCCCGTGAGTATCAAATTCTCTAGGCCATCGTTTCTCATTATGTGTCCCGTGAACCTTATCTGCTTTATTCTGATGTGTTTTCCTATCGTTTGCGTCCGCTCCAACACCTTATCGTTGCTCACTTGCTCAGTCCATGTTATCCTCAGCATAAAAATGTAAATCAAATACTTGAAAAGATTTATTTTAAGTTCAAATAACTTATCATACAGAAAAGCATCGTAATAAGTGTCTTTTCAGAAGGTTCTATCTCTATTTTCTGAACTAGATATACCTTATTTTCTGAGAATTTATTACTTAACTTCCAATTTTCTGATGTAAAACAGTGATTTGTGATTTATGTATAGAATTGATAAATATCTTATTATCTTATTCGGATAGGAAGTGTGGTGTATGCTAGACAATATCATTAGCAAAACATTACGTAAAGAGCTGGGAAGTAAGAAATGCGTAATGATGTTCAGAGTTGTTGTATCTCATCGATATAACTTACTTCGTTCTACTGATTACATTATATAATGGGGCCTCGCATTCGTGAGGAGGGCCGGTGTGCAAGTTAAACCGCTAAGAGGAAGGCTCTGAAACGGTGTGCATTCTCTCCTGATGACCCCAATTTAAATATAAATTCGAGTGGAACACAGTAAAATAAATTAAACTAAATTAAATTAAAGTAATATGCCGTAGAATATCTCGGTGGAAACGTCATTGGTATGAGGAATATTACACATTCAGCTCGCTTCAGGTGAGTTTCAATTACATTCTTGTAATTTCCTTCTCCAAACTCATGACTCATCCGTTGGCTTTCAGGAGTAAACAGAATGGCAGTTAGGAATAGACCAGCAGACAACTGGATAGGCAGTAGGCGCTGGGAAAGTCAGATTATCTCACCGGTTCAGCAACCCAGAGTTCATTAAACAATTGCTAAAAAGGAAAAGAAAAGTAAATGCCCTCAGAATTCACCGAAAGGGAGGGAGGATGATGAATCCAAACGGAATAATCGGCAATGAACCCGGAACGAAAACCAAACCATGAATTTAGAAAAGTGCACGGATTTCCCATGCGTTTGTAGTCGGAAAAGGGAGCGAAGATTCACCTTACAAAAAGGGGTGTGGATCTCTGAAAACGGTTCAGGAGCAGCGCTCTTTCAACGTAGATAAGACGTCGGAAAACCAATGCCAGGATCCATACCACAGTGCTATGCAAGCTGTTGTATCAAATGATGGGATGCAACCCAAACTGGCAAGAATAAAATTTCCACCAGCATCTGACTCGGAAGCGTGGTGTATGCTTGACAACATCATTAGCAAAACATTACGTAAAGAGCTGGGAAGAAAGAAATATCAGGACTGATCATGAATGCGTAATGATGTTCACGTTGAACGTGAGGTATGCCGTTTTTTCGAAAGTTTTCGTAAATCTAATTTCGCCGTTAGACATTTGAGCTTGTATATCTACAACAAACTTGTTTATTGTTATAATGGGGCGTCACATTAGTGTGGGGGGCCGGTGTGCAAGTGGAACCGTCGGGAAGAATTCCCGAAAGGGTGCACATTGTTTTCTGATGACCCTTGTTTAAATATAAACTCGAGAGGAACACATTAAAAGAATTTAAATGAAGCCATATTCCGTAGAGAAGATCCGTGGAAATGTCCTTATGATAAGGATAGGTACTTCCACTAGAGTCCAGTCATTTTTCTATACCTAAATTTAAATTGAAATTTTAAAATTAAATAAATTATCCTCTAGCTTAAAATTAGCTTTAATTGAAACCCAAGAGATCAAATTTAATAATTCTAGTAAGCAAAACATACTGGTGTATTTTTAACCGAAATTATATTGATTGAAATCTAAAATTTTAAATTAAAAAAAAAATACCGCCATTGTTGATTGATTGACTCATTACGTAAACAGTAGCCAAATTTCTGTTTTTAAAAATCTTGAAAGAATGAAATATACCGCGCTGGCACGTTATTTAAGTCAAATTTTAATATTAAAACTTACCTTTATCTGTTTTCAATCAATTAATAATTGCTTACTCCCAGAAATTTACAATAAAAAAAATTAAATACGGTAGCCACTTTTTTGTTATGTAAGTCATGGAGGTGTTAACAGATGACTGCTACCGGATGTTGACAGACACGCAATGTCTGGTGACGAATCGTGATAACCGAATTTTAATTTTTTTTGGTGGGTGGGGGGTAACTAAATAGTGAAATTAAAAATTTAACATAATAATTTCAGCACTTATATAATATTTTATAGAATTTTAGTTTAGATTTATAGCCAGACATTTGAATATGTTTTCTGAATAAATAAAAATTTTAGAAACGTAGATAATAAAATATCGTAAGTTTGAAATTTCGTTCTTCTATGTTTTGCTAACGGGTAATAACCCAGAACGCTTGTAAAATCATTTTGACCCATATGGAACACAGTACTTTATAAATTTGAACATCGTACTTTATAACTTTGAACGTATTTGCACAAATATTTTTTTTCTTTTTAAAAATATACGGGGTGAAAAATTTTTATTAATTTTTCTTTATAGGCAGTATAATCATCAATTCTTAACTAATAAAAAAAATCGATTCTTTAAAAGATTTTTAAAATATTTTTAAAATTGCTGAATTTTTTATAATAAAAAATAAAAAAATGATAACAATTCTTTTAAAATTTTATTAGTAATCAATTTTTTTTTCTTCAGACTATAATGTCCTTAATTTTTATTATTTATTCCAGTAATTAAAAGCTTCTCAAATTAAATTATATCAAAAGTTTAATTGCATTTTTTATATTTCTCTTCGGAGCAGATTTTCGTATAGTGAATCATAATTTTAACTAAAAAGAATACATGATTTATATTTCACGATGAGTTCTGCGTTTAACTAATAAAATAGAAAATACCAGAAAATTAAAATTTATAATTCATGAATTTACTTGAAGTGGGGGTAACAGAGTTAAAAAATTTCTTTTCATCAATATTTAAAAAGAGTAATAACTTCAAAAATAATTTTATTCATTTGTGAATGAGTACTGAAAGTTTCATTAAAATCCGACAATTATTTGATTTTTGCGAGATTTTCCAAATTAATGTGTTTGTTACCGAAAAAGTGAGTTACGTAAAACATTACGTAATTATTTGAGGCCACGCTAACTCGAAATCAAAACAAAATTTTCTGCCAAAATTTCGAGCATGTTAAAAGGGATTAAAAAAATTTATAAAATAAATAAAATTTACTTTGCTCCTTCCTCTTCAAAATATTATAAACATTTTGATAAAAAAAAAGTTCGTTTTATTAAGTTTTTGAACCTTTTTAAATCATACCATGCAGAATTTTTTGTTATGTAACAGAGGTACCTACATAAGGAGCACTACACATTTAGCTCGCTTCTGGTGAGTTTCAATTACTTTCCAGTTCAATTACTTTTTCTACTCAGACTATTATTACGATTAGAATTAATAAGAAAAACTAACAATCAATTTTTCTAGCGTAAATTCAACCCCAAATTTTTAAATTTGTAAATTTCAATGTCATGCATCTAAAACAGACACTTTGCAACTCGGGTTAAAATTCATTGTTTTCATTAACGAAGGTTTTTTTGTTAATCTAGGCTAAAGACGCCGCGTTACGTTAAACCCCCTTTCCCCCTTTTCTTTTCACCTTTTTTTGTTTTTCTTTTCTGTTCTTTTTAATTTATTTTTCACTTCACTTTGTCTGAATGAATTTGAACCATTCAATGTCGTATGAATTTGGTCGGCGTGCGGTGAGAGCCGCGAAATATGATATTACCAATGGATTTGTAAAGATATCCAATTTTTGTTTTTTGATTATATATATAAACAAATCGCTACTACAACACCAAGACACGGTATATTTTAAGAAAAAAATAGGGATCTTTTTTTTTAACTAGTAAAGCTAGATACAAAAGAATCAATGCTTAAAATATGTTCGGCGCCTTTCGACTCGCATTTCGTATGAACAATCGTCGAAAAATATTAAAACCGAGTAGTCAATAAGAAAAAAAATCTGGAAGACTTTGAGAAAAAAAGTAGCTACTCTAGCATCTACGCATCAGTCATTCAGTAATGAATTAGAACACTCTTAGCTATTGACGTGTGGTCACATGGTATATCACACGCTAAACTTTTTTTCGGTCTTTTATCAAGCACCGACTGATGTCAATTCCGTCTGTTAGAGTGACCACCTGATTCGTGTTGCAAATATTTGTATTTTTTCAAGAACCTAGTAATGCAACTGTCCTGACGTGGACAAACTTACTGTTTCTAGCGTGATCAACTGTTAAATAATATCAGTCGCGATCACGTACAACTTCTGGCTACCAAAACCATAGGCGATTTTAGTCGACATGTATGGTTTACAGGAATCCTGCAACAAAAGTTCCGCCCGCTGAATCGATTTCTCAGGACGATGTGACCGAAAGCCAACGGCATAAACAAGTAATTGTTAATATTCTGACCATTTAGTTGCTGGCACATAGGGTGCGATGGATAAAGTGTTGTCTGCATTAACTAAAAATAAGAATTACACTGTCATCTCATTTTAGCAGATATATGTACCAAAATTAACAAAAATATCTCGAGATATTAAAGAGTAAATTTCGTTAAAGAACTCGCCATTGGCTTCAACCACAGCTGTCCGATGACTTCCGAATCACCTGCGTATCGTCCAGACAATCTCATTTTTTAAGAATAAGATGGTGAATGCTGCCATAATCCTTGCCTTCAGTTCATCTTTGGTGTAACAACTGTTGAACTGCAATCCACCAATAATACTTAAGTGGATTGCAGTCTCTGAAGTTAGTTGGCCAGAATCAATGATTGATGTGATCACAGAAATGTTCTTATAGCTATGACTGTCTACACTTGCTTGTGTAGCATGATGCAGAGTCCGGTTGCCAGACAGAATGTTTCAGTAGCCAGCATCTTGACCCAAGGTAGCACTACATTTTTAAGGCACTCAATATTGTAGGCCTACGTGCTGGGAAAATGAATGGAGGCATAACTTTGCTATCAACAGCTTCTCTCCTTGACGATATCATTGTTTCAGTTAGTGAATGCTACTGTACTTCTTACTTTCAGTTCATTAAAAAGAGATCTTGCTCCTCTCTCGCTCAACTGCGCCTCGCTCATAATAACGAAGGGGTTGCAGACTAGGGAGTTAGGTGACCTAACGTAAGCAATGATATGGTCACAGAAATTATCTCACGCCAATTATTGGGTGCTTTTCATTATGATGTGTGTGGGTGCAAATTTCTTCCAGCAGCCAGCTTCTTGACATACGGCAGCAAAAGCTGTTCAAGGCAATCTGTGTTGTAGGTTTCCGGATTACGTCTGAGGACCTGTGGAAAGATGAAAGTAGAGGTAACGTCGTCATCACCTGTGATCATTCTAAATATCTTTCTTAATAAACATTCGACTCATCCAACTCTCTCTGTATCCTTTGCTTGGAGTGTCACACAAACTTTCTGAAATAGTTGCATTGAAGCTTCCGGCACGAAAGCAAAGCAGTTTCCAAATTTCTGGCAAATTGAATTGCGTCATGGCGCTCTTTCTCTCACGAGCAGTGCCCAACCGAACTTACTATACCGTGCAGCCAACAAAATGAAAAGCACACAACATGCATGCGAAAAATTAAAAATATAAAATCGCGGTAATATACCCATCGCATTCTGCATATTAAACACTGAAATAGGAATGATGATTCATGTCAAATTTAAACTAAACTCATATTTTCTAATAAATCTGACAGCTACGCTATAATGAAAAACATAGTATTAATTTATATATCCATGATGATCTTACTATTCAGATATTCTATTGTTAAATTAACGCAAAGCATTATTAGACGGCTGTAAGTGAATATACTATTTTTCTATAAAATAAATATCGTAATAATATTAAGGTGTACCAAGTTGCTTATAAGGATGTTGCCGTCAAAAGAGTAAAGTGGTTAGATGTAAGGTATAAAAATTGGTCACAATAATTGTTTGACATTCATGATTGGGTTCTCCTGCTTGTGTGGCATGTTTCTGTGTCTTATTGCCTAACATAGTATAAAATATGTATTATACTTCCTTAGTGTTTTTATTTATTCTGAAAATATTTTTCACATTCCTCATATAAGTGTATAGGTAGAAATCATGTATTACATTCAAAGGACATATTTATATGCACGTACTCTTTGAGAGAGAGCTGTCAGAAGTATTTAAACAACAATGATATTTTTGAAAACACTTTTCCTTTTTTATAATTCTCCTGGCATTCAGGCTTGTCTAACAATAATTCAGATTTATTGAGGAATAATAAATCTGAACCTATATGCTTACAAAACGTACCGGCTATGTTGTATATTCTTGGCTTATGTATATGTTATTTGTTCACACATCTGACTCACAACAGATGCAGCTTTTCAAGATATCTTACGATATGAAGAAGAGCAAGAAGAAAGAGGTCGATGCATTTTCTAAGTTATTCATTGTTATGTGCAAATAAAAAGCAAAAAACAAATAACATCAGGTAGAATTTCTAGAAAAGTTGGACTTTTGAACAGATATTAAGGATAAAGTTTTAAAAAATAGAATACAGAATATGTGGTTTATTGAATGAAAAGCAGCTAGATTTTCGGATTGAAATCGTCAAAATGAACAAATGTAGAAATGTAAAAAAAAAAGTACTGACTGTAACAATAGATGCCAGAAAAGTTTTAGCTATACATTGAGAAATAGAAAATAAAAGATAAGTAAACTGCTATATAACATCAATAATCCAAAATGGCAGTGAGTGCTTGACAACTTTCTCATTTTGAAGGCTACGTGAAAGCTTCCCGCAGTCTTATCATGGCAGTTTCTCTGATGAACTTTTTCCTTGTTGCTCGGACAACATGAATGAATTTCAACATTGTATCGTTAAAATAATTTAAAGAACTTATACTCAAAAAAATTATTTTCATGCAAATCCTGCCTATGGTATTTTCTTCCGTTTATTTGCTTTCCTTATAGCTACAATCATTAAAAATTTAAATGTAACATCAATTGCCATCTTATATCTTCTTTAATCCCATTCATCTCTTATCATTCCTCAATCCGTAATGTACGTAGTTTTTCTCTCACTGTAACCCCCAGGACACTAGCGGAGGTCCCATCTTGCTAGAAGAGAAATGATTAAAAAAAGAAAAACTTTCTTACATTCATTTTTATTTTTGTATTTATTTATTTTTTATTTTACAATATATAAACACTACCGGCCATAATTATTAGGCCACTCAGTATTTATTGCCAAGTGAATGATTGTAAATGAAAATAGAATGGTTCTTTTGTTAATACTGCACCATAAAAAGCGCATCAAATGAATTTATAAATATTTGATAATTACCTATATTGCGGTTTAATCAAAATAACCTCCTTGTGCTTTCACCACGGCTGCACACACTCTGGACATTCTTGTCACAAGTTTTTTTTTAAATAATCCCCCGACAATTCACTCCAGGTATCCTTTAGACACCTAACTAAATCCCGAAGATTACTAGTCTTTTTCTTGTTACTTCTTTTGTCTAACTCATCCCATGCAAGTTCAACTGGTGAGAGGTCTGGTGACTGGGGTGGCTAATACATAACATTTTACACTCCAGCATTTTCTTGCAATTTTAAATAATTTCGTCACAATTTAGAAGTATGTTTTAGAAAATGAGTCTATTAACGTAAGGATACAGACTTAAATGAAGATTAGTAGTCCGGGAATGCGGGTTAGTAAAAAGTATATGTACAAGTTTCTGGAAGTGAAGCCGTGGTATATTGAGTATGTCCGTGTCGAAAACTAACGGGTACGCGTAATAATCTTCTTGATGAGTAGAGCACAGAGTTTCTATTAACTACCTGTAATGACTGCTAATCACTCTCGCGACTATCGTATTTTCCGGTTAACTCTCTTTGAAAACGCGGTATTCTCTCAGTCTCGCCTCTATAGCAGTAGTATAAGTATACTCTGGGCGAGTCCATTTTTATGAAAAAGGCAGAATCCCACATAACACACACACGCACACACACACATTATATATATATATATTATCTTCAATCATCAGGTGTATATTGAATGGCCCTTTTCTCGATTTCAATTAGTTATTAGCATTCCTTACTTTATGTTCGTCACGTGTATTAAGTCGGATGTGCAAATATTTCTATTTATTAAATGCATAACTAAGTTAGCTGATGCTGAATCCTACAAATGTAATGGGATACTAAAATTCTGGTAGGAAAGAAAAAAACACAAGAGGTTTATAAATAGGGTCCCTTAATATTAATTCAGGGAGCAAGGGGCGTAACTAGTGTCTTTACATTTACATTTTTTTAATAAAGAATAATTTAAAATAGCTTAAATAAATAGGGATATTATATATATATATATATATATATATATATATATATATATATATATATATATGGGTGGTGCTTGTATCTGCTGTGTGTATAGAGGATAATTTTTTAATTGATATATGTAATGTATCTAGATGCTTTCAAACGTGACATAATCTGATAAATATTTATTTCATAATGAAAATGTTAGTTACAATTAATTAAAAAATATGTTTATATTAATATTACACTTAAACGCAGGTACCAAAATTTAAAATAATGTCATTGAACATTAAATGCAATTAATTCAGATAGCGAAAGTAATCGTCTGACTTCAAAGCTCGATATTTTTTATTAAAAAAAAAGGATTCTGCGAGAACATACGACTTAAAAGTCGCAATCAAATCAGACAAAATAAAATCGAATTTCGCCAGCGAAAAAGACAGAAAAAATATTAAAATACATAAATTCCATGAATCTTCCAATTCTTCTTTGGCTTTCGCTAAAAGAAACTAAAGCGTGTATTTCATTGAAAGAATTTGGCAAATTGTACAAGATGAAAGGCAAAATAAGTAAGTAAAGAACGTAAAAATAATCTTCTTTGTTAATTGCTTATAGAGATTAATACTTAAAGGAAATACAAAAAAAAATATTAATACTCAACTAAAAGAAAAGTTGTGCTACTTGTATTCTCTTTCCGCGAATGACAACAACTGATTTAACTTTAAAGAGTCAAAACGTTTAAATGCTTTCAAACACTTTCGAGATATCGCCAGCGTATCGGTTAGCAGCGATGTGTCTGGTGGTGCAGTAGATATGGGCACGGAACAAGAAATCGGAGGACCGATTTCATATCCCAGTTGAATTCGTTTCATTCAAATACGCGCAAATACCCTCCAGATATGGATCAAATAGCAGGACAGATTGGATCCTATAGCCTAGGTTGGCAACCAGACTATTGCAGAAAGAAATGGGAAGTTCTTCTGTTCCGTTAGTCGTGTCTCTTTTCGAGAGATGATCACCCAAGCGTGTATCACTTAAGACACTTATTTAACTAATCGGCATGGGAATGTAGAATAAGCGACTTCTCTTTGTATATTATCAGTTAAGAACATAAGCGCTCATTACTCTCCACAACTTCCTATACTTTATAGCTCTTAGCAATATTTGCTTTTTTATTCTTCTTCGCTGTTCTGCCATTTATGTACACAAGCTTCTTCAGTAGGTTATTCCCTGTTTCCCTGAGCCCTTTTGGTTTTAATCTATCAGCTTCAAATTTTCTAATTCCTGTTTTCTTATATTATTTTCAGTATTTTTCTATTCTCATTAAACAAGCTTACAAGCTCCATCCATATTATTCTCACGTAGGGGAGAAAGTTACTGATTTCGAGATACCAAGTTTAGCTTTAGTGTAATTTTGTTATTCTACTGACTCGAAAAATACAAGACCAAAGTTTCATATGTAAAATTATTGTTTATTTAACTTCGGACTTTATAAATTAACACCTGGCGTGTGGGTGTATGGCTTCAGGGTTGGTTTAGATTGTTTATCTGGCGAGGGAAATAAAAATATTCTATCTTACTTTCAGGTCGGTGTTTCTATGTCTACATTTCACTTCGGTTTATCTGTCATTTATGTTGATAATCAAAGACATTTAAAAAATTAGAGATAAATGAAAAATATATTTCTCTACTTCTCTGCATCCTGTACACATTTTATTCAAGTCATTTGCACCTCATTATGTTTAATCTCTAATGTTCGAATAATTTTGCATGTCTAAAAATTATTTAAAATGTATTATAGAATAGATTAAAAGGAAACATGGCTTTGTAATTAGAAGTCTTTTGGAAGTGAATACATGTTAATTAAAAACTTTATAAAATCCTTTATTTCTCTTACAAGATTATTTACATTATCATGCTTAATGAAACATTTTATCTACGCAAAGAAAATGAAAAATATATATGTCGTTTTATACATAATATTTTTTCTATGCGTCTTGTCTCTTTACAACGTAGGCCATCATTCTCATCCATAGCATTTTATCGTTTGCTGCTCTTAGATATTTTCTTATTTTTGCTATCCTTCGCAATCCCAGTACTTCCAAGAACTTACGCAAATGCTTTCGGTTTCTGTTTGACTCACTCTTTTTCTTTGTTCACGTTGCCTTCAATATGTCATTTGAATGAAAAATTCTGCTACTCGTCTTTCCTTACTTAGTGTCACAAAAGCTTCAACCGATATTTCCGATTCCATGGATAAGTGTCCATTTTGCTTCTAAGTTTCTTAAATCTTTCTCGTTGTCCAAATGTTCGGTCCAGGGAATTAACGACATCGTTCTGTATTAACACATTTCACTTACCTCAAGTCTGTTTTTCGTCTGTGAGAAAATGGCCATGTATCCACTGACGTTTTAAAGAACCGCTATAAAATCCGACGTGTATTAATCAACTCAGCGACAAAGAGGCTTTGCCGATCAAACAATGTTTGCACAGTGTCTTTTAAGCTAAAGCCTTCTCTCCATAAATTTCTCCAAATTATCATATGTGCTCAGTTTTGTATCCAAATGGAAATAAAGGAGTGTTGTTTGATCAGCAAAGGCCATGGCAGTTATGAGATGTTAAATCTAACGATGTTTTCTCTCAGCGGAGGAAGAGGCAGGTTCGAATCCTTCCGGAGAGGGCAACTTTTTCTTTAATAAGATTTCTCATATTTTACGACCAGTAGCAGAATGACGAAGGAAATATTCTAGAAGTTGAGTAAAATATTAAGAAACTGGAAAACTTTGCTAGAAACAAAGAAAAGAGTAATGGATTCCTATGTGATGTCAGTCCTTTAATATGGCAGTGAATGCTGGACAATAACATAGAAGATGAAGAAAAAACTTGAATCGATTGAAATGTGGTTCTAAAGAAGGATGGTGCTGATATCATGGATCGAACATGTGAGCAATGATGAGGTTTTGGAAACGATAGAAACGAAAAGTAAATGAATACTGCGCATCAGGAAGAGACAAGTAAAATTCCTTGGACATGCAATGAGGAAGGAGAGCTTGGAGAACGTGATCAGGTGGATGACTGTGACTGAACGAGGATTGCGTGGTGTAACAGGAGAAAGAGTGCTAAGAGCTACCAGGGATAGGAAGATGTAGAAATACATGATCACCTACGTCCTAAAAAGAAAAGGCACATAGATGAAGAAGAAGAAGAAGAAGAAGAAGAAGAAGAAGAAGAAGAACAACAACAACAACAACAACAACAACAACAACAACAAGGATACAGGCTTGACCGGGCAGAAGATTTTTCCACAGTCCGGCCATTCTGTAATGTGATCGATACCGTCAGCTCGGCTGCAGTCGCTCTCTCACCGGCGTGACATGGCTTCTCTGTGTCTTTTCTACAGATACTTTCACGGTTTCTGCTCCAATGAACTTAGCCCACTGGTGTCCCCTCGGTATGAATTTACACGAGCCATAA
Source organism: Ascarosepion bandense (assembly GCA_037127315.1). Taxonomy (NCBI): domain Eukaryota; kingdom Metazoa; phylum Mollusca; class Cephalopoda; order Sepiida; family Sepiidae; genus Ascarosepion; species Ascarosepion bandense. The sequence continues at coordinate 828,302 of JBBBDQ010001439.1, read as the reverse complement.
TATTAGCAACTATGTCCCACTCTTTTACAGTGAAACCGATAAAATGTAACCCCAATTTCTACTCTAACAGCTTCATTTCTCGCAATGTCCGCCTGTGGAATTCCTATCCATATATTTGCTTCCCCGGCAGCAACAATCTCCAGGAATTTAAATGTAAGATCAATAGTCATTTTCCTATCTCACTAAATCGCATTCTTTCTTTCAAGCTCTTTTTTCCATCCTCTCCACCCCCATTACACCGGCATTCTCATCCGTCTATTACCCTCCTCCTGATATTCTCTATAACTAAACCCTCTTTCTCATCAATTTTACCTTATGTAACCCCCTGCACAACAGTGGCAGTAAAACTGCCTTACTTGGGGTGAAATGATTATAAAAAAAGTAGGTTGTCATTATTTTCTGCCGTAAGTGGTTGCCAACCAAGGCTGTTGAACTGAATCAGTCCTGCTACTTAACCCACAGCTGGAAAGAGAAGAGATGGATTAATAGATTTCCCAAGCGTATTTAAACGATTTCTCATTCCGAGCGGATATCCGTTGGAGCACACTCTTTCATAAATACACGAAGACTTTACTAAAATATGAGTATCCACTAAAAACAACGTTTAAATTTATAAAAATATGTTGGATATATAAATAAAAACATTTTGTCTTTTAAAATAATTACAGATCAGATATAATAATTTTGAATAATCTAAGACGAGAAGCATTTCGATTAAATGACAGAATTCAGATTTTGCTTGATCAGGACCAGTATTGCATAAAACTTTAGTAAAATATTTTTCGTTCGGTGTTTTTTTGGGAAACCGAAAAAAGTCGTCCCATGGCTATTCTTAAAAATACTTGTGGGCTCCGATTGTAGTTAGGGAGTCATTCTTCGACTTCCTGTTTTTCCCCTGCGTTACTAGAGTCTCCTTTGAAGCCTAATTTTATGACACGTTTTTAAATTCACATATAAGCACTTTTTTACTGTTTTTGGAAACACGTAATATATGATTTTTATTTAAAGTCTAAATTTAAACATCTGTTATATATTTAAACATAAGAGGAATCTCCTGTCTCGTTTGGTCAACAAATGCACGAGAAAAAACAAAAACGCGTAGGTCTCCGGAAAATTAAACAGGGATAAAAAATAGATTTAATAAAAGCACGATTTTTCTTGTTGTCTAAGCACGTAATTTATTTGTTGAGAGCGTTGTTCATTGATTCCGTCAATGTGATTTTTTATTTTCATATTTTCCTTTATAGCTAATCTATCCCATATTTATCAAACTGAGAAGAGCTTCTTTTAGAGTTGAGTTTTAAAATAGTTTAGAAGTAGTTACAGAATTTTGGGGGTTGTTCAGTTGTGTATAGAGGTCTTCTTTCAAAGATGCACCATATGCTTAAGCAAACGGACAGTGGTTAAAGTTTAGGTATCTCGGTAAATCGAGCAAAATTTTGTCGAAGGAGAATTGTAGTAAAAACACTTGCAACCCTTTCTTATGAGTCGAATAAATCGAGACAAGGACGAAGTGAAGGATATATATATATATATATATATATATATATATATATATATATATATATATATATCGTTCAATTTCTGTAAGATTTTAGAAAATTAGTGTGTTTGTGGTTGTTAGATGTTAGAGAGTGAATTATTCACATAATTCACATAACCGTGATTCTTTCTAAGATCCATTCTCGTCATAAAGCCCTATATATATATATATATATATATATATATATATATATATATATATATATATATATATATATATATATATATATATTGCGATTTCCGCATGACTCTTTAATAATAAATTGATTTCTTCCGGCGACTGGCGTGTGTATACAATGCACATATATAACACGCTAAAATGTCCTCCTCTCTCAGCCATTCGCCGATAGCTTAGGAAGTAAGAACTCCCACCACACCAAATCTCTCTATATATTAAGTTTATTTAAGCACCCAACTTAAAATTTGGTTATAGGCCTCTGAGTAAAGAGACATATAGTTATTTGGTGATCTCATGTCTTCTTTCTTGGATTCCAGAGGAGTTTAAGAATATTTTGATATAGTAGTCCTTGTCGAACATTACAGCCCATTATAGTTGTTCTATGAGATCTAGACATCTAATGAATTGGTCCCTTGATGACATTTTCTTGTGCGGGAAAATAGGAAGCATCTCTTGCTGTTGACGTAGCCTATATATATATATATATATATATATATATATATATATATATCATTATGCAGTTTCCTCTTCTATGTGTCGTGTTCCATTAATATGTTAGCGATTATCGCTTTCAATAATTTTCTGACATTTGTATTCCTTAATAACTGTTGTCTTTTCGCTATCTCTATTTAGCCCTGGTTTGAGATAAATTTAAACAAGCTCTTCTTATGCAATTTAAGTGCTGTTTTTTCTGTCCCTTTTGCCTTAAGTATATTCCTGTGAGTCATTATGTTAACTGTTATGCTCTCATGTTAATAATAGGTGTCTATTTTAGTTCCATGTTCTCAAATAGTATTCTTTTTAGTTCTATTTTCTCCATTGTATTCTTTCTATACTTTTGTAGACCCATATTGTCTCAAATATATATTTCATCCTTGAGGCGATAATCTAGCCTTCACTGACATAAGTTACGTATTCTTTTATTTGTTTATAACAGGATTTTTATGTCGCAATTTTTTTTAATCAGATCACCTCGAGCAAGGCGGTGTGCAGGGGGCTACGTAAGAGTGAATAGATTGGAAGAGAGAAAGCCGGAATCCACGTCTTAAACAGGGAACAAGGGATGAGCCTCTACACCTGTTCAATAGACGAAGGTGGTGTGTGAACCGGGCGATAGTTTAGTCTATCTACTCCAATTGAAAGAGAAAAGAATAAGCAAAAAAGAAAATTGAAAGGATTGGAAAAAAGAAAGCCGGAAACCTCGTCCTATACAGGGAACAAGGGATGAGGCTCTACCCGCCATCTTGGGTTAGTTGAAATCGAGAGAGAGAGAGAAAGAAAGAAAGAATGGCCCACTGCGAAGAGGATTTCACAGGGACCGATGCTACACCGACTCTACCCGTAAAAAAAATTCCTTCAAACAGTGAAACCACTATGAAAACTTTCACCATTTACGTCGAAACGAAATTTAAACGCAAAAATTATTTACAATAGCAGAATACTACCCCTGTTAAAAATTCAGACAAATTAAAGACAAAAATTAAACAGACAAAAATTAAAATAAAAAGCGGAAATCAATATACCAGTTAGGTAAGACAGAATAAAAAAGTTCAGCGGAAATACCGAAGTAGGATTCCGTTCTTTAATTTTTCCAGAAGATTTAGTTGTGTTATCCGCCATCTTATGTTAGTTGAAATCGAGAGAGAGAGAAAGAAAAAAGAAAGAATAGCCCACTTCGAAGAGGGGTTCACAGTGACCTACTCTACCCTTAAAAAATTCCTTCAAACAGCGAAACCACTATGAAAACTTTCACCATCTGATTTCTTTCGTAAACATTCAGACTCCGTTAAAATTATCCCTTAGTATTTTCCTAATTTTGGCATTTACAATTTGTAAATCGCGTTTTGTGTTTTTTGTTTTGTTTTTCAGACAACTATGACTATTGACAATATTATTATTAAATTGCTTACCAGAAAGAAAACTTGGCTTTACAGAAGAGTGACAAAATAATTAATATTTTTACAATACCATTCAATAAATTTCAGGCAGTTTTATTATTTCATCCTCGCAAGATGGGTTATCTTTCAAAGTAGAAAAGTGTTTAGATGTCTTTACATTCAAGCAATCTTGCATGGATTAAAACAGTTCTCAATTCGACGTTGCAAGACCAGATTAGTATGGGGAATGTAGTTATACCAGCCAAAATGTATTAATTTCTGCTGAGTTTAAAAAGAGGCATAAGGCTTGGCGTTGTTCTAGTGGAAGAGGAAACAATTTTAATCGGCTAATACTAGACAACCTTGATCTATTAATACTTTTACTCGATCAAATTTAAGGCATTATTGCTTTACAGGTGAAGAGGCTCATCCCTTGTTCCCTGTTTAGGATGCGGTTTCCGGCTTTCTCTTTTCCAATCTTTTCACTCTTATGTAGCCCCCTGCACTTCAGTGGTATTACCACCTTGCTCGGGGTGATATTATTAAAAAAATTTTTTTTGCAGGGAAATGACCATTTTATCCTATCAGATATACAGCAGCGCTTCATTCATGTTGCACAATATCATTTAATCTTTTTTTTTCTCTCCGCAGGGGCCTTTCACTCTATATCATTGAAAAACCTATATCCGTCATTGTTTGTAATCGTTTTTTTCAAAAATACGTGGTTTTTTATTGAGTTTCAGCAGAGAATTACTAGTCGGAATTCGGTCTATTATTGTTCTTATTTTCTTTTAAACTCTGAATAACCTAAAAATCGTATTCCTCTATGTATTTAAATGTGCTCTCAAATATCTTTCAATAAGTATGTCTAGCTTGTGGAGTAATGTCTGAGATGTCCCATGACGTATGACTTTAATAATGTTCAACCATTCTCTTGATTTGTTCATCATCAACATATGCAAGCTTGCCAAAAGGTTTTGTTTCTTTCACATCAAATCCTTGACTTCTAAACCTCGTAAACCGCTTAAAAAATGCCACACCCTTAAACAGTATATATCTGTCTGATGTCTTTACTGAATACCTTGTTTCACAATCTTTGTCATCTAACTTGATTTTCAAATTTTAAATTAACACATTGAATTTTACAATACATACACGGACCCTAGAGAAAGACGGGTTAAAACGTCGGATCTCAGGCTATATAAATATCATAAATTTTAGTTGCAAATAATCTAAAATTAAATATCTGACCCTTCCTTATCAAAAAATCCGAAGAATTTGTATTCCTTTATGATATCAGCTTACGAATCGGCCCTTCATATTTATAAAACCTACAAAAAGCTGTCTTTTAATATTATTTTATGTGCTGTTTGTTGACAGTTTGTCAATGGTGAAGTTAATATAAAGCAATATATTTACTCTTTTTCTAGAATGAATTTCCCCTCGAGTAAAAAAAAAATTCAATTAGTATTTTTGAAGTAATATTTATTGATTATAACTAATTACTCCAGCAAGAACATAATGAATAAATTAGCGTTTTTTTTTCGTTTTCATACAATAATGAAGTGTGCTACGTCATCTTTAAAACCATTTCTCCTTAAAAAAAAGAAAAGACTGGAAATTGATTGTTTAAATGAAAATATGTAGTTTATATTGTGAGCTATGCTAAGCTTTTATCGGCGATGATTGTGAATCTTTACTGATCATCTTTCTCGACTATCTGTGTAGATTCACTTATTTTTATAATTAAACAATGTACTTATTTATATCTACTGGACTGAACAATTGAGAAATCTTGTTAGGTACATATGCGTCCATTAAGAGAAGTTGTGATTTGAAATGACATGTCTTAACTACTCGGCCAGGTAGAACTAAGGGTCAAACAAGGCCCGAATCCGAAAGGTTCGAGATTAAAAGCAATATCTGGAGGATGCATGCTTTCTTAAAAGTTTTCTCGATTATTCAGGCCAGCAGATATAAATAAATACACTTTTTAATTTTAGAAAACAAAGCATCTACTCAAATATGAGTATCCATTAAAAGTAATGTTTAATTATATATATATATATATATATATATATATTAAAAAAGGATTAATTCCAAGATGTTGAATGGCCATTTCGATATGAAGATCCCCACGGGGGACGACACATCACCTCAGCAACAGAAAAAACCTTTCAGAAACTGGAGAAAAATTAGTCTACTTTTCCTTTTTAAATAGATTACAAAGAAATTAAAAAATAAATAATAAAATAAAATAAAATAAAAATAAAATAAAGGGAAAGAAAAAGAAAAAGAAAACGAAAAAGAAAAAGAAAAAGATAGAATAAAATCAAATAAATAAGAAAAAATAAATCAAATAAATAAGAAAAGAAAAAAATTGACATCGTCTGGGTTCGCAAAAAAAAGGGAGAATGTAATTTCTTATTTATTTGATTTTATTCTATCTTTTTCTTTTTCTTTTTCGTTTTCTTTTTCTTTTTCTTTCCCTTTATTTTATTTTTATTTTATTTTATTTTATTATTTATTTTTAAATTTCTTTGCAATCTATTTAAAAAGGAAAAGTAGACTAATTTTTCTCCAGTTTCTGAAAGGTTTTTTCTGTTGCTGAGGTGATGTGTCGTCCCCCGTGGGGATCTTCATATCGAAATGGCCATTCAACATCTTTGAATTAATCCTTTTTTAATATATATTTGCTCTGTAATATTTTATTACATGGAGCTCTCTTCCTGTATCATTTTTTAATATTAAAATAAATTTTTAATATTAATTAGGATCGGGTTTTTTGGAATTTACCTTCCTGCTTTTTTCCCTTGGATTGAAGTATCTGAATTAAAATATATATATATATATATATATATATATATATATCTTAACACGACGTCTTCTGTTACTCCATATGTATTGGATCAAGCCTATCAAGTATGTTGCACGTTGCTTTCGTCTGTCTCTCTTTCCTTTCTGTTTATCAGATTCTCCAAGACTTCTTTCTTCATTACATTTTCTAGGAACTGCAAATGTTTTTTCCTGATGTTTAGCATAAGTTAACTATTCGTTTCCATCCTCTGAAAAAAGGTGTTGCTGCTGACGTGCTTCAAGTCTTTTCTTCATCTTTCAGGAGATTGTCCAGCATTCACTTGCATCTTGACGGACAGATATGACATACCAATCCAGTTCTCTTATGTTTGTGTCCAGCAAAAATTTCTATCTCTTAATTATCTACTTAGCTTCTGGAATGCCTCCTTAGCCATGCCAATTCGCCTTCGGATCTCAATGTCTCACTTTACATCTATTAGAAATGTAAAGAAAGTACGATTAAAACAACAGAAATTTTGATTGATTTTTATTAAATTTAATGATTCCAAAATACGAATAAGTATCCACAACAAGAAGTATATTTCGTTGGAAATTATACGAAGTTGATTTCGGAAGAAAAGTGCATGAAATATTGTCTAAGGTTTCGACAAAGGAAAAGGGAGACGGGTGAAGATAATTCAAAGATTCTTTTGATCATGGGTGGTCGGGTGCTTTTACTCCGCCCCAGGTGAGCGTGTTAGTGTATGCATTGTGTGTAAGTATCAATCATATTTCTTTTTTCCATCTCAAATTTTTTCAATTATAGCTGCTGACGCCTTAAATTCATCAAACTTATAGAAGGGACCGGATATATATATATATATATATATATATATATATGTGGTTGTGTGTGAGTGTGCGTGTGTGTGTGTGTGTGTGTTTCTGTGTATTAATCAGAAAAAAACAACACATAAGTAAACGCTTACAAATTCAGAATTTAATTCAGCAATGTAATGTTTTTTTACAATTGCCTTGTTCAGACATTTGAATTATGTGTTGAGGTTTCTCCTCAATATATTTATTCTAAATACTATCCATTGATCTCCCCATTTCTATTATTTGTGATAGCTGAATTGTTGTCTAAATTATGCAAAATAGCACCGATATCTCATTTTACCAGATATATAATGAAAAATAAACAGAATCATCTTGAAATGCTAAAAAGGAAAGTAGCTTCTTTCGTGACCTCAAACCGATTTCGGAATCTCTTGCATCTATTCTGGAGGTTTCCTTGTTAACGTTTATGAATGCTGAGTTAATATTTGCCTTCAGTTCCCTTATGTTTTAACAAGAAGTTTTGTTAGTTCCTGCCTCTCCTGTGCAGTATATATATTAATCAAGGTAGGGGCTGCAGTCGTAAGACTAAGATCTCCAGATGTAGGGAGTAATCTAGCCACAGAAATTGTCAGACAACCATATTTCTGTTCTCCTGGTTGTGTGACTTGACAAAGAATCCTGTTGCTAGACATACGGTTTTTAGCAGTCAATCTCTTGACCCAGTGCAGCTCTATCTTTTCAAGAGACTTTGTGGAGGCCATCGTGTTGTGTCCAGTTTCTTTTAGAAAAATGGATAGTAGCATAATATTACCATAAGTAGTAATCACTCCAAACTCCTTTGTAATCACCATTAAACTCCTCTAACTCTTTCCGAATCCTCTGAATAGCCTTCAGACTGACATCCAAAAACTCTGAAATGTTCATATTTGTGTTTTCAAAGCAAATGCCAAACGGAACCGCAGGGTGTTTTCAAATTTCTGGCGAAGTGAATTGTCTGATAATGTCAACTGACAGTTTCAACGAATAGTGTCAATAGACCCTACTATGTTTTGCAGTTGATAAAATCCAAAACAAACAAAGCATATGCGAGGAATTAAAATTATAAAATAGAGTAAATTTATTCAACGTACAGTATATATATATATATATATATATATATATATATAACACAACAAAAAGTGCTAAATGTATAATATCAGCTATATAATTCATACTAATACTAAATATACATTTTGTTCCTCACCGTTTGATAAAGCTCTTGAATTTCACAGATATGACATGCAGCTTATATTTGTAAAACCGTTGATGAACAGAATATATATATATATATATATATATATATATATATATATATATATATATATATATATCATTAGCACTATTTACATTAGCACTATTTGTTGTTTTATTAGCGTTCATACTCACAGTGCGCTATTATAAACACACTCATATATATATATATATATATATATATATGAGTGAGTAATTTTAATGACAATAAAACTAATGATGAAGATAATAATAAAAGAAATAGCAATAATAAACAACTATAGTAATATATAATACTAGTGAAAATATCGATAATAATAGTAGAAATATGGATAAACCATAATTAAATTAATTATAAAATAATATAGAATGCTCATATAGAGGAAAAAATATTACAACGATAACGATATGCGAAATCATCTTTAAATTATTTATTATCTATTGGTATTTTGGATTCATGAATTATATGTCTGTGTAAAAATACAGAATAAATGTAACGTTTTAATCGCGTTTTGATAGTCGGTAGTAATGTTATTAATATGTTTTCAGAGTACTTTCTCCTTAAAAGCTTCTGACCTTTTTTAATTAAACTAACATTTGAGAAATCAAATTACTACTAATATCAACCCGTTATACCCAGATTATATGGCTTACCCAAAACTATTAAGCCAAACTTTACCATTGCACCTATTATATCTGGTATTATCAGTGCTCCCCGTGAATTAGCTAGAGCTGTCACTAAAGATTATACTATTCCTAGACACCATTAGCACTACATAAATTAGACAAACAGTAAATTTACTTAATAAAATTAGAAATAATATTTGATTAAATTATCTATGGCAAGTTTGAATATAATCTCACACTATATTAATATACCCGTTAAAAATGTCTAATCATTCCATTAACAATATCAAAATATTCAAAATAAACCTCCCTTCTTCTTCTTCTTCTTCTTCTTCTTCTTCTTCTTCTATGTGCCCTGTCCCTTCAGGACTTAGGCGATCATTGTTCTCCACGTCTCCCTATCCCTGGCGGCTCTTAGTATGTTTTCTCCTGTTACACCTCGCAACACCGTTCCGTCATCCACCTGATCAGGCCCTGCAAATATTTTATCCGCTGCTTTCCCCTGTCTCTTTTTCTTTCTATCTGGCCTGTTATTATCAGGTTCTCTAAGCCTTCCTTCCTCATTGGATGTCCCAGGAACTTCAGTTGTCTCTTCCTGATGCTCATTAATTAATTTTCTTTTCCTTGCCATTCTTTCCAACACCTATCGTTGCTCGCATGCTCGGTCCACGATATCCGCAGCATCCTTCTGTAGAACCATATTTCATCTGCTTGAAGTTTTTTCCTGATTTTTGATTATATTGTCCAGCATTCATTTCCGTATTGAAGAAATGACATCACATCGCAATCTAGCCCTCTTTTCTTTGTTTCTAATAAAATCTTCCTGTGTCTTAGTACTTTACTCAGCTTCTGGAACGCGTCCTTTGCCATACCAATTCGACTTCGGATCTCTGTGTTGCACTTTCCATCTCCTGTTAGAACACTTGCTAGGTATTTAAATTTTTGCACTTGCTTGATTCTGGTATCCCTCACATGTAGTTGTCAATTTGGGTTGCTCTTTTTGCTGATGACCATGTATTCAGTTTTCTTAAAGTTTATTTGTAGTCCCTTCTTGTCACTCTCCACAGCTACCTTCTGCAGGAGGTCTTGTAGTTTCCTTTCCGTGTCTGCAATCAGCACTTTATTGTCTGCATACCTTATGTTTTTCAAGTTGTGGCCTCCAATAAGAAATCCTAGCTTAGCATCTAGGGTCCTCAAAATATTCTTGCTGTAAAAGTTGAACAGATCCGGTGAAAAGACACATCCTTGTCTTACGCCTCTTTCGATCCCTGTAAATTTACTGAAATCGTTACCTCTCCGTATGCAAGCAGTTTGCTGCCAGTAGAAATTCTTGATTGCTCTGATGTCTTTCCCAAAAATGTCGAGGCTGCTGAGCATCTCCACCAATTCTTTGTGTCGTATTTTGTCGAATGTCTTCGCATAATCAATAAAACATAGGTACAATTCTTCTTCATTTGTATGGCCCTTTCGGAGAGAATCCAAATCATAAATATGGCGTTCCGTGTTTCACTATCCATGACCAACCCGCACTGTTCTTGTCCTATCTCTGGCCTGATTCTGCTTCTCGCTCTATTCATCAGGCTTCTGACAATCAGTTTTGTAATGTCACTCATTTGGCTGATAGTTCTGTGTATTTTGCACTCCTTTATACCTGTCTTCTTCGGCAATGCTATAAATATAACTTGCATAGGTCATCTGGTATTATTTCACTGTTATAAAGTTTGTTTATTATTTCGGTAATTTTTCTATGCCGAATTCTTCCAGAGCTAAGAGCAGCTCTATTACGATGCCGTCTGGACCAGCTGCTTTGTTTCTGTTCAGTTTGGCCATTGCAGCTTCCACTTCAGCTTTTAATATTTCCGGTCCATCCTCCTCTTTGTGTATTCTCGCTTGTTCTCTCCTCTCGCAAAAAAGTTCCTTCATATACTCTTCCCATCGCTGGACTATTTCTACTTTCTCCAATATGATTGTTCCATCCTTGGATTTTATGCATCCTGTTGAAGAGCAAGTTTTTTGTCCTGTCAGTTTTCTTATCTCTTTATGAATCTCTGCTTTACTGGTCCTGCTAATTCTCTGTTCTTCCTCTTTAGCCTGTCTGCATTTGTTCCTTATCTCCCTGTGTAGTTTCCTGTATTCTCCTCTAATGTCTTGGCGTTGTTTTTTGTCTCCTTTGCATCATGTCGAGAATCTCTTCAGTCATCCACTCGTTTTTTCTTCTGCATCTGCAAAGGATAAAACTCCAGAAAATAAAGAAGCCCAGCACAGCACCAAGGCTGAAATACAACACGCTCGTGAATTACCTCAACCTGCAGAAAAAATCACTAACAGCGTGAGAAAGAAATATGAAGAACAAATTAGAAAAGGACACTCAAAATGGTATTCACTAAAGGAAGCGATGGTGACCTCACCGAAAAACATTGCCCCCAAACCTCCCTATCTATAAAGAAAATCATTTTGCAAATTTATAAAACTACCTTTCCTCTTTGTATTGAATACTGTTGTCATATCTGCTCAGGTGCTCCTGCTGTTCATCTCGTGGTTCTCAACAAAATCCAGAGAAGGATCTTGCAATGTAATCGTCCCTGATTTGGCGGCCTGCCCTCAGCCACATCTTCACGGACGGAATGTGGCTCCCCTTTGTCTTTTCTACAAGTATTTTCACAGTTTCTTCTCTGACGAACTTAAACCTCTAATATCCAGCCGTGATGAATGTACTGGTGCAACTAGATTGACAACTTGATCCCAACCTTTTATAGTCAAAATAGGCAAATGTAACCTTCAATTCTACTCTAACAGTTTCATTTTCCACACTTCCCGCCTGGGAAACTCCCTTCTCCTGATAGCTACAATTTCCAAATTTTTTAAATGCAGCAACAATTGCCATTTTCTATCTCCGTGATTCCCACCTCTCCCTTAAACTTTCTACGAAATCTCCTGATGCATATATTTAGATATTTAATAATCTGATTTTACCTATTACGATGTCAGGTGGAAAACATTACAAAGTTAAATTGTTCGGCCAATGTTTCAAGCAAAGAGTACCTACCTTCCGTAAAACCATTTAAAATCCTGGCTTTCCTATGAACATGAACTCCTATCAATAAGATCAGTTCGAAATACATAGACACTACTGGACGTGTGCTATTTAATTTATGTCAGAAAATTTAAATTCAGGTTTAATTCAATGATTTCAATTTTAATCAAAACTTACCTACATAGTATATTATAACGATTCTATGAATTATAACTGATATGCGTTTCCCTGTAAAAAGAAAACTCCGTGGATTTTAATTGATTAGGTGTCATTTACATGAGGAACCACTGTTGACCTATCGGATCAGATATGTAAAAACAATAAATAATAGTATATATATATATATATATATATATATATATATATATATATATATATATATGTGTGTGTGTGTGTGTGTGTGTGTACAAATGTTGATGTCAAAATAAACAAACATTTTATTCAATTGCACATTTTATTAATTATGATGACATTTGATATTGAACTTTATAGAAATCAACGCAGTTAGTATATATATTTTATGTAGCATAAATATATATTTATATAAGAATAAACTATATCTGGCATTAAAGTCTCTAATCGAGAGGCTTTGAGAAGCATGGAACTAACTCTTAATTGCTGTTGTTTCCAGGTCTACCATGACATAGGTTGGTAGCACCTGTTATGTTCCTAGAGTTGGCTAAATAGTGACCACCCAAATTCGGGTGAGAACATGAACACATAAACATACATTAGGAACAATTACCAGCAATACACTTTCTGAATAAAAACGAAATTACCATTAATAATTTTGAGATAAAAAAATAAAGCACTCGCAAGAAAATAACATTTCAGTATTAAATGAGCAATTAATTGTTGATATGCTTTAAAAAATGACCTCCTCATAAACTTCCTTAAAGACATTATACTCTACTTTTGAGTACAGATCTTAAGCCTCACAATGCAAAATTTGTTTCAGTATCAGGTAGATTTTCGAGATTAGATTTTCCCTGCCATGAAGTATGATTGAATTTCACACTTACTATTATTGTTAACAACTTGATGTCACATTGTTCTTTCAATGTCGAAACAAAATGTACAATTTCGTATCAGTTTGTTGCTTGCACATGTTTTAACGTAATAATCAATATATATATATATATATATATATATATATATATTAGTTACAAGGAATGATAATAAAAATTGATTATGCAAAAGTTCATTTTGATAGGAATGGTGAAATATCATTTCATAATCATTGCAGCGATGAAAATAATCGCTAAATAGATTTCCAGACAGACCACTATCATTCACCCTTTCACGCTTAAATACATTCGCAAATCCCACTACTTTGTCAAACAGTGATTGGTTAATCATTTGCCGATCATGTCGTTTGCACATGAAATCCAGTTTTCCCGCGCACTCAAGCTGGACTATTTAAGCAGTGCATCCACGTGTTGAAGATCCGGTGTAGGTCCCAACTATCGAGGTTGCTGGGGACATACGTATAATTCTCACTCACACACGCACACCCGCACCCGTTTGCAGGCAGCAGTCGGCGCAGCGCTGAATTATTTCTCAGACAACCAAGTATGCATATACTCACATACCCACGTGCAACTTATTGGGAGCCCAAAGGCAGAAGGCCGTTGTTGGAACATGTAACAATCTCCAATATACTGAACGTTCTATCAATCATTCTTCCTTTTTGAACAAGACTATCAGAATCAACTTTTCCAAAGAACATTTGACTTTCTCTTGATTTACAGTCAATGGAAGAAAACTCTTTTTCTTTCAGCACATTTCTTCACAGTTAAAGGCATGCTTTCTTCTAATTAATTTATAATTGTTAAAACATGTCTATTTTGGTCACAACTGGTGTTGTTTATTCATTTTTGGAGTCTTTTCTAAATTATGGAGAGAAATTTAAATAATAGGTGATGGGCAGACTATCGGCATTGTACAGAATAATCGCCGTCATTCTCAAGCAAAAATCTTTTGTATGATGAGTGAATTATCATTGTAAATATGTTGATATTCTCAGAAGGTAACGAGACTACCGCATTGCATTGCATTGCTACAAACAACTTCAATCCAGCCATTAATTTTAATCGAGACAAAGTTCTCTATTTTTTCTAAACTAGTGAAAGATATTTTTTTTAGGAGAGAATATGGAATTTGTTAGGTGACACGTATAAATCGAACTGAAATCCCAATGAAAACTTTTAAAAGGAAATAAGGTCCAAGATTAGAAAATGGTACCAAAAGTTTGAAACTAATTGACAAGAAAACAAGAATCGAAATGGAGAAAATAACACCAGATGTGTTAAAAAAATATGCTGGCTTTATTACCGATAGAAAACTTCAAATTTCTTTTTATTACTTTAAGTAAGATTTTTCAGAAATTTTGCATTTTTATATTTTATCGTGACAATAGTTTAGTTTTCTTGTGTTCACTATATTTTTTCCAAACAAATCTTTATTTTTAAATGAATAATTTCCTTACTATTTATGAAAAGTAGTTAATATATGAAGCTGCTGCTATTATTATTATTATTATTATTATTATTATTACCAAGAAATATGATGTCTTTTTATATCAACAAGCTACGACAATTATGTATAAATGAATTGCCCGCTCATTTTTCCCAATTTGTTATGAGGATGATAATAAACTACATTCTGGGGCAAGAGCTCTGATCAGTAGATTGGAGGTTTAAGGGTGGAAAAACCACCTTTTCATTGTTATTGTTCTTAGGTATTCCCTGACTAGCACTGGCTAGGGTCACATCCATGAACAAATTGGGAAACAAAAATAAAACATTAGAGTTTTAAAAATGCGAGTCATATATTTGTATATATAATAAATACCCCAAAAACATTTATAGTAAAATTACCGACAATACATATTAAAGCAAGTATGACCAGTATTACATTTATTTAGTTGAAAGTATACAATAGCTTTAATAATATATTTAGTTGAAACCATAAAATTATGGGAAAAATATTTAAGTTTCGGTATTAAAACGTTCAATGCCACCAAACAAAATAAACCAACGAACCAACATGATATAAATATTTAAAACATTAATTCATATAGTATTCTTCAACTTCTCAATGGAATTAAGCTGTATTCCAAAATATAACAAAACTGCAATATAGCAATATAAAAGATACATATCACCGCTTCGAGTAAATATTTTTACAAAAATACTGAATATGTCCAAAATCTGAACATCATTTACCATGTATTCAATTGTGAAAGCAGAATCACAAATATACTTTTATTACTTCAACGACAACGAAATTTAGTTTTCTACATTAAATGGACCATAAGTAGTTGATATGCAATTAAACAAACAAATGAAAATCGAATAATTTTTAACTTTACTCGATAAGTATGGAGGTTGGCTGAAATGTTCATAGACTAAACAAAATATGAATATTTGCCAGTTTTAACAAGCTGACGATCTGTTCTATTCTGGTACGATTGGGTACCTTTTAGTCTAATAAATGGTGTGTCTACTTACATATCTGCCTTCTTCTGGCAATAGACATTCCATCTGACTCTGTTATATGTGTATGTTTAAAATATGTTTAAAGCGTACAGTTCTCTCAATTAGAACTATTTAAATGTTTGATTACATAAAAAGTAGATTGGTATGCCTCTACACAGAAATAAGAAAATAATTATCGCTGAGAAAAAACGCAGTCTTTCACCTAGAAACTGGAATGTCATTAATCATTCAACTCGAAATAAATAAATGATTAGGTATCTCCAGACCAGATAGGTAAAATTGCTTCATTTTCTTTTGATCTGACTGTTGCAAAGATAATGTCTCCTCCAGCGATGCTTTATGTTTATAACTGATAGATCAGACCAGATATCGAATATTGCTGCCATATATAGCCCGCAACTGTCAAATTCTACATTTCCAGCCTTGACAGAGATCAATAGCGCTTCCACAGTTTTTGGGTGATTAAATACCTTTTCACTCTACAAACCTTTTCTCACAGATAAAAACGTCACACGCCTATTCATAGTATATCACTTTTTATTTCAAATGATCAGACTCGCTAAATGTTTTTGTTGCATCAATTTAGATCTTAACAGTTATGATCCGACATTCCATATACACAGGATCATCTTGGTAATACATTTATTTATTTCCAATTAAAAAGCATTTTTACTAAAATTGTTACCTGCGGAATGTACTCCCGGTTGAAATCTTCCAAAATCATTCTTCAAATCTATGATCACTTTTTATCTCCCCTACATATCTTCATAATCGGCACCTATTACTTCCTTTCTTCACGCTCTTAGAACCACCTTTTTCAATAGAATTCTACTTTTATTGGTATTTAGGCCTTTTTGAAGACAACAACGTTGTGTAAGCAAGGGCCTATTTCTTCTTTTAGAGATCTGTAGAAAATGTTCCATTCTGTTCAAGGCGAATAAATTTAAAAAAGGCTTCTAATTTATAAAAGACTGAATTTCATTAAAACTTAATATGCTTTAGTTAAAATTCAATTGCAAATTTCTCAATGCTGTAATATGAGCAGATATTGAATTATGTATAAACCATTGAGAATATGGATTTCTTTTGAAAGGTGTTACACTCTATTAAACAGCGGCCAAACTTTCATGAAAATCTCTCATATCAAAAAGGTATTTTTCTATTAAATGAATTATATTACCAGTCAATCAGCACCCTCTACTTTCTCTCATCTTGAGTCAAATTAAGAAGTTTAAGATTCTAAGTATTTTTTTATTTAGCCTTTCTAAAATACGCGTTATAAAACATCATTATACAACGATTTCTTCATTTTATACTTCATTTTTTTTCTGAAAATTTAATCTGTATTATTCTACACTTTCCCTCAGATTTCTCCCATAGTTATCATTTTCCTGGGGATTTCAATATAAATATTTTATTAGACTGTTCGGAAAATCATGTCCGATTGTGAAATCTGCTTTTTTCCTGAGTTTATGCATCTGCAGTGAAAATAGATACCCTAAAAAATACAGATTTCCGCCAATGAGGTTATTTATGCTCTCACAATAAACTAACGGTTTGGACGACAAAGAGTCTCTGTATGCAGTTTCTGCATCCTTGCAACCGTCTTTTTCCTTTCTTTTTTTTTTAATTGGTATCAACCCATGCAATGATGTAAAAGGGTTACAGGGCGTGGAAGAATTAGGAACATCAACATTAATATGAGCGGAAAGAGAAAAAATAATCAAGAGGACAAAAAATAGCTACTGGCATTGCATTTAAATTTTTGAAGATTAAATTTGTCTGGAAAGCATAGAAACGGAAGGAAGTTTCAAAAGCGAGACGTGCAACAAAAGAAACTGTTAATATAGAATTTACGATTATATCTTTTTCTTCTTCATGTGCCGTGTCTTTTCAGGATGTAGGCGATCATGGACTTTCACTTGTCTCTGTCTCTTGCCAATCTCAGTATTTTTCCTCATAGCATCTCTCCTAAATCTCTCTTCGCCATCCATTAGCTCAAGCCTATGAAGTATGACTCATGTTGATTTCTCCACTGTTTCTTTGTTTCTTTCAATCCGTTCCCGTAAGCATTAGATTCTTCTCTCCAACACCTCATAGTGTCTCACAGGCTCAGTTCATGGTATTCTCAGCATCCTTCTGTAAAGCCACATTTTCGCTGCCTTAAGCCTCACATTCATCTTTGAGGAGATCGTCCAACATTCACTCCTATACAGAATGACAGATAACACATAGCAAGCCAGCACTATTTTCTTTGTTTCTAATAAAAAACATTATTGTCTTTACATATCCTGCTTAGCATTTGAAATTTGTCTTTGGCCATGCCAATGCGTCTTTGGATCTCACAATGTTCATCCTCTGTAAAAACACTTCCTAGGTATTTAAATTTCTTTACTTGTTTTATTTTAGTTTCTCCCACCTGTAGTTAGCACATTCGAGTCTGCTTTTTGCTGATGAACATACACTTAGTTTTGTTTAAGTTAATGCTGAGTCCTTTCTTCTCGCTTTCTTTTGCTAACTTCTGTAGAAGTTCTTGTTTATTTTAGAACTATAATGAGAGAAAAATAAAACGAATATCCTTCAGGATTCAAGTATTTTCATTATCTTTAACAGTGAAAATCTTATTTTTTGGTGGGAAGAGAGCAAGATAATATGTGAATGAAAAGTAATTTGTTACCAGATTCCAGAAAGAAAATAAACATTGGAAAGATCTGAGACATTGGAAAGATCTGAGACGGCTAGTCGCCCATCATAGAACTTATTGCTAAAGTGTTAATTTCAAATGAAGCCTGCCACAAAGTAACTCGAGGAGTTAATTTGGAATAATGCGCCATCGACATGAATCCCGAAAGAATGTTATTGTTATTTTTTTTAATCATGGAAAAATCGAAAGTTCTGATTCTTCGTTCGTTCAACCTCGGCAAACTCCGTTAAACTCCGATAAGAACCCGAAAGACCTTTGCTGTTTTAGAAGTTACAAAGGAAAATTGACAATCCTGATTATAGAGAATTAATGAAAAGACTTTAACTAAATACTAGAAGAGACTTTGGCAAATATTTGAAGAGATCTGTTTATTTCAACGCTAACGAAACTTAGACATTTTACTTGAAGATTAGAAACTTTGATGTTTTTAGCGAACTTTCTCTCTCCGTTGTAAAAATCATTTTCAACGATTGTATATCATTTTCGACAATTGTATTCTTGGGAAAAGACAGACATTGTTTTTTTTTCTTTATATAAAGACATTCTACGTAGCTCTCCAGGCGTGTTCGACTTCGTTCATTTATTTTATTAATTTTTTTTTAGTGTCGTGTTTTTTTTGTTTTTTTTCAACCCGCAAGTGTACACCAATGTCCGGACTGGCTAAAAGGGACGACTATTGAAATTGCACGACGAGACTTCTGTGATCTAATCACAACGTGGGACTGTGGTCCGTTGTTGCAAAAGACGTGCTGTAGTCCAGCTTTAGTGGCGACGTCATCAGGCGGGATCGTCACGACCAGCAACAGCGACCAAATCAACGGTCCGACCGGGTGGCAGTGTCTTAGCTGGAAACGTCACGACCCTCGACGAGGACGAGCATCACATTAGACAAATGGCCAACGAGGCTGAAACGTCAAATCTGGTGCCGTTTCGACCAGGATCTGGCCTGAGGGCAGCTAGAAGTCCGGTGCAGTGTGTTACATAATACTGTAATGATGGAGTTTTGAAAAAGATACGATTACGTCAAAATGCTGTGCCGACAAATTGAAGAGAATCGAAAAGTTATAATTTTTCAAGAATGGCAATGATGTTAATTAGGATTTCTACATGAGTATATTAAGCTATTTCATATCTGATGATTAGTATTTATTATTTCGAAATGTCGATGCCGTTCCTCCGAAAAGTCTCAAAAATCATCAATATTCTTGACCTGACAAAACCAAAAGATTCTACTAATGAGATAGGTATGCACTCATTCAAAAGTGTGATGCCACTACCGAGAAGAAGGAATTATACACTGAGGAGTCTGAGATTGGATTCCGAAGCCTGACTCATATGCATTCACTTGTATTTTCTATCTGATGTATTTTGATCTGATGTATATAAATACGAAACGGAAATACATTAAGAAAAATTGGACAGTTTTTCATAATTTTCGCTGATTTTACGGTCTTTTTTTCATTTAAAATTTTCTCCTTGGTTATTTTGGTTAGTGCGCATATTATATATGTATTCACCATCAACGCTTATAACATATTGAGTAAACCGAACGTGAAACAAATGCCCAGTTCATTGATCATCTAATTCTGACGGCATAATCAGTGCGTGACTGCCATGCAAGAAACTGACACTTATCGTCAGTCAAATCTGCCACGGGATTTATATCGGAATTACGTATCAACTTGCTTAGATTCGGAAAGCAATTGGTGACACAAAATCCAGTAATGGCCGACGTTAAATTGCTCAAATTCCTACATGCGTTGGCGGCTGTAAATTAGCGTTCATTTCCAAAGCAGCACCATTTCTTATGCAATCTATTTGAATGAATTCCTTGAAATTACAGGACGTTTCTAGTAAAGTGCATAAGAATTTTATATTTGTACAACATAGCCACATTCTTCACTACCTTAAAGGATCCCATTAGATATGATTTCAAAAAAAAAAAAAAACTTTAAACGACTGACAGATCCACAATTCTATCTCCATCAACATTCATTTGTCTTTCTGTTCATTTTTCTATCACTGCTGCCAGTTTATATATGTAATTTCTTTACTTTAAAGAATATATTCTTATTACAAATAGATAGATAGATAGATAGATAGATAGATAGATAGATAGATAGATAGATTTTATTAATGGATGTGCGCCATGGAACAGTAGATATCGGCTTGGAACGAGAAATCGGACAGCTGAGCTCGAATTCTAGTTGAATTCCTTGCACTCACGAGCAAAAACCCTTGAGAAAGGTATTAATCCGCCTCTTCACTCAAGTTATAGGTTAAATAACAGGACAGATTGGGTTCTATAGCCTTGGCTTGCAACCAGTCTACCGCAGAAAGTAATGGCAACCTACTGTGGGATAATCTTTTGCTGGTTAGTCATGTCTTTTTGGAGCGTGTATCACGTATGGCAATCAAGAGACTGACTGAATATAAACATAGATCTCGTTAAATAAAATATAAATTGGGAATGTTTAAAATAAAATCTTTTACCGCATATGTTCTACGAAGAACAGATAACCGGCACCCCCACACAAACATATATATATATATATGTTTGAATGGGTGCCGGTTATCTGTTCTTCGTAGAACATATGCGGTAAAAGATTTTATTTTACTGCATATAGTTTAATTTATTTTACTGCATATAGGTTTTTGTTATGAAGTCATTTTAGGCAAGCAGATTTTTTGTCATAAAATGCATGATATCAAGATAGAGAGAAAGCGTTAATGCAATTAATGAGGAAGAGTTTTTCTTCGCAAGGTTTACTGCGGCAGAATAAATTGATATAAATTATAAATTGAGTGAGAAAACGTAATGTTTTAAATAGTGAAATTAGCAACTATGAAATAGGAAGTTTACAGTAACAAAAATGATGCATAAATTAATATGAAGGTTATAATTTTAGTGAATATATATACTTAGATAGACATTCCACATGTGTTTATTACATTGGTATCTAGCATCTTATAGATTAAAATCTTTAAACACCGAAATAAAATCCTAAGTAATATAATTTTTAAAAAAGTGAAAAATAAAGCCAAATTAAGAATGAGAAATTTCATTACATATACGTGTGCCTACAGAGGCTTAGTGTATATGTGTATCTGTATATAAAGTAACTAATTAAAATGTTGAAAAACATAATTTTGACTTGGTTTATACGATCCCTGAAATGTAAATTTACCTCTGCAAAAGTTACGTATTAAATGTTTTAAAAATCTCATTTCGATATTTATTATTAATGCTCTGTTTCTTAATGTACAGCATTTAATTTACAAAATCAACTGGCTATATATATATATATATATATATATATATATATATATATATATATGACCAATAGTATAGTAAGAAATGCATGATTTTTTTAAAACTGGGGTGGCTTAATAATTATGGCCAGTTGTGTGTGTGTATATATATATATATATATATATATATATATACGCCCTGTCCATACTCCTCCCATGTCTATTGAACTGGAGTAGAGGCTTGCCCCTTGTTTCCTGTTTAGGATGTGGTTTCCGGCTTTCTATTCTCTCTCTTGAGACCTTGGTATTGGTGCTTCCGTAACTTTCCTGCGATCTGGCCGGTTGGTGGCAACGGCTCATCACTGTGAGGGTACCGGGTTGGCAGATTCCTGGTTGCTGCTTCCGACTGGTAATTAGGAACCCTAACTCTTGCGTAGCGTCAAGAGCGGCTGCTCTGATCAACAGTTGTATAATATCGGGGTTCTTGTAGTGCCATGTCGCGCATGGATAGAGAATATATATATATATATATATATATATATATATATATATATACACTACCGGCCATAATTATTAAACCACCCCAGTTTTAAAAAAAGCATGCATTTCATACTATTTTAGTATTTATTCCCAAGTAGATAATGGTAAAGATAATGGGAGAATTTTTTTTTGTTATTATTTTGAAAAATGTTACAAGGCAGGAATCATTTGCTTCGTTCAGCCAATAAGAAGAAGAGACTGGCATGGGGAAGAAATTACAAAAACTGAACACTAGAACAGTTCATGCGATGCACATATTATTATGCAGAACCCTTCTATTTTCATTTAGAATTATCCGCATGCCAATAAATGCTAAAAATAGTATGAAATACATCATTTCGTATATATATAATACAGCGAAACAGATCTATATATATACTAAAGTCATCCGCAGATAGATCTGTTTCGCTATATTACAGCTCATCAGTAGGGCTTAGACTCCTCTCGCTTCCTAACCCAGGATCGAAACCAGACTGAATTGGCGTCAGTCGGCGATTCTACCCCTAGGATAAACACGCCCAATTGATAGAGTGATCCAATTCATTATCGAATGAGCGGTGCGTAAATGCCGAAGTAGCTACTGTTTACAAAGTCTACCACTCTTCCAGAGTGCTCAATCAGGGTGTGAGAGCATAAATACTATATATATATATATATATATATATATATATAAAGCGAGAGATAGCGAGAGTTTACCCAGTCTCGCTATACATGAGATAAA
This sequence comes from Ascarosepion bandense, assembly GCA_037127315.1. Taxonomy (NCBI): domain Eukaryota; kingdom Metazoa; phylum Mollusca; class Cephalopoda; order Sepiida; family Sepiidae; genus Ascarosepion; species Ascarosepion bandense. The sequence goes on along the minus strand of JBBBDQ010001439.1, from coordinate 805,425 downwards.
GATAGTTATTTGTGGAGTTTGAAAAAACTAGAATATAAGGATCGTAAAATGACTATTCGTATAATACTAAAATATGCCAAATTCTTCGTAATAATAAGAAACTTCTTCTTGCTTAGAAACATGTAAGGGCGAGCTGATATAATAATTGTAATAAGTACGATGCTTAAACAGTCAAGATTTGGAGAAACGTAATTTATTGCCATGAGGGTAATGCCAAATATTTTGCCGGGAATGAAAACAAGAAGAACCAAATTTACAGTAACACGTCCTGTAAACATATTTGTGTAAATTGATAAGGTTGGATGCCATTTTTTGCCTAAAAGCAACTGTGAAGGGCTCGTCATTGATGGTAGGATGAATTCAGTAATATGCCTCTGCTTTCAAAATGGTAACATTTGTGGTCTATATGCTTGCTCACAAAATCCAGAAATCATAGGTTTCTGCATGATAATGACTCCCGCTTTGTTTTCAACCTTTCGTTTCAAATTGCTTTTCCATTGAGTTTATCCACATTCTACATCGGTCAGTAAATCTCTCGATTCAAATATAATCGAAAAAGCTTGTGGGCTAAACTCAAGAGAAACTCATAGATTACCTAAGGAAGAATTCAAAAGAAATTCGAGGAACCGAAACGTTTTAATGGCAGCAATTTAATCTACCGGAAAATATACAATAATACATCGGTACAAAATTTTTTATAAGTACCAATGACCGAAAGGGTTAAAGAAAAATCTTAATAGAAAAAATAGATCACAACGTTCGGAGTTTATTAACAAAGTTAAACCGATTTGCATTAGTAAGGGTAATGGTAGTGTTAGCGGTTTCCTTACAAGGATGCATTTGTCATTTATTGCTTGAGCATCCAGTCCTGCTTTCGAATAAAGTTTGCAAAATATTTAACTTAAATTTCACTGGGAAAAATATTCAAGTCCGTTACTGCTCTTTCCGGTATTGATGTTTTCTTTTCTTACATTTTATTTAAATTAAATTGAAATGTCAACGTCGTGGTTCTGTCATTATTTACTCTCCTAGTTACATGTGATATTCACTTAATTGATGTTACTGTTGGTAGTCCTTAAGTGATGTGGTTTCCGTAGTATTTTCGTTACTTTAAATGGGACTGTCAAAACATTTATTCTATTCTCAAAAATACAGTTTGAGAACTTGACTCGTTTGATCAGTTTAAACTGAGTAGTAAGGCCGAACCACTTTTTGTATTCCATATTTTGGCTTGTACAACATCTAAACTACACTTACAAAATCATTGTCCCCTTTTTAATGATATAATGATTTGCAAGTTTTCTTCACTAGATCAGTTACGATTGAGTAGCGATTTCTATCATCACTGTGTTTTCAACAGTTTCGACTTTGTCCCACATCTAATCTAAACTTAGAAAAACAGTAAATACTTCGGCGTTGTGTGATATCTAGCAAGCAAATATTGCAATAACAATACTTCGAAACTAACTGGGTGCCTCAGCTTTGCACAACATCTGAGCGAGGCATAGAAAATAATTATTCTCTATAATACAGAAAAATTTAGGAAATTAAACAAAATATCCGATATTTTGTTAAAACAAAAATAAACATGCTAAATACAAATAGTAACAAGGAATTCGAATCCATAAAACTTAGCAAAACTGAGTATCATCCCGTCAACTTATCCGGAAATATTAAAATCCATAAACCTACCTCCACGGAATGTCCAATAACTTTTCAAATCATGGGTTTCTTATATATAACCCACTTAATATTCTGAACAAAATGATCCATTTATACTTACCAAATAAATACCGCATCATACAAGAATCTATACAAAAAAAGACAACATTCGATAAGACATTATAATACAAAAGATACAACAAACATTATTACTAGATATATTTATCCATAGGAAATCGTATATTGTAGTGATATTGACTAATGAAATCCAACTTCTATCAACATACTGTCTTATCAGTTTTTTTTTCTATTAAAAATAATTAAATCATTCGTCTTTAAAAATCTCTGAAGAAGCTTGTTAAAGTGAAAGAGACACTTTTTTTCTTATCTGTACTTTCAGTTAAGTGCCATACGGGATACACGCTTGGGCGATCTTGTCTTGAAAGAGACATGACTAACTAGGCAAATGATTATCCCGCAGTAGGTTGCATTGCATTCTGTATCGGCACAAGGTTTCTAACGACTCGTCCGCTTTCTTAGAAAAACACGACGTGGAAAAAATAACATAGGAATTTAGTTTTAAATATAATGGGATATATTTATGGAACAAAAATAAACTGTACATCATAATTTTAATACAATTTGAAACAATAACAACTATTACTACTACTTTAAAAATTCATATTAATTTGAAAATTTAGTTAAATTAATCAAAATTAGTAAAAAAATTCTAATTAAATATAGAAAAAGAATAAGTTATGAAGACAAACCTAAAAAAGAGAGAAAAAAAATTTATATATATACACACACACGCACACTCATATATATATATGAAGAATCGTTTTAACCACATTTTAAGGTGATTTTTATTTAAAATATTATTATGATTTTTTTATAATTTTTCTAGATTTTTTATAATTAATTTTAGATTATTTTTATTGAAAATCTTATTAATGGAGTATTATTTGGAAAGTGTTTCTTAATAAAAATGAGGATTTTTTTTCCTAATTTACTGCTAACCATTTGGTTGAAAGTGGGTATATACCAAATTATATTTTTAATCATATTTTTCTTCAGGCGTAGATCTTCACTTGTACATATTTAATATTTGAGCATTTATACCCAATATTCTTGAGGCAGTATTATTAAAATTCTTCTTCTTCTTCTATGTGCCCTGTCCCTTCAGGACGTAGGCGATCATGGTTCTCCACGTCTCCCTATCCCTTGTGGCCCTCAGCATATTTGTTCCTGTTACTCCTGGTAACCCCCGTTCCGTCATCCACCCAACCAGGCCCTACAAATATTTTACCCGCTGCCTTCCTCTGTCTCTCTTTCCCTCTACCTGGCCAGTCAGTATCAGGTTCTCCAAACTCTCCTTCCTCATTGCGTGTCCCAGGAACTTCAGTTGTTTCTTTCTGATGCTCGGTATTAATTTCCTTTCGGTTGCCATTCTTTCCAACACCTCATCGTTCCTTGCATGTTCAGTCCACGATATCCGCAGCATCATTCTGTAGAACCACATTTCCGCTGCCTCCAGTTTTGTCCTCATTTTCGATGATATTGTCCAGCACTCACTACCGTATTGAACAATTCGCCTTCTGATCTCTGTGTCGCACTTTCCATCTCCTGTTAGAACACTTCCTAGATATTTAAATTTTTGCACCTGCTTTATTCTGGTATCCCCCACCTGTATTTGGCATTTTGGGTTGCACCTTTTGCTGATTACCATGCATTCAGTTTTCTTAAAGTTTATTTGTAGTGCTTTTTTGTCTCTCTCCACCGCTACCTTTTGTAGGAGGTCCTGCAGTTTCCTTTCCGTGTCTGCAATCAGTACTGTATCATCTGCATACCTTATGTTATTCAAGTTGTGGCCTCCAATAGCAAATCCTGGCGTGTCGTCTGGGGTATTCAAAATATAATTACTATGCTTATTAAACACTTCTTCATTTACTATATTTCTACTAATTTTATATTATATGGATGAGGGTACATGATTAATAATGGATAGAGGATGGTTAGATTTTTGTAAGATATAAAAAGATTTGTATTTGTTACTTTTTAATATGATTGGTATATATACTTTTCTAAATCTAAAGTCAATCGAGAAACTACTTTAAATTAATAGTCACTTATAATTAATGTTTTTAAATATTCTATATTTTATTTCTCTAATTCTATTTTAAAATTCCTCTCTACCATAATGTCTTCATTCCTGTATATTCTAGTATCTTCCGTATTTATATCATTGTGGGCTGTAAAATTACATATATATATATATATATATATATATATATATAGTCATCCGCAGACAGATCTGTTTCGCAGCTCATCAGTACGGTAAGACATCCGATTGCTTTTTACCCAGGATTGAAACCCGGCCGAATTGGCGCCAGTCGGCGACTCTAACTCTGGCCTATGGACACTCAGTAGAAGGAAGCAGACATTTTCGCGTATATATTACACGCCCAATAGCTGAGTGTCCTAATTCATTGCTGAATGAACGATGCGTAGATGCTAGATTAGCTACTATATATATATATATATATATATATATATATATATATATATATATATATATATATATATACCGCTATTTTTTAGAAGAACCAACGTGATTTGTCTGCTTAATATTTTATATTTTTCTAATTTTCAGATCTTATATCACACCGTTCTTTTCAAATCTTTATTACATGTGCGTTGTGGTGCAGTGGATATCAACTCGGAATAAGAATTCGGGGAACCGAGTTCGAGTTCCAGTTGAATTCTTTGCATTCACTTACGCACAAATATTCATTCTCTTTCCTCTACTTATGGGCTAAATAAGACGACAGATTGGGTTCTATAGCCTTGGTTGGCAACCAGTAATGGCAACCTTCTGCAAGATAATCTTCTGCCCAGTCAGAATTGTCTCTTCGAGATATGATCGCGTGTTTCACGTATGCCACTTAATTGACTGACTTACGTATATCACGTTGGATATCTAATAACAAAATTGCTAAAATCATTAAAAATAAAGTACATGCAATCAGCTTGATTATATTCCCAAATACATATTAAGAAAATAATTTAAAATTCTAGTGTTCCCTCTTTTTCAATTGTATAAGTCAGTCAGTTAAGTGCCATACGTGAAACATGCTTGGGCGATCATGTCTCGAAAGAGACATGACTGACTGTGCAGAAGATTATCCCGCAGTAGTTTGTCATTACTTTCTGGGGTAGACTGATTGCCAGCCAAGTCTATAGAACCCAATCTGTTCTGTTATTTAACCCATAATTGGAAGGAAGAGTCGGATTAATACCTTTCCCAAGGGTACTTGCGCGTAAGGGAGTGCAATGAATTGTATAAGTAATGAACTTAAACATTAGTTTCATTTGATGACGTCCAAATGGATAAAACTCGTCACACAATTTTTTCTCCTTTTTCATAAGTAGTAAGAAAATAAAAACTAAATTCAATCGTCTAGACTATATGCCTGAACATATATTAAAATATAATAATAATAATTTTAAATTTCATTTTCCGTCTTCTTCATGACCGTATGTAATCTCTGTAAACTTTTGTCGGGTGAATTACTTCAGGACGAAAAACTTCACACATCTTTTCTATTTAATTTTTCATAGTTTTCCTTTAAACAGCTGTTTATCAATTTTGATAACTCTTAATTAATCTAAACGAATAAAAAATTTCACTAAATTAGAATTCTTGCCAGCTAATAAAATAGTCAGTATTCAAAGTATGATACTGAGATTAACAAACACAGATACAACGTTTCATATTTCGCCAACACTCTTCGTATCTTTTTGAACACCTATGGCTTATTGGTTATTTTCCGACTAGCGTCCTTACTATACAAAAGCGCACGCGTAAATATTAAGTGTCTTGGTAAAAGATTGATTGGCAGCTGAAATGGAAGCTGGTGATAAAATCTTTTATAGAATCATCTCCTCGGCCAACTTTAAGAGCAAAGGTCAGTGACAGTTGTTACTAGGCAGCAATAGAAGGTGAACGCTGCACTTAGACAGCCGTGCTTAAAATCTTCTACCAATTTTCTTTATAGCTGCCCAGTGAACTGCTTTTGCCCGAACGCATTAGTCTCTAATCTCTTGCTGGTTTCTGACTAGAATCGATCACTTAGCTTCTGCTTTTTCTGAACCTATGCCATCTACTCCGACGTAACTAAATGTCAATTTTTGTGCAGGTAAAGATTCATTGAAAATTTTTTGTTGCAGATTACTGAGAAATTGCTATATAATTTAGTTGAATAAGTCGACCTAGTTAAAGACGGTAAAGAAACGACTGTGAAATTATATCTCTAGATACTTGACAAAAGTCATATTCTTTAGAGTTTTATTTAATTACAATATTTAAAAAGTAATCATTATAAACCACTTGCAAAAAGTTGAAGGCTACTCTGCATTTTCAAAAAATACATTAAAACTAGACAAATAATTATTTTTAAAAGTTAAAAATAAAATTTCAGTAGTACAATGTATTTGCTTTATTTTAACGAAAATAAACACTTAATTATGAAAACAATATACCACAGCATATTTTGTTTTCGATCAGAAAACTACCATCTGCCTTAATTATTGCTTTAGAAAGACTTGTCCAACTCAACAAAATGTTTTGAAAAATTATATTCTTCAAAAGTATTCTTCAAGCACTGAAAAAGCTCACTCTCAGTCTCTGAGTATCCTTTTCGAAATGTCTTATTCAGTTCGTTGCATGCTAAATCAATTGTAGAGAAGTCAAGAGATTAAACTGGCTAAATCATAATTTGTAAAATATTGTTCATTTTTTTTACTCGATGTAGTTTTGACATAATTAAGAAGATTGTTTTCGATCGTTGACTTGTTAAAAGATTTTCTTCAATTATGGATAACCCAGGTGGTATAGCAAGTCTGCAAAACTGAATCACTTTATTGTTGTTTCATGATTCTCTTGATCTGAATGAAATCTCCAGTTTTTCACATTCTCAAAAGACTACTCATGGGTTAACAATAGAAATAAAATAGAATATTTTGCATAGAAAATATTAATAATTTAGCTGACTCTATTGTAGTTAAACGAATCAAACTTTGAATATTTTGTGAATAAGAGGAGCCTGGAGAAAGATTGAAAAATAAAACAATACACTGCATTTACAGAAATTTTCTGTAAATACAAAGCTTTTTCATTGTAAGGTGTGTTTATAGAAATGCAAAGTGACCCAAAAACTTCTTTTTGGATTTGATTGCGAGATTCAACAATTTATTGTACAAAAAATAACTGTTTGATTACTAAACTTGTAATTTAAATTAAAAAACTGACAGTCGAAATGCTAGGGTTAAGAAATAAAGAAAGATCGTTTGTAGAATGTAATATTCCCAGGATATATTGAATACAAGAGAGACAGTGAAAAACTTCGTTTAACCTAAGAGACAAGTCTGTGCGAACGATTAATAGGGTATGCGAAAAAGGATTATAAAAATCAAAAGTTGTTTAGTGCTACAAGTGGGAGTATCTATTTGAGAGATATGTTAACTATACTTTGTGTTAGAACACAGTATATAAGAGAAACCCATGCGAATATAGTTTAAGTTAGACTATAGGAATTTAATGTTTAATACAACAGCATAATTATTTATTGATTATTTTCCGATAATAAGAATACCTTGTATAAAGTGAAGTAAAACAAGTAAAACAAGTATTTGAACAGTAAAAAAATGAATTTAGAATCATATATTGAAAGAAAAGCATTCTCTAAAGCTCACAATATATTCTTAAATCAATTATAAATGTAAATACACAGCAAAAAAAAAACTATTTGACAAGTATATATATTTTATATGCAAATTATTAAAATAAGTAGTGAAAAAAGTATTTGGACAGTTCCGAAATTATGTTTAAAATTAATGTTTTGAGTATATTTCATGCTCAAATGTGTTAAAATTTTATGGAATAGTCTACAACGTGCATTGCTTAAAGGTGTTAGCTATCCTGATGGTCAGTTCACCCCAAGACGTCGCCTTAACAGTACTACAGGATGCCAAAGCATTGAGACCTGTCGAAAGATCTTAAAGATCGAATTATTTCTGCACATAAAAAAAAGCTATTGTAAGATTTCTAAAGAACTAGGTATATCTTTGAACACTGTTGGATACATAATTAAGAAAGTGAAAGCTTTTGGTATTCATGGAAATATGCCAAGAACAGTTGCACCGCGCAAAATATCACAAAAATGTTCACGGAAAATAGTATGGTGTGTATAAATGACCTTTATATATACTGTTTAATGTCAGACCATAAGAATATATTGTTGTTTTTTTTAATCGTGTCACCCCAAGCAAGGCATTCCACTGGCACTATAGCGCAGAGGGTTACATAGAGAGATTAGGTATAAATGTCACAATATAAAATATTCACTTTAATATTAGGATGTATTCTTTAATGTCGGACTATAAAAAATTAATGATTATTGTCAAACTAAAAGAATATTAGAATATTGTTTCATATCAAATTATAAGAATGTGTTACGTCCAGTCTATAAAAATATATTCTTTATTGTCAGACTATAAGTATATATTGTCTAATATCAGAGTATCAAAATTTATGGCTTAATGTCAGACTAGAAGCATATATTCTTTAATGTCAGAATATATAAAATATTTTTTAATTTTTATGAAATGAAACGATCAGACAATTTTGTCTTTATCTATAACTAACACACATTACAAATAAAGTTTAAACAAATAAATTAAAAATATATTTTAATATCAGACTATAATAATGTATTGACTATTGTCAGACTATAGGAATTTACTGTTTAATGTCAGACGATAAGAATATATATTTTTAATATCAAACCTAAATGAAAACCAATTTTATAAAATGATCAGTATTAATTTTGAAGCAAAGTTCGAACATAAAATTCAACATTGAAAATCTAATCTCGAGAGATATATTGATAAAAACTTGTTTTGGGTAACTGAGATAACATGTATATATGAAAGACACAAAGAAAAGAAGCCTTTAAATTATCACAAAATCCAATAGACGTGAATAACTTATTTAATTAATTTCAATGTTAATACAACCTGCTTGACACTCTACAACAATCGTCGGTTATTACCCTATTGATTTAGGCCAAATTTTTACTGTTCCGTTCTCAAACTGACCGGCTTTAATAATGGACGGTAGTTTTTATTTGAATTAATATATTTTATTTCAATTAATATTTCAACATTAAAAGCAAAGGTCAGTGACAGTTGTTGCTGCCAATCAGTTAATTTTTCGACTAAAACAATTTAATAAATGCCAAAGAAAAAAATGCATGTAAAAAATCATTAGATTAAATGGTTTGTATGTGATCTGTAGCACACAAATAACACATTCTCCAAGAATTAATATAATATTTCTTTATATATCTTGAGAAAACATTAAAACATAGGCAGATATAATTTTAAAACCAATAATATATGCCCAAACCTTTCTTTCACCACACATCGGTAGGTTACTAAATCATATTGCTTGAGTGTTATATGAATGGTACATACTCAATCCCCGTAGTCTGATCTGTCAAATGCGACTTTATAATCATCACTAAAATTACTGTTGACAAATCAGTACCAAAGAATATTTTCCACCAACTGGTACATTATTCTGTGTACTCTATACGTACTAAACTTGCTGTCATGGCTTAAGCTAATATTTTGAATATTATTCAGCACTTTACATTTTCACTGTCAAATACATCAATTAAAATCTTTTGGAGCAATTCAATTTTCGTATTTACAACAATTTTAATATTTTCTCAAATCTTTCTGGTTTTGTAAAACCATTATTTCTATATTGGTACTTTGACAATATAATAGTTTTAATTTGGTTGTTCAAAGTCATTCGCAATTCTAAACGTTTAAAATGTATTATTTCGATTTTGAGGACATGCGCATGCGATGCATTGTATTCTTTTTTATCTCTGGAAATAAAAAAAAGAAAACCAGAAACACTTTTGCATATAACTTTTGCATACACTTATGAAGAAATAAACAATATTTATTAGAATCAACAAGTTCTGCCTGTAATATTTGATGACCTTTCCACTTTGTTTTAAAAGTGTCGCATATCCGGATCAAATTCATGAACAAACAGAATAAAATTCATATAGTATTTTTCTTTTGTTTTTTCGGACACTTCCACGTGATGTACTGGTTAGAAAACTGGTCTCGCAAGCACATTTACGTCTGAGTAGTGAGGTCGATCTTCATTGGATGCCCTATACTCTCCTCCCTGTGCCACATATAAGCTACGCTTATTAAATTACCATTATCAAGAATGTTAGTATTAAAAATTTTGTATATATATATATATATATATATATATATATATATATATAAGTATTGGTAAATTTTTTTTACGCTGTAGTTCATGATGTTGAAATTCCGGAAGGGATTTGAAGTAGACTTTTATTTTAAAGGGGTGGTTTAAAAAGATAACAAAAATAATGATTGCCTTTAACCTGAGCAATTCAAGATCAAAGGGGTCAAAAGTAGTGAGTTGGGGAGTTTCTTCCGTTGGGCCGTGGTTCGTGGGAAGAATCCTTTTGAGTGGAACGTACTTCCCGAAAATGAATTTCGGAGTGAGCATACTTTTATTAGCAGTGAAGACCGAATCTGGTGAAACTAGTTGGTGCAGTTCGTTCGAGCGCTTGCTATGGTCGTTGCGATAGGGTAATGAGAAATTCGCTACAACCAGTCTGCGTAAGAGAGGTTGGAGTTTTGAAAATTAATTCTTCTCCCACAAGTACTCAGAGACGCTTTTAAACTTCTTAATGAGTGGAAAGTGATATTTGGGCTACTCCTTCCAGGATATGGCAATTGTAAACAATTTCCCTCCTGATCTTAAAAGATAGCCTGTAGGATGAGGAATCAGATACTTACGGAAGCGTTATAAGGAGCTGATCATTTTACATGCATCTTATACAGAAATACTCCTTGAGATCTGGCATGAGTCTGAGGCCCGATATCCTCCCTAAGAACGGGGCCTCCTCGTGAGGTGAACCGTTCATCGTGAATGATGATAGTTCAGATCTGTGGTGATGGAATATAACCAGTTTAATTTTCGTGGTATTGAATGTAACCATTCATTTTTCTTCACTGAGAAGTTAGTGTAAGATCGGGTTTGTGCCAGTATCTGATCGACAACCCTTTATTTTATAGGCTCCTATATATTCATATTATCGGCATAAATATTTACAAATTATCAGATTATATTCTTAGGTAGAGCTGTTATGTAAATCATAGACAGGATTAGCTGTTAATAACTACCTTCATGGATGTACCTGCTAGAAAGAATTTCTTAATACAAAAAAGATTCTTCTAGTTATTCCGTAACCAAAATACTTTTGTAGTAAACACTTTGCCATACCTAATCAAAGGCTTTATTAGTACCTAATTTTATGGTTTTTGTAGTATTTGTGTCGTCAATAGGCTTACTAATTCTGTGTGTAAACGTAGTCAGGACGTCAGCAGTGGATCGAGCTGATTGAAGCCTGTTATGCTCGTACAAGTAGTTATTCCTATCCAGGTGCTTGACGACCTTCTTGTCGATAACGGCATCAACGAATTTAATGATGACACTGAGGAGACTAATGATTCTGTACAAGGAGGGGTTATGAGTTGTTATTCTTAAGGAGGACCACTGGAATTTTATCCCGGCCAGTGATTTTTTGGAGTCGAGGTTGTTATAAACCTAGACAATTCTTTTACTGAAATGAGTATATTACTGAGATTATGTTCAGTGAAACGTGTGAAGCTTGGAAAGGGAAGGTCTTTGTCATCTAATGTTGAGTTTGAAGTAAAGATCGAGGCGAAGAGCTTTGCTGTATCTGTTGAGTAGAATACAACCTAGAAATCATTTATAATGGTGGACACAACCGCTTTACCTCTGTTCATAATTTGGTTGGTGATCTTCCAGAACTCGCAAGATCCAAATTAATTCTTTTCAACTTCGACTTGGAGAGCTCACGCGTAGCTGTACTTTGCAAATTCTTTTACAGTGCTTGCGTATAAAGGAATTATAGTTCAGGCTACACAGTTCCTCAAGATAGATTTTGAAGTAGCGGTTCAACCATGGCTGCAGTGCATTCAGGTGAACCGAGGCTAACACTTTCGTTTTTGATGAAATTTTGTTGGATTAAAAACACTTAATTTCAGAAAGGATCCATTCAGAGATTAGTACAGTAGTTTTGAAGACCACATGTTTGAAGAATATTTGGAAAGTTACTTCCGGTTTATAGAATCGAAAGATGTCCTAGTAAGATATATCATAGCTGAAATCCGTTTTACTGACCTGTAAACCAGGGGATGTGATTGCTGTAGAGTCAAAGCATTGATTATAAAATTATCAGACTTAACAATGACGGGAGGGTAAAACCTTTGGTGTGCATTCGTCACGGCAAGTTTTTTTATTTAATTTTCGAAGGGATTCGTCTGCTGTCCCGTCGATATTCAAGATTTTGGGGCCTTCTTTAGTGATCAGGGTCAGATCATAATCAAACAGAAGTCTCTGCAGTATCTGCTTTCCTCATCGGTTAGGGTTAGAGCAGACTAACCAGTCACAACCTGCGTGAAAAATAACCGATGAAAATTCAATTAAGATATCCTCTCTGATATTTGATCGAAGATTACTAACCCCGGAGGACAATACAGAGCAAAGATGAGTGTTGTAAAGCTCACCGAGACCGTAACCGTAACTATTTATGTAGTCGTATTTTGTTATAAAGGATGTGCGTTGTGGTGCAGTGCATATCGCATCAGAACGAGAAATCGGGGAGCCGAGTTCGAATTCCAATTGAATCCTTGCATTCATTTTGCACAAATACCCTAGGGAAAGGTATTAATATGTCTCTTTCGTTCAGTTATGGATTAAATAACAGGACAAATTGGGTTATATAGCCTTGGCTGGCAACCAGTTTACCGGAGAAAGTAATGGCAACCTACTGCGGGATAATCTTTTGCTCAGTCAGTCATGTCTCGAAAGAGACATCATGGCCCAAGCGTGTATCACGTATAGAATTTAACTGACTGATTTTGTTATAATAGATGAGTAGCTAGCGATTGTGAGCTCGTACCACGGCATTGATCTTCGTTTTTGACAGGAACAGGTTTCTTTACCTGAAGAAGATTAAGTTCCACATCTGTAAATTTGAAAATAAGACGCCTTATATTTGTGTAAAAGATGGCATATTTGAGGTCTATTTTTTATAGATGGATTTGATAGATTTGTTCGTTTTTTAAATTGATTGCTTTCATGTTTTTTGTTTGCTTTGGTGGATGAATAATAAGCAGTGACATCGACACCTATTAGAGATGCATACATAAATAACCTCGGTTAACTCGGCCGGAGATACTGCAGTAACATTACCCCTCATAAACGCATCGATAGACCCCATCAGAGATTACTGCATGGTCCATAATCCTTTGCTAACATTTCAGTACAATAGCCCCGGCATTATACATCGGCTTATAGAAAATCCTCCTTTATACTCAAAAATACAGATCCCTAACTACTAGACGGATAACGTCAAACTCAGAAAACATTTTCCTACAGCACACTTACTGAGTGAAAAATAACCCAGGAAAGATTCAAGTGAAATACTCCGAGTATATGTGACTGTTCACTGGAGATCATGCAACATTTCTCCTTCTTGGGTCTACAACATCGCACCTTCAAGAAACCAAATGATCCAAGGCAAGCTCACTGATATACACGAAGACTGAAATGTCTATTTGGAGTAGGGGTAACGAAGGTTGCTCTGAGATGCATGTTCATACTCTGCCCCCATTTGAGTTAGTATCAAAAGCATAATCATTAGGCTGACGTTATATGAAGGCAAATGTACATAAAATAAAAAGGAATTGATATTCAGTTCAGTATAAGTTCTGAAAGAATCGTACAGTCACAGCTGATTTAAGCCATACCTTGATGATTTCAAATAAGTTATACGGTTAGGGTTTACAAAACTTCACAATATCTGACGACAAAGATATTAATTTTAAAACATATTTACGAAAACGGTCCCCTTTGTTGAAAATTAGTAGATATCATGTGAGTTGCTGATGTTTCATCATAATTTTAAAATTTCTCTAAAGAGTGTGTTGTATAGAATTTTATTATTAGCTACTAATATGTATCGTATTTTGATTCATTTCTTCGTCGTGTTTTTATTTTCTATGACTTATCATGTATTTTGCAGGTTATTTAATGCAAGAACATATTTTTAGAATGTAAGAAGTTTTAAAGTTTCCGAGGTATTATACATTATCTCTCATTCATCTAGTTACTGACCAACCTCAACATTGCTTAACTTCGGTGATCGTAGCGCAATTACAATGACTTAACGTAATATGGCACTAAGATTTATCGTATTTTTATAACTATTTTCAGTGACACATGTTTTAATATGATGAACAGACAACGAGTAGCAAAATTAAATTTCACACAAAAATAATGTCATATTAATATTTCCAAGAGAAACGGATGCCTTAAGCGGAAATATCTGTGGCATATTAATCAAGTAAATACATGTTTATACAGAAATATTTCCTCACATCGGTTGTTTAATATCATTTTATTATAAAATTTCATTATATAATTAGGATGACAGTATAATAGGGATATAGCTCTAAATTGTGTGCGTAGACAGACAGACAGACAGACAGACACACACACACACACACACACACACACACATATATATATAATCATTAAATATTTCGCATAAATGTATGTTTAAATATAATTGCATCTGCTTGAATATAGATTTGTGTGAATAGGTGCAAAATTGTGTACCTTACCTGTAATCCTGCAAATGTGATTTTATGTTTTCTTTGGTATGTTTCTGCGTACTTACATGTGCACGTCTATATCAAGTGTTCTTTTGAGTTGGTGTTAATACGTCTTGTGGCATTAGAGATGCTTTGTGACTTACTAGTCTTTTTCTCTTGTAATTTGACAGGTCTGAAAGAAAAACAAGCACCGTTGCATTTAGGCAGATTATCTTAAAATGATAAGAAAAAATCTTTAAGACGAATGATTTTTATTTTTTCTTGTATCGGCTAAATTTAATATAAAGTAAGATTTATAAAATAGAAAAAAAACCTGTCGAAATGTTTATACTTCTCGCCGTTTACTTGAGAGACATTAAAATTACGATCTTCTGCTGAATGCCAACTTAGACATTAAAGTTGAATGTGTCATGTCCGTGTTTATATTTTTGCCGTCATTCTACAAAAATATATTGGTCACTTTTCATTAATTTGTTTACTACACTAACCGTATGAAATAAAACATGGCAATTTAATTGTCACTTTATTTTTATTTGAATATTTTATTATGCGTAGCAAGTGCAGAAAAAATTATCTCAGGTTCTAGTTCAATCATTTTCCTGCTAAGCAATTTAAGAAAATGTGACTTGTTTTTCTTCTACAGACATCAGGGAATATTCCTGATCGTATTTCTTTTAACGTTAACCAACGAGATAGTATATTTATAACATCTAATTCCCGTCAGCAAATAATAGAGGTTTGGATCGAATTTGATATCCGTCTTTTATTTGAAAAACGTTGATATATGATGACCACAATATGTACAAGCTTTAACTTAAGTGATACCAAAGTAAGCTTTGTATACTGTCATAGTAGAAACTTCCAACGATTCAAGTGCAGTGAAGTTTGACCTAGAAAGTTAACTTCTAAGCCACTAAATGTCGGATCATACGGAAATTTTGTCCGTGAGTGTACAAGCAGAAAGAAAAGGAAACGAAATTTAACTTAGAACATATCTAAACAAAAAAACAAGATGAAAGACACCTTTGTAAACACCCGATATCAAAAACTCTCACAAGAATAATAAGAAACGCTCGAAAAAATACCCGAAACTATATTCCAGCTGAATGTCCGATTTTTATTTAACTCTGGCCAGAAATAAATATATATCTCCCACTGTTCTGTTTTGTTTTGTTTTTCTTTTGTACACTACGGTACACATTGGGGTAACAGTAGGTACAGAGTTACATTGAGAGTAATTTTGTACGGATAGGAGAGGAAGATAACGGTAAACCTTCGACATGAACAAGTTAATAATGTAGTCTTGGAAGTCGGTTCCACAGAGCAGTGATTCGTGAAAAGAATCTGTTTGAGTAGCACTTACTTCTCATCGATTGAAAACAGATGAAATGTGGTTTATTTGCTAAAATGTAAGTCACATGGCGAGTCCTTGCCATGAATAAAAACTGGCGAAACCAAGTACATCCGAGCACTTTCAGGGGATGTAGTGATAAAATAACGAGAGGCTTGCCGCATTCACCTGTAAGGATAAAGCTGGAAATTGGAGAATAATTCTTCCCACACAAAGACTCTTATGCAATTTTGGGCTTTATCAAAGCTGGATATTGCAGTCTGAACAGCCCCCTCCCAAATATGACATCAGTTCTCCATTTCTGTCCTGATCTGTACTGATGAAAAATTCAGTATCGTATTCTTATCACTTGTTAGAAAAAAGCATTTCATATATTTTCCATTCTACATAGAAAATAAAATGCAGAATTTAATGAGTAATTTTTCTTATTAGAGTGAATCTTCTATCCTTTCGAGAGAAAATTGAAGGAACGTTTTTCTAGTGCTTCATTCAAGATTTGAATTCAGCATTATTAATCTCTTTGACTATGTCATCTCAACGTTAAAACACTAGTTTACACATGGCTAGGGAAAAATGGATGGTTTTATATCATTTCCAAAAATATTTGTACGATAAAGCACAGTTGAATAAAAATTGAACTCGGATGGCCGATTCAAATTAGTGCGACGGCAACTAATACTCAACACACATATGTGAATGAATACCACAGTGTAACAATATTTTCACATATTTTGGCTCAGTGTTATTTTCTAATTCCTCATTGCTTCTGTGTGAAAAGAAATAAAAATGAATATTATTCTATACAAAATTTGCTTTTAAGATCTAGACCGATGTTTTGAAGCTAAACTATTTCCATTACATTTTGTATATATTCAGTGATCAGTTTCCGTAGGAGAATTTTCTAGAAAGTTCGAGAAGTTTTTTTTAAGTTTATAGAATTCTGGAACCTTCTGGCTACCAAGAATTGTGCAAGGAAGCTTGATAGAAGATTATATTTTGGAATCGGGAGTGCTGATTCGTGAAATTAATTAAAAGTATGAGAATACATTGCAAAAAAACTACTTATTTGTAATTTCTCAGTGCTCTGTCTTGCTTAATCTGAGAATAAATAAATTCTACCGTTGAATACTATGTTGCATTCGCTTGTTTCCCCAATGAGAATAAGTAAATGTTTAAATTACAAAAGCAAAGTTTGAAAGAAATATTAACTATTTTTCGTAATAGGCGTAAGTAAATATTAAATAAGGGTTGCTATACAAGGACAGAAATCTTGTTACACAGTGTAATTTATAGGAGCCATACCGCTATATATAATAGAAAAGATTGGTAGGGTAACTTGTTTTACCGGATAATCAGATCATCGGCGACGAAACAAGGCCTTCCTGATGAGGATAATGGTTGGATACGAAGCAGGATAAAAAACAAGATTTGTCAATGAGTGAAAGGATTGCCTTGTAGGAGCACCGGTAGTGTGGCACAATGTAACAAACTGAGTTTCCTAACTATGTAAACAACAGTGCAGAAGATATTATGGACTAAAATCAACGGTAGAATTTAAGTAAACACCGGTTAGGGTGATTTATGGTAATAGTAACGATCTTATTAATCGTTTCGACACAGGAAATCTTCTATAGTGATAGATTGAATAATTAGATACTTTCTATCGTGAAATAATAAAATAATCTCTTGTTTAGGATATCAAAATATTTATGTTCATTAACTATCATCGCACATTTTAATGTTGGTGAGAATTTCATTCCAAAACTTTTATTTTGATATTAATTTAATATCTTTATTATATCACTTCAACAAACACGATATGTATGTTACAAAATTTTGCTAAGTGTAATAGGAGAGGCTGGAAGAGTCAACACTCAAATCCGAAGAAGCACTCGAATAACGGAAATGCCTTTCAAAACTAAGCAAAGTATTAGGAAAAAGAAAGAAATTCGTAAAAAAATAAGTAAAGAGAACTGAACTGTTATATATTATCAGTCTTACTATATGGTAGTGAATTATGGGTAATCTCATAGATGAAGAGGAGATTTAAAGCAACAGAAATATGGTGCTAAAGAAGAGTGTTGCTAACAACGTGAAGCAATTATGAAGTTTTAGACAAAATTGGAAACAAAACGGTCATTCATACTTAGAATCAAAAAAGACTGTTGAATTTTCTAATTCTCACATAACGAGGAAAAGAGAGCTTAGAAAATGTTATATTCTCAGGAAAGATTGAAGGTAAAACGGACAGAGGAAAACAACACATAACTTATCTAGCGAGTGTGAATAAATAGATGGCGGAGTAAGTTTGAGGATAGATAACGGGAAAACAAAATTCATTAAGAGCTACAAATGACAGGAAATTGTGGAGATGTAACACTATTTTGGATATATAAAAATATAATAATATAATATTGTATTGGAAGAAAACATTTAATCCTAAGTTTAGTACGACGGAGCAAAAGAAAGTATTACTGGTGGTATTATTAATTCTGCAATTTATTGTCAATCGCAATATGAATTAAGTTGAAAACAAATATATATTACAAAATTTGTAACAATCTGAAAAACTAGCTGAAAATTGATAAGAGTAAAAGTGATAATCATGAATTAAAACATTTGCGTGTGTGCGAGATGTATTGTTGATCTGCCGGGGTCAGACAAGGTCATCATTGGCACCTATTATTTGACAAGCGGAAAAGGTTCGACTTATGTTTTCAGCATACAGAGGATTTTATTAACCAGGTGGATCTTGGATTGTTGAAAAGAGATTGTCACAAACATTTTGATAAGTGCACAAAGATTAAATTCTGTTTATGGGAATAAAGTGAAATATAAATCTTGCTGGGAAAGGATATGTAAATTTGAAAACTTGAACGATGTAATCGGGAAGAAGAAGAAAAGAAATTACGTCAATAGAAATATTGCTATTTCATTGGTTAAACCAAGGGAATAAAATCACTCCGCCACCCGATACGATCTCATTGGTTACAGATTTGATTTGCATGGAAACCCAGTGCCCGTCATGCCCTCACCAAGAGAATTTGGGACACTCATAAATATCAGAGCCGAGAAGGCCAAAATCAGTTGGAGCTGGAGCTGAGTCTTGAGACCGGCGAGATGTAACAACTGAGGGAAAGATATTTTCAACCGGGAGCCACGACCGAAAAGATTGGTCACCTCCAATAGAGTCCTGGTTGAAGATGTAAAGAAATGTAGAGAATATTGGCGCCGACCAATTAAAAAAGTTAATGTCAAATACCGATAGAGACCTGGCTGAAGATGTATGGAAACAGAAATAGCTGAGAAAGAGTTAAACTTGAACAGATTGCTTGATTGCCGCGCCGAGCTAAGGAGACAAGACGAATTACCGCCGCCGTCACAAATGCCTCTCTTCGGAATTTTCCGTAAATCTTCAGAGAAAAACCCTGATAAGACGTAGTTTTGAAACCGTCGGAACTTGAAGAAAAACTTGAAATTTCTGATTGAAGTGAACCAACATGACTCTCAAAGAAAAAATTTCACTCCGTTGTAAGAATAGGAAATCGACGACTGTTATATTCTGTTTTTGTTTGCTGTTTTTTTTTGTTTTTTGTATATAAAGACTTTTCCGAAACTTATCCAGGCGTCATCGAATTTACTTATTTATTTATGATTTTTTGTGCAGTTCTTTTTTAATTAACATAAGTGTGCACGTGTGTCCGGTCTGGCTTGACGTGGTAGAGAAACGGCTACCGGGATTTCAACGTCTCTTCCTAGAGATTAAAATTCCCAGCGTCATCAAGGTGGAACACTGTTGTAAGAGACGACTCGAAGACCAGCTACTATGACGAGGATATCACGACTAGCGACCTTATAGCGTCGTTATAATTGGTGCCGTATTGACAGCATAAACCCTGACTCAGGTTCCGGACTTCGTCATAATTGGTTTCCGTGATGAGGTTAGACACAGCCGGACGATACTCGTCATAGACACAAGACATAGCGAAGGTGAAAAAACAAAACAGTAAGATTTCCCCTACCAAGATTGCTCCCGTTTTAAAGGACCACGTCACAAAAAGGAAGTTGTTAGAAGTCTTTAAGTTATGTGTTTTTGTGTCTTTGTCATGTTGTAACTTCATTACTTAATGTCTGCTGACGCATCATCTTCATTAAGATTTAACGAATTATTCGAGGGAAACCAGTCGCGTTCGTTACATTCATTTACATATCGAAATGCATAGAGAAACAAGCAGGATTCTCTTAAACAATCCTTTTTATTCTTCAAAGATTTTAGCATAATTTTCCTTCGCAAAAAAGGAATGACTTTTAAAATCCAAAATATCTTCCGTATTTAATTATATTACAAAGCTTTGATGAGCAGCCAAGGATAGAAAAATTAATTTCTAGGGTGATATATATATATATATATATATATACATCGATACATAGATTGCAAATGAGAGCAGTTATAGATCGGGCCAAGATAAATACAATGTTTTTGAATGGTGTTTTCCAAGGAAAGTATTATAAAACGAATTGTTAGATTGCCACAAAGCAGTCAACCTACCAAATCTTTAAACCAATTATATGCAGTAAAATTTTAGAATATCACTATTAAAAACGTAATCATGGATTACGTTTTACAATAGATGACTTTAGACAAACAAGGATTCCCTGGTGTCTTTTAAAGTTAAAAGCCTTTCGCCGTATTAACTCAAACTTAGTAAATACAAATATGTGTAATCAATTTTATAATGTGCACTCCCAATAGTTTTAATTACAACATATTTCATTTGCTGAACACGTCTAAACAACTACAATGCGAAAAACTAAAATAGCAAGGAAAAAAAGCAAAAAAAGATCATAAGTATACTGACGATATTAACTTTATATTAACTTGACACGCTTATCAAAATGCTTGAATATGTATTCAGTATAAGAGGAAGCTGGTGGTGTAAGACAACAATAAAGCTAAGGCGAGTTTCCGAAATATATTCCTAGGTTAAATCTTAGTCGTCGCATGTTAGCCTTAGTCAAGGTTCACTACTTAAATTTCAAGAGAGGGAGGCTATCTCGATTCGTCGTTGCATGTCATGTGACCGCATATCTAAGAGAAACAACCCACAAATTTTATAGTTTATGTTTTATCAATATATGTCGCTATGTGAATATTTACATTATTTATTTACTCGTCCATGCATATGTAAATATTACAGTAGAAACGATTTCTCGTTCCAAGCCGAATATCCACCGCGCAATAACGTACTTTTGCAAAATACCACGAATTGCTACAAAATCTAAACATCAGCCCGAAAACTAGAGTCATGAACTTACACATCCGCGCCTGACTGAGAGTCTTATATGGATGTCATTCATAGCGCGAAACCCCTTCGTAAAGATCCAAAATATTTCTGTTTACAATCAGTTTCTAAGATTAATCAATAAAACAAGTGGCGAGAGTTTGAAGCGTGCTGGATCTGGCAAACAACATATTTCTTTGAACAGTGTGAACTGGTGTGTTTACAACCACACACCAAGAATTGTATCAAATACCAAAAGCCGCATCACTTGAGGACTACAAAGGACAGCAACGACTAAAATGGATAGCACATGAAAACTCGAAGGGGAAATAAGCACATGATCAGGATGTTAACATTTCCTATCATTTAAATAAAATTTTAACAATGAAACCCTCATCAATAATGGAAAGCGCGATAAAAGTAATGGCCTTGTGAAATCTATTTTCCAGAAAAATTATTTTAAAAGAAAGACTTTATAAATTTCAGCCGACGATACTACTAGCTGCTTGGGCACTGAATACCAATATTTATTTAGTAGGAAATGGGTAATATTACCATTATTATATATTCGGTGTCTTACTTGTCTATGCTTCTGAGATGATGTAGTATTTACATTATTTATACTTTTCAGACTGTTGTCCTCATTTTTATTACCATGTTTACGAATTTTCTGCCAGTGTACGCCCGCTTTTTTTTTCAGGCGGGCCTTAAGAATTTTAAACCGAACCCTTTATTTCAATCACTGTGGTATATCATCCTCATTCCATGTGCAATGATGCATCCGGATGTCTTCCTTTAATTCAACTCTGTAAATTATTTGTTCACTAATGCTGCAGTGAGGTTTACAGGTTACAGGTGTTGTTTTGTTCTAGTGACTTGCACAAAGGATTTTTGAATTCAATATCTAGCTACAACATTGATGAACAAATAAGAACTTAGCAAATTCGGTTAAAGGGAAGTAGATTCATGCCACCCTGAAGTAGCATCGCGCATGGAACGAGAATGATATACTCAGTGATTGAAATAAAGGGTTCGGTTCAAAACTCATAGCACCTGAAGATGGCCGGAGCGTACAAAGGCCGAAACGCCGTAATCTTTGCAATAAGATGAGGACATTGGTATTTCATTATAGAAAAAATATCCGCCTTGATCATCAGTCAGTGCCATGCACGGTACAATGGTTGAAACTTTCGTTTCGTGACTGACTAGGTAGAAGATTTTCTAGCAGTAGGTTATCGTTTATTTCTGCAATAGATTAGTAGTCAACTAATGGTATGGGCCCAGTCTGTTCATCTCTTCAACCCATATGGAGGAGAAGCGATAGGTTCATACATTTCCCAAGAGAATTTGGGCGTAAGTTAATGTAATGAACCCGGTTGGAATTTAAACACTGAGATGCCACAACGCACATCTACGTTAGAAAGCTTTATATATGGAAGTTCCAAAAACACACACTTTGGTTAGTAGCGATTCCAAAGTAAAAGTAAAATGCAAAATAAATTTTAAAAATCATTTGAAATAAAATATTTTGAGAAAGTACGAGTCCAAAATAATTTCTTGTTTCATTCAATTAATTCTATTAATAAATTTAAGCAGGAATCTCATGAGCTATTAATGATAATTGAACATTTCTTAAGATATATTTTAATGAAAATAAATGTATTTAAATAGAAAAGAACAAAATTGTACAGCTGGAGGCTTTCAGATCTTGAATCCTCAGAAGCATCTAAAGCAATCTCCATGGAAACCAAATGAAGCAACTTCGTTATCTCGAAGAAATATTTTATCATTATTCTACAAGACCGTTGCTATCAGAACAGAAATAAAGAGGAATATATAAAGTATTCGAAGAAATATTTTAAAATCTCGTTCTAGATACTCGTTTGAAGGCTAGGTTGTTTGTTGTTGTTTTGAATTTTTTTCTATTTATCAAGCTTTTTCAATTTTCATCCTACCAATTATGTTTCTATCATATAAACAACTTCACTTGGGGCGAAATTATCTGTTGATTATGGAAAAGAAAGGACAAATTAACGGCTTTTATTTCTCGGTGCAAATGGCATTTCTTTTTGTTTTGGTTTGGTTTTGGGGTGGGTTTTTTTTCAAGTTCAAATTTTTAATTTTTAATAAAAGAAAATACATCCTTCTTTCTAATTACAATTTGATCTGAAGCAAATTATTAAAATGTTTGATGTGCTTCAATCTGAGTCGTTCTCTCGAACAGAAATCGCATTTAATATAAATGCACTACTTTTCATCACACGAACACGATACGATAAACACAAAAATGTGAGCTACACACACAATGAACAACGTACGCGTCTTCAACCTTGTAAATCTCAAAATCGGTATCACAGTATAACTTTCAGCCGACGGAGTATATGAAGGAAACCAAATTCCACCAAAGAAGAACAATAATGAACCAATCGAATTGTTATATTTTGCAATTTAAATGTTCGAAATTCGGTGGTTCATGGAGGAAACAGATATTGCGCGGCTAATGAAATATTTTCGTAAATTCACTCAAGTCACCAGGACACTGATTGAACTAGCGGCGATTTAAAAGGAACTGTCATCAATAGTCGATTTACTAACACCAACAAACTTTTGAGCAGTGTCAAATGTGAAGCTTTAAAGGTTTCCACTATGTAGGTAAATCCCCTCTCTTTTTTCCCTCACATACATACAACCTCTTTATATATATATATATATATATATATATATATTGATTGATTGTTTGATACTTAGTTTTTGATCATAATAAGGTTAGACTAGTGCACATTTGTATTAAAAATGTTCAATAAAATTATATTGTAGAACTTTTGAACATTTTCCATAAATTGTATAATATTTATGTTAACCATCTTGTCTGTCATTTCTAACGAAACGTGCATAAAAGAGAGTTTGTTGTTCTAATATATATATATATATATGCGCTCTCACACCCTGATTGAGCACTCTGGAAGAGTGGGAGACTTTGTAAACAGTAGCTACTCCGGCATATACGCATCGCTCATTCAATAATGAATTAGACCAATCTAGCTATTGGGCGTGTTTATACGCGCTAAAAAGTCTACCTTTTTCTCCCGGATGCTCGTGGCCTAGGAGTAGAATCGACGACTAACGCCGATGCGGTCGGGTTTCAATCCTGGTTTAGCAAGCAATCGGAGTCTAAGCCGTGCTGATGTACTGTGATACAGCGAAACAGATCTATCTGCGGATGACGATAGTGTGTGTGTATATATATATATAAATATAAAGGAAGTGATGAATAAATTTTCTTTTTCTACTTTTTCTTGTATACACCATGTTCTTTCAGGACGTAGGCGATCATGGGCTTCCAGGTCTACCTATCCCTGGTAGATGTTAGCTCATTTTCTCCTGCTACCCCATTCAAACCGCGCTCTGCCAACCACCTGCTCAGGGCCTTTAAATATGTTATTCGCTGCATTCACTTTTCTGTCTCTCTTCCCCTCTATCAGGCCTGCAAGTATCAGATTCTTGAAGCCATTTTTTCATAACATGATTCAAGAAATTCAACTGTCTTTTCTTGACGCTTACTATTAATTAACTTTTATTTCCATCCTTTCTAAAACCTGATAATTGCTCACATGCTCGTTATATGTTATCCTTAGCGTGTTTCTGTAGAACTACATTTTAGCTGCTTCAATTTTTTCCATCACCTTTGATGATATTGTTTAACATTCACTGACATACTGAAGAACAGACATCACATAGCAATCCAATACTCTCTTCTTTTGTTCAAGCAAAATGTTCCTGTCTCTTCATACTCTGCTTATATTCCGGCTTGTGACCTTTAACATTCCAATTTGCCTTTGGATCTCAGTGTCGCACTTTGCGTCCTCCGGTAAAGCACTCCCAAAGTACTTAAAATTTTGTCCTTGCTTGATTTTATTATCCCTAATCCTGTAATTGGTATTTTGGGATCCTTCTTTTGCTGATGACCATAGATTAGGTTTTCTGGTAGTTTATTTGTAGTCCTTTCTAAATAATCGTATGTAATATAACAATCTGGCCCCACCCGAGGAAGGCTGATGCAAGCGGGGGTGTTTCCGGTCGTTGAAAGGAACGGATGTTTGTTTGACCTTATTTCCGGCAGTAGCGGAAATGGCTACAGAGGCAAACAGAACAGGTGTCTCTGAGAATTACGTGGCGTGCGTGGGCGAGGCAAAGCCGGAAGTCCCGGTTTGGAGATTATAAAAAGACCTCGGCGCACGGATTTCACCAGACAGAGAGACAGACAGACCAGAGTAGCAGGAGAGAGAGAGAGAGACACAACAGATACTACGACTCTCCCGTCAACCCTTAGAAGCGCGCTCTCTCAATACTCTCTGTTCCCTAGGCTACACGGTTCATTGTCATTAATAAAAATATCACTTCATATTTTTATATATATGCGTGTTTGTTGTATATTGCTATACAACACGTATAACTTACAGTAAGTGAGTGAGAAAACAAAAATTATTAACTCACATTTCATTTTAACATATTTACGAAAATTACACAAAAAACATCTTAAATAAACAAAGAGTAACTTCAGCCATTGTCTCTAAACGACTTCGGAATCTCCTGCAACTCTTCTGGGGAGCCTCTTAGATTAAGTTGGTGAATGCTGCCATAATCTTTGCCTTCAGTTCATCTTCAGTGCTACAAGCACTTTGTTGGTATCTCGCTTAACTTTGCCCCACGTATAACAATTAATGTGTAGCTGTTTGGTGACATAGTTGGTCAAATGTCAGGTATGATGTTGTCGCAAATATTGTCTGATAGCCATGACTTGGCATAGCTGTTTGTGTGTCATGGTGCAGTCCTGTTGTCAGTCATAGGATGTTCAATCATCCACCTCTTTTATCCAAGGGAGCACTACCTCCTCAATGCAATTCAAAAAGGCATCTGTGTTAAGTCTATTGTTCTCACCAACAAATTAATTTTTTTTTCTCATCAAGAAAAAGAAAGAGTTTTTCGAGCTGCCGTTATTTCGT
The DNA here is from genome assembly GCA_037127315.1 of Ascarosepion bandense. Taxonomy (NCBI): domain Eukaryota; kingdom Metazoa; phylum Mollusca; class Cephalopoda; order Sepiida; family Sepiidae; genus Ascarosepion; species Ascarosepion bandense. The sequence continues at coordinate 779,299 of JBBBDQ010001439.1, read as the reverse complement.
AATCACTGTTTGACACATGGTACCCCTTCCGCACCCTCTGCACTCCCTTCAGATTGATATTCAAACGCGTTGAAATGTTTGTATTGGAGCTTCCGGTGTGAATGCCAAGCAGTACTGCATGCCATTTCAAAATTTCTGACGGAATGAACTGCAGCACAGTCGTTTTTTCCCACTGCCGCTGTCCAACTTACTCTACTATGCAGTGCAAGCAGCAAAGTCAAAATAAACTACGTGCATAAGTGTTCTAACAGAAGACGAAAAATGCGACACAGAGATCCGAAGGCGAATTGGTATGGCAAAAGACGCATTTCAGAAGTTAAGTAGAGTATAAAGAGACGGGAAAATTTCACCAAAACAGCGAAAAGATGACTAGATTGCTATTTCATGTCAGTGCTTCAATATGGCAGTGAATGCTGAACAATGTCAACAAAGATAAAAGAAGAACTTAAAGCAATTGAAATGTGGTTCTACAGAAGGATGCTGCGGATCATGGATCGAGCTTGTGAGCGATGATGAGGTTTTGTAAAGAATGGAAACTAAAAAGAAATTCATAATGAGCATCAGGAAGAGACAGTTAAACTTCATGGGACATGAAATGAGGAAGAAGAGTTTGGAGAACCTGATACTAACAGGCCAAACAGAGGGAAAAGAGAGAGGAGAAAGCAGCATATTTGAAGGGCCTGAGCAGGTGGATGAAAGAACAAGGGTTGCGTGGTGTAACGGGAGAAAGTGTGCTAAGAGCCACCAGGCATAGGGAGACGGGGAAAGCCATGATCGCCTATGTCCTGAAAGAAAAATACACTTAGAAGAAGAAGAAGAAGAAGAAGAAGAAGAAGAAGAAGAAGAAGAAGAAGCCCGCAAATAAAAATGAAGGAAAAATTGCTCAGGAAATTGTTTGATATTTATGCTGCCACGAAGTCATAATTCATGGTATTGAGTATATTGCCTTGTTCAACAACTGCTCATCCCATATTATTTGCTCTGTCTCTCAGAATTGCTCTAGCTCCAATATAAGCCTCAAAAGTCCTTACGAATGTTTATTAAACGTAAATGATCCTTAGCAGACGTCTGCAACAGCAATTAGCTTTTAGTCTCCACAGCCCTCTGATACTGACTAATGTCTACCTAATCAATACATGCACACAATAACAGCGTAAAATATAATCATTTCTGAACGAATACATAGCTGTAAAATTGATTACGTTCTAGATATCCATGCCCTTATTTCATCAAATTTTGTTACGGATCTCTGCTCAAGATAACCATAATTTGACTTTAGAATTTTTTTTTTAATCTTTGTAACATTTTTTTATTATTGCTTCAGAATGTGTATGCCGTAATAGAAAACTTGTTTCTCAAAATTTCTACTCATGCACATTCTTATCCACCAAATATTGCAATATGTCAGAGATGATAGCATTTATTAATATATCTGAATTATTTAAAGAGTACAGTTGTAAGTGGACCTATCCATTCATTCATGTCAACAGTTCAAAGGAAACGTAAGAAACTGTTGCGAAGTAGTTTTTGCACTGAATGTTATAATTGTGTTATGTCGGTTGCTAATCGACTTAACGTACCCAAAATGTTAGGAACTTAGGAATCTTCCAATGAAAGCTGACTCCATAGTAATCGGCTAACTGCCGACTAATATCAACTGCCTAGTAGTTCTAATGAACTCTAATAGAAGTCTAAAAGCTCCTATGAACTTCCTGTTAACTCTTATTAATATAGGAGGGAGAGTCCATTATCTGAGGAATAGGTGTGTTTCCCCATAACAGAAAACATGGCCAGACTTCTACCTGGATTTTTCTATTACATTTCTCTCTTCATGGCCAAAGCGGTTTAGGCGAATTGAAATAAACAACGAACAAAAAAGCATCAAACTGCATGTATGAAATGTTCTATAAGAAAGTGTAGTAAAATGTTTAAAGTATTAGTAGTTTATTTGTTTTAGGGAAATGGGATTTTTTAATCGTTTCACACCAAGCAAGGGCAGATGATACGTATAGGGCTACATAAGAGAAGAGTGAAAGTTTAAGCAGGAGGAGAGCAAAGAGAAAGACATACCAGTTACAGGGGAAGTCATAGAAAGGGCAAGAAAAGGATGGGTGTGATAACAGATACGAAGGTAGAGTGAAAAAGGAAAAAGAAAAGATACAAGGGGTGATGTGGATAGGACGTGAAAAGGACTAGAGTCAAGTGGATAAAAGATGGGAATTGACATTGCATTTAAATTCATGGTGTTTATAGCCCTTAGAAAAGCAAATATACTGAAGGGAGTTCCACAGGCTGAAAGTGCGAGAAAAAAAGCTATTAGAGTAGAGGTAACGGCTGCATATGTAGATTTAACTGTAAAAGTCAAGGACCAAGTTGCCAGTCAGGTGTCTCGAGTAAATTCTTGTTGAGCGGGCCTCAGTGAGCTAAGCTCGTCGGAGTAGAATCCCTGAAAATACTTGTAAAATTGACAGAGGGAAGCCACGTCTCGTCGGTGATAAAGTGATGGAATCGAACTGGCATGTTGGGACAGACCACATTACAGATTCTCATTTAGAACCTGTCCAGAACCCATTGATGGATAGCAGGGGCGCCCTACCAGATATGACGACAGTATTCAATGCACGCACGGTGGGATGCTTGATTTGTATATGTGCAAGATGGACTCAGGTGGAAAAAGCTTCCTGGTCTGGCACAGAGACCCAACCTTCCTAGCAGTGAATTTAACTATTGATTCAATGTAACGGTTCCACTTAAGGTCTGAAGAGAAGGTGAGGCCAAGGAGGCGCAGTGTATTACTTTCAGGAAGACTTTTTTGGTCCATGCTTATGGGAGGTTAACAGAGAGCAGCTTTGTTTTGGAAGCATAAAATTTACAAGCAGTTTCTTACCCCAGTCTACCAAAGAGTGAAGGTCTTTCTCAAGATCAGCAGCAATGTTTGTTTGTCCGCTTTCCCAGATTTCTCACTGAAGCGAGAGAAAATCGTGGGGTCATCAGCGTAAATGCCTACTTGGGATTTGATTACGTCAGGATTTGATTACGTCAGGGAGATCATTTATGAAGATCAGATAGAGCGTCAGCGTAGGATAGAGCCCTGGGTGACACCAGCGTTCGCGTGGTAAGAGCTAGAAGCATGCCCGTTCAAGACGACTTCATTATGCGATTTGATAAGAAAGATGGGATCAACCAAGTAATCATCCAGAAATACCATAACCCCGTAGCTTGCGCAGAATGCCAGTGTGACAGGCCCTATAAATTTTCTGGCTATATTTAGGGCTACATCTCAAGCTTTACCGAATTTATCGAGGGTGATTGTCGTTAGCATATCGGCATTATCTCTTGCAAAGAGAAAGCCGTACTATTTGTCTGACAATAGTTTATGGGCGTTGAGATGTTGAACTATTTTAGCGTTGATGATAGCCTCGAAAACTTTTCTGAAAATTAATAGGCGGCTGACGGGGCAATAATTGGATGGTTCCGAAGGTACCCCTGAGTTCTTAAATACAGGAACCACAAAGTAGGACTTCCAGCAGGCAGAAAAACAGGAAGCAGTGAGGCAGTAATTATACAGTTTAGAGAGGACAGAGGAGAGTTCAGAGGCACATGTCTTCAGGAAAATGACCAGGATTTCGTCAAATCCGCTTGACTTATGTGGGTCAAGTTTTGAAGTTATCTCATATGCCAGAGAGGCGGTTATGTGAACATCTCTCACTTGAGCCTCAGTTCTAAGGGAGAAGTCGCGTACGGATATTCATGACGAGTTAAATGTGAATTTCGAGAAAAATCTGTGAGCAAAGCCCTCGGCCATGTCCATAAGTGCTGTGAGGACCTTAAATATTGATTAAGGAAGAGATGAAGAATATGCTGTTGTTCAGCACACGTTCCAAGTCTTACGGTTGTTTTGGGGCCGAAATTGCGAGCAGCTATGTGCTGCCTCATTCTATCAAAAAACTACAGCTTTGCCTCATCAAGATCCGCGTGACTCCGAAAGTGCCGGAAAAAGTGGTTCCTTTGAGCAATGGCGGCCGAGCAGGAAGGAGAAGACCAGGGTGAAGAATGAGGTTTGGTATGGAACTTCCTGATCGGTAGGAAAGTATCGATGCTAGCTTTCACCCAGAAAGAGACCTCAGAGGCCCTGTCCTTAACGAGTAGGCTAAACACTTTTTCCCATGAGACAACGCATAGGAAATCGCAGAACAAATCCCAGTCTGCTCTTTGGTAGAAGTAGAAAATTATGTTGGTAGCAGGCTCCTGGGAAGAGTGGGAGTGAAGAGAGATATTACTAGATACGGCAGAATGATCAGAGTTACCGAGAGAGCAAACCTGCGATAATTGGCAGGAGTGAGGGACAGAAGTGAAGCAGAGGTCTACTAGAGAGGCGTGTCCTAAAACGGATACTGGGGATGCGCGTGTGGAAATCCAGCACTTGCGTAATAGATTGATAAATAGCGAAATTCATGTCATGAATACCAGCTGAATCAGTGGCAGAGTTTTCTAGCCATTTGGTATGGTGGGCTTTATGATCTTCAAACATAAATATATCAGGGAATGGGTGAAATGAAGTAGACTTTTCTAGATTTTCCGAGATACTCTCAAAGAGGAAGCAGTCGGGAGAGGAAGGGAAGCGATACAAAAAGAAAAGATAGCTAACCGAATGGAGAAATGAAAGACGGAGACACATGTATGGGTGGTCAGGTGATTCGAGAGATAGCGCCCTAGCTAGATATAGGTGTTGACTAACGTAAACCTTCAGACCATGCATATTTACAGAAGGGAAGGTAGCCAGGAATCGAAAATTCAGAGGCGGGAATTGAAGGTATAAGATTAGTTTCACAGAGCGCTAGGATGTCAGGAGACCTTTTGTTAAGAAAAGATTCTACCTTATAAAAGTTGGTACGAATACCACGGTTGGTCGTGAAGGAAATGTTGAGAGGTTTATGTGATTTCACTTTACATGGTTTAGTTTCGTTTATTGATATACGGTTGTTCATGCTTGTTGTTGGTGGGGAAAGACCTCGAGTAAAGGTAGCAGACGTTCATTAACTGCGACATAGAAGATATCTGGCGCAAACTGTAGTAAAGTGTGGCCTCGGTGTTGCCCAGCGGAAGCGTTTGTGGGATATGGCAATGCAAGAACCCCGATATTATGCAAACGTTGATCAGAGTAGCTGCTCTGACGCTACGCAAGAGTTAGGTCTCCTAACTACCAGTCGGAAGCAGCAACCAGAAAACTGCCAACCCGGTACCCTCACAACGAAGAGACATTTCCACCGTCATTGCACCCAGCAGGAAACTCGTGGAAACATTAATACTGATGTCTGATTGGGAGGAAGAGAGATGGACACCACTTTCTAAACAGAAAACAGGAAAGGAGCCTCTATTCTTGTTCAATAAAAGTGAGAGGAGTGTAAACCGGGCGAAAGTAGAGCCTACGAACTCCAATTTGAAAAACAAATGAAGAAATGAAAATGTTTGATTTGTATATGTGTAACATGGATTCAAGCGAAAAAAAAACATCCTGGTCCGACACAGTGACCCAAATTCTTAGCAGTGGATTTAGCTATTGGCTCAGTGTAATTGTTCCACTTGAGGTCGGAAGAGAGAGTAAGGCCGAGGAAGCGCAGAATATTACTCTCAGTTAGACTCGCTTGGTCAATGCTTACGGGAGGAAGGACAGATTGCCTGTGATGATTGACAGACAGCAGGTTGGGCTTAGACGCATTGAAATTTACAAACTACTTCTTTCCCATTCCACCACTGAATGTCGATCCCTCTCAAGATCACCAGCGAGGTTATGTTTGTCTGTCTCGCCGGATTTCTTACTGATGCGTGAGTAAATTGTGGTGTCAACTGCGTAGATGCCTACATGGGACTTGATCACGTTTGGGAGATCATTTCTGAAAATAAGGAAGAGCGCTGGGCCTAGGATAGAGCCCTGAGAGGCACCAGCGTTTGTACAATAGGATGTGGAGGCGTGCCCATTCGAGAAGACCTTCATTATCCGGTTAGATAATATAGATTTAATCAGATCAAGCAAGCGCCAGGTGATACCATAACCTCGTAGCTTGCGTAGAAGGTCTGCGTGCCAAACCCTATCAAAAGTCTTGGAGATGTCCAGGGCAACAGCACAAGTCTTGCCGGACTTCTCAAGGTCCTGGTATATGTACTCCGTGGTGGAAGCCGTACTGGCTGTTTGAGAATAGTTTATTTACAGTAAGATGTTGAAATATTTCACCATTAATAATGGCCTCGAACACTTTCCCGAAAATTGGTAGAAGACTGATAGGGAGATAGTTGGATGGGTCCGAGGACAATGACCTGAATTCCATCACTTTTGCTCGTCGTATGTTTTGATATTACCTTAGATACGAGTGACGGGGTAATGTAAACATCATTCAGTTTAGCCTCAGTTCGAATAGTGAAGTGGGGTGCAGGTACTCCAGACGAGTCATGTGAATAGTTGGATGAGCAAAGCACTAACCTTGTTCGTTGATGCTGTTAGGACCTCAAATTTATTGATTAAAGACGGGATGGTAGATTTGCTGCTGTTCAGCACAAGTTTGTATAGCTTTGGGGCTGAACTTGAGGTCAGCTATGTGCTGTCTCATACTCTCAGCAAAGAAACACTTATCATCATTCAGGATCCTCTTGCATTCATTACGAGCAGAGGTAAATTGGCGCCTATTTTGGTTAGATTCATGTCTCTGAAATAGTCGGAAGTAGTGATCCCCGTGGGCAATGGCGACCGAACAAGTAGGAGAGAACCAGGGGAGAAATAAGATTTAAGACAAAACTTCCTGGTCGGTATGCAGGCATCAATGCTAGCTTTCACCCAGGAAGAAATCTCAGAGGCGCTGTCATCAACTGGAATTTCTCCAAGGGAAGTCGCATAGGAAGTCGCGAAACGCTTTTCAGTCAGCTCTTTGGTAGCAGTAGGAGATCCTGAAGGTTGGAAGTTCCTGGAGCGAAGTGCGAGTGGCGACAAATATTGAGAGAGACAACAGTATGATCGGAGTTGCAAAGCTGCGAGATTTGGCAGGAATCAGGTACAGAGATGAAGCATAGATCTAGAAGACAGGTGTGTTCTGAGGGGATACTGTGAAAGTGTGTGAGGAAATCCACCAATTGTGGAAGGGATTGGAAAATAGCAAAGTTTCTGGTGTGTATGCTAGCTGATTCAGGAACAGTCGTTTAGCCACTCAGCATGTGACGGCAAACGTTCAATTATGGATAACCGAAAATGAAAGCAGATTCAAAGGTAGAAAGAAAAATATATAAACAAATTAAAAAATAAATGAAAATGACTTAAAATGGTAAGTTTATGTTTTCATTGAGTTTATCAACAAATTAGTACTACTTTCTTGTTCCGATAAAGAGTATATAAAATTCACTGATAGTTTGTTTTAGCGAAATGGGATTTTTACAGTTAAAGGTAAGTCCATGTTTATGCTATTTGTATCAACAAAATAGCAATAATGATTTTTCCTCTCTTTCATTTTGCGTAACTCAAGTAGGTGAAAAGAAAAAAGGAGAGATTAAGTGAAAAGCACGAAAGAGATAGTGTGAGGTTGCATCAAGATATAATCAATTACCTGTTGAAATGGTTAGCTTTAGCCGTAAGTTCTATGCTAAGATATTCTTTTCTGAGAAATTTCAATCTGACTCGATGCGTTTTAAATTATTTTTAATCTGCGAAAAAATAAATGCAAAGCCAATTGCTATGTAATATCCTCCTGATTATTCTTTTCTCCTCTCACTCATATTTCTGTTAGTAATTTTTCCACACCATGTACACCGTTGTGTCGTAGTGTCTTTACTGCTTTGCATAGGATGATACCGATTTAAAAGTAAACATATATATTCGATATTCTGTCAAGATGTATTAGTCGGTAAGGTACTCGTTGTCGTCACATTTATCATTGCGGAAAATCTTGTCTGTTCTGGAGAAACGCCAGACGTCAACGCGAAAAATGATAAAGAATAGAGACGCCTCTCTTGAATGAAGGTAATTCAAATCTGTTTAATTAATTCAAAACAACTCCTTGGAGACCCAAATACTTTTTTCTTATGCAAGACACAGACAGCAGGAGATGAGCGAAACTTTCTAAAAATAACATCACGACTAATACAAAGATATTACTTTTTGAAAGGCCGGATATTGATTGCACAAACAATTGGCCATCTTTTGTTCCTTTAAAAATAAAAGTCACGTCTTCCGCGTTAACTGGTGGATGGCGCAATATTCACGCTAAGACGCAAGATTTTGTCCGTGATTTATACCCAATAATCGCAGTTATGTTGAAAGTCAGAACGCCGACTTGACCAGGAAATTTAAACCTACTTCTCGGAGACTGTCGCGAAATATATAACTAAAATCAACAATTATTTCGAATCTTTTTTCTAAACAAATTTATATAAAGCATCTAGGCACACTTCTTTCATGCGACGTGTCGCTTCAAGACAAGGCAGTTTTTCAATTTTCCAAACTCCCCTTCCTTTGTTCAGTCTTTTATTAACACAAGTTCTTCACGTAAGTGGCTCACTGCTTTCATCTATTTCTCGTATTCCCGTGAAGGTTATGTTTTCCGAATCCTCCTTCCTCATAGTCCTGGATTTAACGATGACGGTCTCTGATAAGGAAACTAAAGATTTTGAGGAACTCAGAAACACTTTTAAATGCAGTTGTTCCACATTCTACTCTGAGCAGACGTCGCAGCATTTGTTAAGGACTCAGCTATCGGGAAACAAAATGAAAGACCCTAGCAAAGAATAATATACATTTTCACAGTAAAAATACTAACACCACATATTTATAAAAACAATTGCCACCAATGCATTTATACATTTATATAAAAATTTGTTTGATTATGTAAGAATATTTAGTAAAAATAACTACAGCTGAGTAATTTTAATTTAATCATGAAATAATTTCATTTACTTGAATTAATTATAAATTTTGAATTTTCATATTTAGATTTTAGCATTAAATAACCTATATGGATTTATGGCAGAATGCCTCGATAAAAGCCATTGCTTATAAACAGACATAAACGACCTAGACGTAAGTATGTCCAAGTTCATATTGAAGCTGGAAACGTTTTGGGAAAAAGTATTATGGTTGAATAAGACAAAATAAACTACAGATTCTTTTAGTCTTAATAAAGCTTTTGAAGAAGATAATTTGGTGGCAACGGTTAAACATGGCAGCGACAACAGCATTATGATTCTTAGGTGCTTTTTTGCAGCTGATAAAATAGTACGCATTGATGATCCAATTGACTTTGGTTGGAGCTGAATCAAAACAACAAGACAAAGATCAGAAGCATCAAAGCAAATTCACAAAAAGAAAGCGTTCGAAAACAATTTCAAGTCTTGGAATTGCCTAGTTAAAATACTGATATGTAGCCACTTGAAAATGGTTGATTCCATTTAAATAAGGCAGAAACTCAGATAATATTTAGTAATTATGGGAGTTTTAACAAGAAGAATGAGGCTCACTACTGCTAGAAACTTCTAAAGAGTCAGTGAAAACGGCTGATCAACGTCGTTACGTCATAAGGAGGAGTCAAAAACAAATATTAAAGGTAAGCGTTATCTTAATTTTGCACATCTAAATTTTTAATCGAAATTTTCCTTCCAGTTTAAGAAATATTTTGACAGTAGTTGTAATTCATTGAACGTTTTTATATAATGAATACATAATTCACAGTTCGTTGTTAATCTGCAAAAAAGAAACATTTCTTTAATATTATCTAGATGCTCATTGAGTTATACGCATCACTTCTTATATAATATACGTTTATGTATATACACTACGAAACATAATTATTAGCCCACTCCAGTTATAAAAATAATGATGTATTTCATACTATTTTTAGTATTTATTGCTAAATCGATAATTCTAAATGAAAATTGAATGGTTCTTTTGTTATTCTCAATTTGCAAAATTTTATGAGGCAGCAGAGAAGCCTTTACTTCGACCAGCCAATAAGAAGGAAGGGATCACAGAAACTGGACATCAGGACAGTTCATTTGATCCACATATTATTGTGCAGTATTAAAAAAGAACCATTTTATTTTCATTTAGAATTATAGGGAAGAGATCACAGAAACTGGACATCAGGACAGTTCATTTGATCCACATATTATTGTGCAGTATTAAAAAAGAACCATTTTATTTTCATTTAGAATTATCCACTTAGCAATAAATACTAAAAATAGTATGAAATAAATCATTTCCTTTAAAAACCTGGTGTGGCCTAAAAATATATATAGTGTAAAAAGGTTATAGAACACGTAAATTTTTAACCCACCGTTCATGCATTTACATTTACATTATATATATATATATATATATATATATATATATATATACATACCTTGTATATATAATTTTTAAGGTGCCTTGTATATATATATATATATATATATACCTATGTATATATATATATATATATATATATATATATATATATATATATATATTGTAACAAAGTTGTGGAACTCTTAGGTTTTTTCACCTGCTGTTCATGCATTTACTTTTATAAAGAATGCTCGATACAAACGTAGAACGTTAGATTCCGAATTCTTCACCCGAAGAGAGGCAACCTAAATACAAGGTTAGCTTCGAAACGCGAAAATCTTTGTGTAGTGATACTGTGAATTTATAAACCATTGTAACAACTATTACAATATATATATATATATATATATATATATATATATATATATATATATATATATATAAGGTGTGATGTTTAATAGGATAAAGTGCTCAATATCAGAGACAGACCGTATGTAATTATAAAAGTGTAAGCAATTAAGTCACTACTCAGGTGCGACAGACTGTTTCATGCAAAGCGCAATCTTCAGGCCACATGTGTTGGGTTTTTTCTCGGCTATTTATATATACGTGTCAGTGGGTTATTGTGGGTAATACTTCTAACGGTTATTTTGGCGGGAGTGGCTTGATTATTTATTTATTTATTTGAGTAAATCTATTTGACTTGTTATTTGTTTATTCTTTTGTTTTTAATATTTTATTACTTATTTATTTTTTATTATTATCATTTGTTATTTATTATTTTATTTATTTATTGGTATTATTTTATTTTAATATTTACCTATTGTAATTGATGTTATATCTTCGGCAGTTCGTTAATTTGTTTATAATTTGTTTGGATTAAATTATTTGCTCCTTATTATTAGTTTTCTATTTTAAGTAACGTAGTAAAAATTTGTTTTCATGTCTGCATTTTGATATGAGTTCAAATTGTTTATTTAGTAGTTTGTTTTGTTCAGGGAAGGTAATAATAGCTATTTTTTCTTCAAGCACAGCCTGCTGGTTTTTGATTGATTGTTGTAGGCCGATGCTCTTTTTCGTATTTTCTATGTTATTTTTGGGGTGATTTGGGTTTTGGTTTTGACTTCCCGTATGTACTTAGAAAGCGTTATGATGTTCGCGTATTTTCTATTTGTAAAGGATGTTTTGTGTGTTTAATGTCTTTGTTTCCAGGGTCCTTCTGTTACTCCTATGTATATTTTTTCCTCGTTATCTGTTGATTTTACCGTCACATAGTATATTACGTTGTTTTGTAAACAATTATCTTATGCTTTGTTTGGGTTGTTTGTTGATATTTTTTGTGTTGTGCCTTTTTATTTTTTATGCCATGTTCTTTGTGCAGCTGTAGCTGATTTTCACTGTGTTTTTGTTAAATATTTTGTGGAGAGGGCTTGTTTGCGGGAAGTGTTTGTGTAGGAGCCTGAAGAATATTTTTCTTTTGTTAGGTTTTACGTTTTTACTATATAGTGGGTTGAACTATATGATATTTCTCTTTCTGTTGTTATTTTTTGTTCTCTGTCGTGAGTATATGAATATTACTGGGAATCCACTATCTTTTAGGGCTTTTTCATAGTCTTTCTTTGCTTCGTTGATAATGGTTTCATTGCTAGAGTTGTCGGAAAGCCTACGTTCAATTAAAACGGTAAACAGACAACACATAGACAAAATTAGAAAAGCAATAATAGAGATTTTCAAAAGTAATGCATTTGATATAGACATAAAAAATAACCTAACTGAAGTTGATTTCCTCGATGTTACTCGTAATCTAAAAAACGGCACATATAAACCATACAGAAAACCCAACGACAAACCACTGTATATACACACTTCTTGCAATCACCCGCCATCTATAGTAAGGCAGATACCAAAATCATTTGAACGTAGGAAAGAGGAAAGAAAGAGGAAAGAGAACGACTTAGACGAAATAAGATATAAAGAGAAAAACAAGAGAGAAAGAACCGAGAGTAAAAAACAATGGAAACGGATCAGAGAGAAAGAGACGTCAAATTTAGGTAGGGAGTAAAAATATTAACAGATACAGATATCGGGCACGCAAAGCCTGGGCTTGACAGAGAGGAAAATTTAAGAATGTTCACGGAGGGAAGAAACTGTTGGGAAGACAACAGAAGCAGGAATTAAAAAGAAAATTCTTAATTTGGCCGGAAGTGAATTGCAGATAGGTACTGATGTTTCGTTACATTGTATAAAACTAAATCCTTTGTCATTTCTTTTTTAATAATGATGAAATCACATACCCAAACAGGAATTATTCATAAAGCAAAAAATCTGAGGAGATTTAAAAACACAAGACAAAGATATAAATTCATTAGCGGTAATATAATAAATTGGAGAAGTAAAATCATTTTTAGATAAATAAAAATTAAACTTAAAATTAAAAATTAAAACTTAAATTAAAATTTAAAACTTAAAAATTTGAAATTAAAATAAAAAAAATATAATAAAATATAATAAAACTTTAAAAAATTAAAAAATTAAAGGATAAATTGAAATTAATATTGAATTTAAAATTAACTTTAAAGCAGTAAATAGATCACAATTTGTAAAATAAAATAAGGATAAAACAACATAGTAAAGATCATATAGTTAAAGTAAATTATCAAAGATAGTAAGATTTAAAATAAGTTTATGATTGCCGGAATTTCAAACTTTAGATTTTATCATTCTAGCAGAATTGTGAGGTTAAATCATTAATATGTTTACACTTTATTTCAATGCCTCTGATTCAGTAATGTGTACTTAATAATTTAATTCTTGTAGACAAAGGCAACATGGCTCATTTACAGATCTACATATTCTATCTTGTTTGAGAATTTTCATTTGCTTTTGCCTTGTATCAAACTCGCTCATCTTTTATTTTGCACAAACGCAACAGTGTTTATTTTCTGCTCCGGCAATTAAACAGTCTTCAAGTCAAACTGGTATATACACAATCTAGTCGGACATATAAATGAGCCGAAAGTTAAATTGAAGTTAAATTATACATATAAGCGCAGGCAGAGTGTACTGAAACATGTTTCATATAATTATTTTATGTTTCCTGTTTTTTATTTACAAAATGTCAGTTTTGAATAGACAGCAGAAGATAATTTATTCCATATATCAGTGCAAGTCAAATTGTCTGTAGTTTAACTTGCTGGTGTTAACCAAATTTATTCATTTTGCAGTCTTCCAAGGAGACAGCGATAACTCTTGACCAAATGACCAACCTCGCATTTTTGGGTGCAATTCAACTATGAGCTGGCCCAAACTCAAACGATAACCTTATATTAGTATCGCTAACTGGCCAGTCGCCGAACCCAGCATAGATCTAAAATGCGTCTATGTAAAGACATGTCTAATATCGGATGAATATATTTCATGTCTGGTAACATGACACCGAAACGGATTTGCCGACATCAATACCTCATGTCAAATGTTCTACGCCTTTTCAAAGAACAAGTGGACTTTATCCAAATCTGACTGTTGCAAATGTAAGTTTAGTAAGACTAATACAGTTTGTAATAACAAATAAAGGAATCAAATTTATTTTGCAAAGAGAATGATTAAGAATATATCGAATATAAGAATTTCAATGTTTGTATTTATAGCCGCTCGATAACCCGAAGATTAAATTCACCAATTTAATATTTCTGATTGGTTTAATATTACTATTATTATAAACACAACGTTTCGACTAAATACATTATGGTCATCATCAGCGGTGTGTATATAATAATATTTATATCAATCAAGATGACAATAGTTCCAAATAATACGAGAACATTGACGATTACTCAGTGCAGAAATGAAACAAATAAATTATGAAGAGCGGTACGAAATGTCATAATAACCAAACGTGAAGAACCATCTGGCATTGAATATAAAAGGCTCCAAAAACATATCACTAATGCCCTTCATGACTTAGTGGATGTAAGATTTCGTTATACACGTTATACCGTCATCTTTGGATCTGGTAGTGAACTACTAATTCATCAGGAACGAAAAATAACTGATATCACAGGGCTGAAATATCACAAACAGATAACACCCGAATAAATATCTCCAAAGCATTCGACCGGGTCTGACAAGCAGACTTGTGCAAACTGCGGAGCTACGGCATAACTGGACATCTGTTTAACCTTATCCAGTCATTCCTCTCTAACCGCACATTGAAGGTGGTATTAAATGGGCATGCCTCCTAAAACTACCATACGAACGCGGGCGTCCCTCAAGGTTCTATCCTAGGTCCCACGCGTTTCTGATCTACATTAATGATCTCCCCGACGCCATTAGATCCCAAGTCGGCATGTATGCCGATGACACAACTATCTACTCTCGCATCGATCAAAAACCAGGGGTGAGCGACAAAGCGAACCTCACTGCCGTGCTTGAAAATGACCTCCAATCCGTAGTGGCCTGGGGTAGGAAATGGCTAGTAAATTTCAATGCTTCTAAAACGAAGCTGTTATCAACTAACTACCATAGACAATCGCATCTACCTCCCATTAGCATGGGACAGGCTAGCCTCCCAGAGAGTAAAATACTACGCCTCCTTGGTCTTACACTCTCGGCGGACCTCAAATAGAATGACTATATCGAATCCATTGCCAAATCTGCCGCTATGAAAGTCGGCTCTCTGTGCAGGGCCCGAAAGTTTTTCCGACCTGAATCTATTCTGCACATATACAAATCTACCATCCGCCAATGTATTGAATACTGCTGCCACATCTGGTCGGGTGCCCCTGCTACTCTCCTTGGGCTTCTTGACAAAATACAAAGGAGAATCTGTAACGTGGTTGATACTGACTTGGCAGACCGGCTGCAACCACTCTCTCACCGGCGTGATGTGGCTTCACTGTGCCTCTTCTACAAGTACTTTCATGGCTTCTGCTCCGATGAACTTAGAACACTGGTGCCGCCTAAGCATGAATTTACACGAGATACTAGATTGGCAACTAGGTCCCACCCTTTTACAGTTAAACAGATAAGATGTAACCGTAAATTCTACTCCAACAGCTTCTTTTCTCGCGCTTCACGCCTGTGGAACTCCCTTCCACAAGTCTGCTTTCCCGACAGATACAATCTCCAGGTGTTTAAATGTAGGGTCAATAGACACCTCCTATCACTCTAACTCCCAATTATTCTCAGAACACTCTCATTTACCCAACCCTCATTCTCGGTATCCTTACCCGCCTATCACCCACCCTCTGACATTTCCTATATTTAATCATCCTTTCTCCACTCTATGTAGCCACCTGCGCTTATAAAAAATAAATAAATAAATGGCAGAAAATGGTTACTGAGAAAAGAGATTTTTAAAAATGTCTTCAAGGAAACACATGGATAAAAAATTGGTTGAATCCAGCGAAATAGTCCAAAGGGTTTTGAGTTCAATACGTAGCGACAGCAGAGGAGAACAACATCTTGGAGAGTTAAGCTAAAAAAAAATTCCTTTACTCATTTAACTGTCTTCCTCATCAAGCTACATGACACTTAAATTTTCCTGCTCACTTATTCCCTTG
Source organism: Ascarosepion bandense (assembly GCA_037127315.1). NCBI lineage: Eukaryota > Metazoa > Mollusca > Cephalopoda > Sepiida > Sepiidae > Ascarosepion > Ascarosepion bandense. The sequence goes on along the minus strand of JBBBDQ010001439.1, from coordinate 763,438 downwards.
CCTTTTTTTTTTATACACGTGGAGAAATAGCATTACTTTCAGCTTAACTAATAAATACAGACAAGGAATGTGAATACAAGTAGCTTAATAAAAGAAAACAACTTAATTTCAAAAGCACGATAATAGAAAATTTTATGTTTTTGTATTTCATACTCCTTTTCCTTCTTTTTCTTTGTTTATTAAAATACTCTTCATTCAGCGGCGGCATGTTTCTTTTCCTCAGTTAATGAAATCAAGAATCCAATAATAAGTTGGAAAAGACATTACGATTTTTGGAATATGGAAGTTATTTCGCGGAAGATCATCAAATGCTACCATGTTCAAGTGTTTAAATTCAACGTCAATTGTCATCTCTTATCACCTTGACTCCCGTACTTCTCTTATCCTTTTCCCAACATCCACAGAATCATCTTCTCTTTTTTTTCACTCTACTCTCACGCAACTTTCTTTACATCTGTATTAACATCCCCCTTTTGTGCAAAGTCTGACACCCACTGTAATCGGTTACTTTTCGGTTCTTCCTTCTCTTCACTCTCTTCTTATGTAGCCCACTGTGTAGTAATAGCAGAACTGCCTTGCTTGGAGTGAAATGACTAAAAAATATGGGAATGAATTCGTAATATATATATATATTACTAATCCATTCCCATATATGTTTTAGTCATTTCACTCGGTTATATATATATATATATATATATATATATATATATATATATATATATATAGATATATATATATATATATATATATGTAACGTTAATGTATTTATTTTTAACTATTTATACTGTATTTTTATTTATTTATTCCTGTAATTAAAATATTTTTAATATTCAAGTCAAAGCGTTCATCGTTTTGTTTTCAATTTTTAAATATGGGAATGAATTCGTAATATATATATATATTACTAATCCATTCCCATATATGTTTTAGTCATTTCACTCGGTTATCTATATATATATATATATATATATATATATATATATGTAACGTTAATGTATTTATTTTTAACTATTTATATTGTATTTTTATTTATTTATTCCTGTAATTAAAATATTTTTAATATTCAAGTCAATGCGTTCATCGTTTTGTTTTCAATTTTTAGATATTCAAAACTATCTCTCACATTTGTATATTAAAATACTGCTCTGCTGATATTTGTCTCTCGGAATCCTTCAAAAATCCCTTCACTTTCAAATTTACGTCAAGATTTGGATGCATGAAATAATTAGATGAATAGCAATATGGCCTGCAAGTTACATGGTCTCTACATTAACAAATTATTTAAAAAATTCATCATTACTGAACGAACATATAGTAGATTACAGTAAACGAACACAGCCGTTGCGCAGTTTCCCTAGTTTCTTACAGTGAGTTTATACATTAACTATGTAAAGAGAGTTGCGTGAGAGTAGAGTGAAAAAGGGAAAAGAAGATTCAGTGGATGCTGGGGAAAGAATAAGAGAAGTACGGGAGTCAAGGTGATAAGAGATGGCAATTGACGTTAAATTTAAACTCTTGAAGATGGTAGCTATCAGGAATGTAAGTATATGGAAAGTTGTTCCACAGAGGGAAGGCCAACAAAAGAAGCTGATGGAGTAGAAGCTGTGGCTGTATTTGGTTGTTTCGATTGTAAAATGGTGAAACGTTTTTGCCAGTCTGGGTTTTCGAGGAAATTTTTGCAGAGAGGTTACCAGGGACCCAAGCTCGTCGGAGAAGAAATCATGAAAATAATTGTAGGAGAGAAAGAGGAAAGCCACATCTCATCGGTAAGAATGTGAATTTCAAGATCGGGATCGTTTACATTGCAGATTCTCTTTGGAAGCCTATCGAGAACCATGAGATGAACAGCAGGGGCGATTGACCAGATATGACAACAGTATTCAATGCAATATATATATATATATATATATATATATATATATATATATATATATATATATATCAGTAACAACATCATCATTGCGACTAACCGACTTTAATTTAATGGGTTAAAAATTACACAAGTGTTTCCAATGATGACCTTTCCTTCAACAATGAGAATTGTTAAATTTTTTTCGAACATTATCTAATGACGATAAATAGAAATTAGAAAATTTAACGATATTTTTCGTTCATATTTCGTTCACTTTGAAATGGTGCATTGGTTAGCAGTCTTGTCTCGCTAGAACAATTACAAGCGAATTGTAAGTTCGACTCTTACAAGGAGCTCGTACATTTGTCATTGTGTTACATGTGAGTTCCGCTTAGAAAATCTACATTACGTTTTATGTATTCGTATGTATTTTCCTGGTAATGTTTGTCAAGGAACAAATAGCTGTGAAATAAAAATGTTTTATATTGTGTTTACGGACAACCATATATGAATATTTGCCTATATATATATAAATTATAGATAGATAGGTATATAGATATAAACCTTTATGGTAAGGGAATATAAATATTTAAATTGTTCTTTTTTTAAGTAGTAATAATATCTACGAATAGGTTATCAGAAACTTGTATGTCAAAGCAGTAACTCTAAGAAATGAAGCCTCTCATTCGGATCCTTCGAAGTCATTATCTGCTCACTGTATGTTCATATCCGAATCGGAAACTAATTTTTAAGCTGTAAATTCATTCTTTCTTCCGAGACTGCTTAGTATGATTATAAACGATATATTTCGTGAGTACGAGTCAACATTGAGACACAATCTTAAAGATACGTTCATTTATACCGTAGATTAATTTTCTGAATTATTTGAGACAAAGGAGATAGGTAACGATTTCCAAACATATTTATTTTGTTAATCAATTCACCCCAAGCAAGGTGGTTGTGCAACTAAAAACTAGAAGACTATTGCGAGAATACAAACTTTCAACGGAAATAAAAAAAACTCACCTTAAACAAGAAAAATGTGACAAAAATCTATTCCTATTCAATGTGGAGAAGTGTGAACCGTACAATATACCAACATATGTAAAACTTTTGACGTGAAAAATTACACCGAGAACAAAATTTCTGATTTTAAATGGAGACGGTAGAATTATAGTTCACATAGACATTAGAAAAAAAACCAGAAACCGAATCCTAAAGAGAAAACAAGGAATAAACTCCTAATCTTGGTGAAACGTTCACAGAGAAGAGCGAACTAGACAAATCTTTATATATTAAATATATTTCTATGACGTCATCTTGCTCAGATACCTTTACACCAGCTAATCCATCTTATCATGTGCATTATAAATGGGAATTCTTCATTCATTATTTTAATACGTTATCTTGCCAGAAATTTGTTTGATTCGGCAATTACATTCTTAATATCTTGAACATTTTAATGATCCATAACTAGCAAAAATAGTTGAACACCAAAAGAAATGCTCTATGAATCCAAAATATATTAAATGACCTATAAAATGTTGAAAAGCTGTAAAAATATCTAATCCTTAGGGAAAGATTTCTAGGTTCCCAATATATAGATATTTATACATCCGTTTTATTGCATGTTATTCAGAGATAACATCGTAAACATATGCTAAAAAAGCAAGGCTTAAGGTAATATATGACACGCATTTAATGACGAGAAGTTTTTAAAAATATATTTTTTCGTTCTGTTTACTTCTTTTGGCAGTAAATTGGAGGGTGATTCAAAACAATTCGTAGATGTGAAAGAAGGTAGTGAAATCGATGTGCGTGCTAAAGCGACATTGAATGTATTTCCCTGTGACGACAGAAACTAATATCTTTTGTATAAAAAGTTCAACTGCAAAGAGTGATAATTTTTCAAGAAATAAACACTGCCTCCAGATTTAATGGTTTAAAAAGAGTTTCTGTCTCCAACATCAAAATACAATGACAAGCCGCTAAAACAGAAAATTTTATCGGCAGGGATAATCTATGCTATTTAATGCATTCACTTCCACTATCACATTTGTGAAACAGTGGCTATTGAGGGGTATTAAGAAACAACTAACCATAAAAATAAATCAGAAATAACGCAGAAATTTTACGAACATATAATTGATACCGTATATATAGTTCTAGAATTAATATTGGATATTTTCTTGAGTGTTCGTGGTCTAAGAAATTTACGTGTGATCTTGATGAGATTCCATGGTCAATTATTCATTCAGAACAAAGCGCGAATATATTAAGTTCTTTGCTGATATATTAATAAAGTATAAACAGTGACATTTGATCCAGGATAATGAATGTTCGTAAATATATATTTACAAATACCATATATATATATTGTCATCCGCAGACAGATCTGTTTCGCTGTATCACAGCTCATCAGTACGGTTATATATATATATATATATATATATATATATATATATATATGGTTTTATTCAGGCGTCATCGAATTTGGGGGGGGGGGCGTTTTTTTATTAACCCAAGTGTGCAAGCTCCCCCGGTCTGGTTCGATGTGGTAAACCATATATAAAACATATTTAATAAAAAACGGTACTACAAAAAAATTAATAAATTCTATCACGCCTGAATAAGTTGCAGAAAAGTCTTTATATACAAAAAAAAAGCAGCAAATGTCGTCGAATTCTTATCCTTACAACGGAGCAAAAATTTCTGTAATGTTTGATCACTCCAATCGGAGATTTTAATTTTTGAGGATTCAAAATGACTACTTCAAATCTTTCCACCGAAGGTTTACGGAAACTGAAGAAAAGGGGTCTTTGTGACGGCGGTGGTAACTTCGTTTTGTTTGCCTAGGCTGGGCACAGCAACAACTCTGAACTTGATTTTAACTCTTTCTCGGCTCTTTCTGTTTCTTTAGATCTTCATCCAGGACTTTATCGGAGGCAACCGTCACTGACTCTATGGCTTGCCCCCTCGACGTGGCAACAATCACTGTCTCTACGGCTGGCATCCCACTGCGTGGCAATTATCTCCGTCTCTGTACATCTTTAGTCACGAACTCTATGGGAGGCGACAGGCCATTTTCTATCTCTACGGTCGTGGCTCCCGGCTAGGGACACTTCTCCCCCATTTGTTGTAACATCTCGGCTGGTCCCAAGGCTCAGCTCAAACTGCATTCTAGGCTCTAATTTTATGCCTGTCCCAAATTCTCTTGGACGAGGGGTGCATGACGGACATGAGGTGTCCATGCAAATCAAATCCTTAACCAATGAGCTTACTTCCAGCTCGCATTATGAGGCAGAATGTTTTTATTCCCTTTAACTAATCAAATAGCAATATTTCTGCTGACGTTATTTCTTTTCGACTTCTTCTTCTGATTCAAGTAATTACATCATTTATTTAGCAAACTTAATCCTTTCCAAGCGTAATTAAGGATTTAACCTTCCTTGGCCCTATCAAAATCGTCGAAACCATGTTTGCAAACCGTTATTTTACACTTCCACCAGCTGTAAAGCTCAAGTCTCTCAGTGGTGTTTTTCTTAGTCATTTGTTTTGGTTTTGTCACATAATGGCTGCCAGTATGATGACCCCATCTGGCCTATTGCTTTACACCTACAAAATATGTTTTTCCTTCTATTCTATTCTATTTTCAGCTAGTTTTTCAGTTTTGAAAAATGTAATCATTTTTTTTTACTCCACTCATATTGCGACTGTAATATGCACAATTAATAATGCCACTAGTAACAATTCCTTTCGCTCCGTCATACTAAAATAATATATTTTTCCACATGCAATATTATAGTATTATATTTTTCACATGCAGTTATTATTGAATTATATTTTTTCCACTTGAAATTACATTAACATATTTTCTACATACTAAAATAGTGTTATATATATATTACTTTACGCATATAGAACAACTCAAAATTTCATGAATACTTTATATTTCTGTCATATTACATAAAGCACTTTTTTATTCCCACTACAAAAACATTTATATATTATCGTCCATAAGTATATTTATTGATGTCTACACACACGTGTGTGTGTATGTGTATTTTACTCAGTAAAATCATTTTTCAAATATTTTGAAATAGCTATATTTTTACATAAGAACTGATTAGTCATTTACTGATTAAGCTCTAGCTCGGGGAAGAAAAGAGTAGACTATTTATTCAGAACATAAATCCAATATCTTTTATTCTTTGCTGATACTTAAATAAAATTCTTTGCTGATACTTAAATAAAATTCTTTGCTGATACTTAAATAAAATTCTTTGCTGATACTTCAATAAAATTCTTTGCTGATACTGAAATAAAATTCTTTGCTGATACTTAAATAAAATTCTTTGCTGATACTTAAATAAAATTCTTTGCTGATACTTAAATAAAATTCTTTGCTGATACTTAAATAAAATATGGTCAATGCAAGCTTATAAATAATTATTTGCAAAAAAAATAACATTTCATTTAAAAAATACATATATTTTATTTTACCCAGTAAAATGCAATTTTAATTCTATCATTGATTGAGAGGGGGATTTGTTTTTTACGGCTTATCAACCATTTGAGGTTTCTTTAAGCTTTTTCTTTAGAAATTTGTCCTAATATACGAAAACATGTCGGGAGAGAACGAGGATGCATAACTTCCACATGGTTGAGACTTGTCAGAATTTAGATAGAAGACCACTTGGGAATATCATACCCTTTATAATTTATCGGAGTAGTCAATCCTATATCCGAGTTCCAATTACAGTTACGTTTGTTATATTCACTTACGAGCCAATATATAACATTGCACTGCGCCAGTTATGGATTAATTAGGAAGACCTGTATTGATAAATCATTATTATCTAAAAATTATTACAATCTGCAAATATTCTTTGGTTTTAAATAAACTACAAAGGGCTGATAAGCCTTATAAAGCAAATCAATCAATAAATATTTTCAATTTTAATCATTAATTAATAAATTATCTTTTATGGCTTACGTATTTAAAGTATGTTTGATTTCTTGGATATTTCCTGTTTATATATATATATTCTTTCACCTCAAGCACCAAGAAATACTGACATTGTGCACAGAGAGATACTTAAGAGAAGAGTGATGAGAATAAGAAACCAGTTACAGGGAGGAAGGATGAGAGAATGGTTAAGAAAAGGATGGGAACACTAGTGTCAAGAGAGCTGCGTGAGACTAGATTGGAGAAAGTGATGAACAAAATACAAGGGCTGTCAGAGAAATAATGCGAGTCAAGGAGATAAGAGATTACAATTGACATTGTAGTTAAATTCTTAATGATTGTAGCTGTCAGGGAATCAACTATACGGAAATAAGATCTACAGGCTGAACATGCGAAAAAAATCTGATGAAGTTATGGTTACATTTGATTGGTTTCACCGTAAAAGAATGGGACCTAAGTGCTAGTCTAGTAGCTCGAGTAAATTCTGACAGAGTGGTCACAAGTGAGCTAAGCTAATTGGAGCAGAAACCGTGAAAGTATTTGTAGAAAGAACAGAAGAATGCCACAATATGTCCGTGAGAAAATGGCTGGAGTTGAACTCCCAGATCGGGATCGATAACATAGTAGATTCTCCGTTGGATTTTGTCAAGAACCCCCAGCGGAATAGTAATATATATATATATATATATATATATATATATGTGTGTCTGTGTGTGTGTGTGTGTGTGTGTGTGTGTGTGCGTGTGCGTGTTTTGTTAAATATAAGAGACAATGAATATCTACTACGTTTAATCACAACTCCGTTCTAAATATCTTAACCAACATAGAACCAACTTAATAAAAAAATATTCAAATATTGGAGAATTTTTCTCATTATTTTCATCTGAAATTAAAGCCAAAATAAGATATTTAGAACGGAGTTATGATATACTGAATATAAGTTATTTTCTTTTATAACTCTAGTTTCACCATTTTGCCTGATATTTAGCAAGTAATATCTCGTAAAGCTGTTTTAGTTGTGTGTGGAAGGAAAATGTAAAACTAATGGTTGAATCCATTTTTCATCAACGTTCAAAATTACCCAATATGAAAATGTTGGATACATGACGTTTTTTTTTTAAATTTCCAATCGAAACTGTATTTTTTAAAATTTTAAGTATTCAAATTTTCGTTAGTATTTGAATGTTATCTCTAACCAATCAGAGAAGCACACACTTGCTTACAAGGTAGTGGTACTAATCATCTGACTGTGTGATGTGTATTCTGTAATTCAAGTATTAAAAATGTCAAAAACTAAAGAATTATCCGAAGATATGTGAGATAGAATCATTGAACGACACAAAGGAAGACAAGGTTACAGAAAAATTAGCAAATAAATGAATCTAGCGTAGGACATTTCATCAGTAAGTATAAGAAGTATGGCGACTGTACAGTAAACCTTCCAAGAAATGGAAGACGAAGAAAAATAAATGAGAGGACTTCCAGTGGATGAGCAGAAATGTGCAAAAAAAAAACACTTCCTTACCCGTTCTGAAATTAAAACTGATCTTGAGGTACTGGAATTAATGTAAGGATATTATAGTAGAGCTCTATATGGTACAGGCTTTCATTTAAGATCACCAAGAAAAGCGCCTTTACTGAAAACCAAACATATCAAAGACCAATTACAATTTGTCGGAACCTATGAAAAGATAGATATGCAGTTTTGGAAAAAGTTATCTGGTCGGATGAAACGAAATTTGAACTATTCGGAAGGAACTCATCGACAAGTGTTTGGCGAAAAAACCGGCACTGCTTTCACCAATAACAATACCATCCCCACAGTTAAGTTTGGGGGTGGTTCTATAATGATATGGGGATGCATTACATCTAAGGGCACTGGTGAGTTACAAGTTATCAATGGTAGAATGAATGGTTTTCATGTACAGGGAGATTCTAGAGAAGAACTTTGAGAGATCTGCAACTTCTTTAGGACATGGTCGGAATTTCATGCTTCAACACGACAATGATCTCAAACATAATGCAAAAATTACAAAATAATGGTTTAAATATAATGGTATTATTACTCTCCTGACTTGATTCCAACTGAGAATTTGTGGAATGAAGGTTAAAGTCCATAAGCGGAATCCACAAAATATCGAGCAATTAGAGGGTTTATGCAAGAAAGAATGGTGTAAAGTAACGATGGATCAGTATGGAAAATTTATAGAAAGTGACTGGAAGCAGTGAAACAAAACAGAGGCTACGCAAGAAAATATTAAATTTATGTATCCAATACTTTTGCATGGAGTAATTTGGAATTTTGAAAAAAAAAATGAATTCAACAATGAGTTTTTGATTTTCCTTTCACATACAATTAAAACAACATTACGAGATATTACTTTACAAATACCAGGCAAAATGGCGAACATAAACTAGAGTTGTAACAGAAAATAACATGTATCCATTACTTATGCGTTGGTTCTTGGCTTCTGTTTTGCTTTTCTACAAAATCTACTAAATGTAAATCTTGTTTGTATTTACTGCCTTCTTTTATTATTGAATATTTTTTCTTTCTGTTTTCATGTTGTTTGACTAATTGTATCATCCAATCCTTTGTTGTTTGTATGTATGTTAGTAAGCCACTAGTTGTTGTCTTGTATGACAATTCTAGCTGAATAAGACCTCTTCCACCTTCTTTACGGGGTATGTATAGACCGTCTACATCAACCTTTGGATGATGCACCTTATGATTAGAAAGAAGCTTTCTTGTTTCAGAATCTATTCGCCTGATATCGTTTACAGTCCAGTTTAAGATGTTGGAACTATACTGGACACCTGGGTTACCAAGGTTATTAATGGCCATAATTCTGTTCTGAGAATTCAATTCAGTTTCTAATATCAGTCGTAACCTTCTCTTGTACTTTTTACGCACTATTTCTTTCATGTTTTTATGGTAATTTTTTCACTCTCATTTACACCTTTAAGCCTTTTCTGGTTCAAAATCTTTTATTGTTATAGCAGTGTCTAAGCTAAATGAGGATGTTTGTTGTAGCGACCCACGTAAAACTGTAACTTTATCACATTTATTCAAACTGAATTTCATTCCAATGTCTTCGCTGAAGCATTTTACAGTTTGCAGAAGACCCCAGCTCATTATCATTCTTAGCATACAACTTTAAATCATCCATGTAAAATATAAGGCTTATATTCTTTTGTTCAATTTCATAAACGCATTCTGTCTTGTTAAGTTGACTGGTTAGTGCTATTATTGATACGAAGAATAGTAAGGGAGTCAAAGAGTCACCTTAAAATATACCTCTTTTGATGTTTATTTAACCAGACTCATAGGTTTCATTTATATGATTGAGGTAAAAGTTTGGTTTCCATATCGACATACATTGTTTGATGAAATTTATGATGACGGATGATGTCTTGTATATATTTAAAGTCTTTAAGATCCAGGAATGTGGTACACTCCCGAATGCCTTACGATAATCTATCCAAGCAGTACTGAGATTTTTCTTTGCATTGTACCAGTTTTCCAGGATCATTCTGTTAATAAGTAATTGGTCTTTATATCCGTAACAGTCACGTTTGCACCCTTTTTGTTCAAGCGGTAACATGCCATTTCTTTCCAAGAATAAATATGTCTATTTTGTTAAAATAGATGTTACTAGTTTGTATGTTGTCGGAAGGCATGTAATTGGTCTGTAGTTTTTCGGGTTGTTTTTTATCACTATTCTTGGGTAGAAGAAATGTAATTCCTTCGGTCATCCATGCAGGGATTTTAGTGCGATTGTTAACCTTTTCTTGAAGTTCTTTGGCTAATTTTTATGTACTGTATTTAAATAATATAGCGAAAAGTTAGGAATTTTATCTATACTTAAATAATATAGCCAAATATAGTGCACATTTAACAACCTCTTCTGTGATTTCAGCCCATGTCTGTTCTGGTTTATTTTTGATTCGTTCTATCTCTTGTGCAATGCAACCTACTCCTTTGTTTTGTTCTTTAGGACAAGCCCATATTTTTCCCAGAACTGCAACTTATTCCATGTTGGGGAGGACTGTCACTTCAATTCTTTTTCTACCTTTTTCCCTGTAAAATTTCTTTGCATCGGTTTGAAAAATCTTGTTTTGTCTGTAGAATCTTAATCTTTTTTTATAGCGTCTTATTCGTTGAGCCTTCAGTTGTATTGTTTGCTTTATTTCTTGCTTAGTTGATAGGGCTTCATTTTTATTTCTAATGTTGTATTTTCTTTCGACTCTTCTGCCTTTTCTAGTTCTTACATTTATTCCTCTTGTCAGTTCATCGAGTACTGATAATTCACGTCTAAGTTGTTCGATTTCTTTTTCTATTTTTCTTTTCCAAGGTGGATCTTCATGTCTGCGAGACTGATTTGTTCATAATTTGAGGCTCAATTCTTTTTGTTGCAGCTATTGCTGATGCATATATTGCTTCATTGAGATTTATATGAGTGTCTTATTCATCCAAAATTAATTTGAGCGCTGCATTGTAGTGCTTATTAGTTTCCAGGTTATGCTTTGTTTGTTGTAGTTTTGGGAGCTGTTTTCGTTCCGTCATTGCAATATTTTGTATCTGACTTATATGGTTCTTGATTTCTTCTTTGGCTTCTTGTATACTGTTGTTGTTTCCCGTAAAATAATTATGTTCAATGTGTTTTGAACTCGTTTTATTGCCGTCTTGTAACTGACTCAGATCACACCTTTCCATCATTTCTAAACTTACAGCATTATCTTCAAAGTGATTTGTGTGTATCACGGTTTTTACATTATGACCTGTGGTTTGTTATTTCTGATTCCGGTTCTTTTTCATATTTTGTTGATTTGTATAATCTGGTTGCAATTCTTTTTATCTCATTAATTGTAACCTCTGTCAATCGGTTATTTTGCATGGTGTATCTTCGTACATTGGCTAATTTATTTTCGTCAATGTACTTTCTATTTGTTTGTCCAACCTTTTCTTGCCGAATGTCATAAGTATCGCGAGTGATGTTTTTTTGAGGTTTGAGTAACCCTTCATGAAATGCAGTCATAACGACTTTGTACTCCTCACGAGATCATTTTATTTTTTCTTTCTTTAAATATACGGTTATAGATCTAGCTGGAGAATTTTATTATTATTATTATTATTATTATTATTATTATTATTACGCTTTTTTATTACGGCAGTTCGAACGTTTCGGTAATAGGTTTCGATAGTCATAATCGACAACATGTTTTCATCCATATGGATATGTATCAATTAGGTTGACAATTACAAATACATCGTTGCCACTCGTTAAATTGTCAAAACACAATTTCCCACTTTCTCTCACTCACTCTCTCTACCTCTTCTCTCGCTTTCTCTTTCTTACTATGAAAAATACACTCACAATTTGTCATATAACTAGCTAAGTTATGTAAATATTATTCAAAAGACCCTGCAAAAATGTCTAATTTAAAACTAAGTAAAATTATATAATACAACTACTACTGACAATAATAATAACAATAATGATAATAATGTGAGAAAAGCAACGAATGGTAAATATAGTAAAAATCTATTCGCCAGTAAACAACAACGAAATGCAAAGATGATGTTATTGTAAATTCTTTATGCTGTGAAATGCATTTTAGCCTGTCTTTGATTCTTGGTAAATTCTTAAGTATTCTTCTTTTTTATTAAAAGTTTTGATTTCCGATAATTCCGCTTGCTTGAATATTCAAAGTCTGCATTATTGACTCATCATGCTTTCCAATTTCCCAACTTCACGAACTCTGCATTTAAGTCCTGAACTTTAATCCGACAGATGTGTGCCTTGTCAAAACCCTTTTAAAATAAACAATACATTGTATTTTGCTTGTTTTTATTGTTAAACTTTTTTACTTGCCTTTCTCACATTTGAATCAATTACCAAACTGTATTGACATTGGCTTCTGAGCTCATATCGTTCTATTTCACATAGAAGGAAACATTGATTCGTTGCAGGAGTCCCATTTCGCGCCAATGCAAACATTTTTCTTCTTGGCTCTTATTTTTTTTTTATATTTCTACTGTGAAAGAATGTTAGCATTTTTTCCTTTTCATAATGTACCACAAGTAAATCATTGTCAAAAAAGTGGGTAGGGGTCTTGTTGTTACGACAATACCTAAAATATTTTAATCCAGTTTTGCTTTAGTGTATATCGCGTAAATCTTTTATGAAACTTTACAATCTTGTGAAAGTATGTGTCTGCAGATGCCTTTTGTATTTTATAAATGCCATTTGAAAAAAGCATAAGGCTTGCATGTGAAAGCGTTCGGTCTAATTCGGTAACTTTAATATGAATAATATTTACTTGCAATAACACATAATTTTTAGTATTTATTTAAATAGTTTCCTTCAGAGTACATACAGCTATACCTTGTGTGTACTGCTCACAATTCTTCTTCTTTTATGTGCCTTGTTCCTCCAGGACGTAGGCGATCATGGCCTTCCACTTTTCCCTATCCCTTGTGGCTCTGAGCACATCTTTTCCTGTTACACCATGCAATACTCGTTCCATCACCCATCTGATTATGTCCTTCAAATATGTTATATGTTGCTTTCCCCTGTCTCTTTTTTCCTTTATCTGGCCTGTTAGTATCAGATTCTCCAAGCACTCCTTCCTCATTGCATGTCCCAGGAACTTCAGCTGTCTCTTCCTGATGTTCAGTATTAACTTCCTTTTTGTTTCCATCATTTTCAAGATATCATCCTTGCTCAATTCATGATATTCGCAGTATCCTTCTGTAGAACCACATTTCAGTTGCTTCAAATTTTCCTTCATCTTTGATGGTATTGTCTGGCATTCACTGCCATATTGAAGGACGGACAGCACGTAGCAATCCAGTACTCTCTTCTTAGTTTCTAGCGAAATTGTCCAGTTTCTTAATACCTTAATCAACTTCTGGAATGCTTTCTTCGCCATGCCAATCTGCCTTCGGATCTCTGTGTCGCACTTTCCGTCATTTGTTATAACGCTTCCCAGGTATTTAAATTTTTGTACCTGCTTCATTCTGGTATCCCCGACCTGTATTTGGCATTTTGTGCTGCCCTTTATACTGATGACTATGCATTCGGTTTTCGTGCAGTTTATTTCTAGTCCTACAATTAGTCGCTCAAAAATCCGTACTACTTTGAAAATGAACTAGATGCGTCTTGTATCTTTATAAGTTTTATTAACTAACACATGATATTTAGACGTGAAAACATTTGGTCTAATTCGATGAATTCGACTATGAATAACGTGTAGTTGCCTTAATAGCAAAATTATACCATTATTTTTTTAATGGACTTCTTTAGAATATATAACGCAATACGTCTACAGTTCAGAATCGTTAGCGAAAACAAAACAAAACAGTACAAATTTAAAAATATACTGAATGCCTTTCAGGTCTTTATAAGTGTCATTAACAAAAACTGTGATGTGTGAAAATGTTGGGTGTAATTTGGTTAATTCGATCATGAAACATATTTTCTTGTCAACCAGCACATTTCCACTATTCTTTTTAAATGGATTCCTTCAAAATGTATACGGCAATTTCTTACGTGTATATCTAAGAAATGGTAGCGTACTACATTGAGAACTTGCGCAGTTTTAAGATTGCCCAACATTTTTTGACAATTTATGAAAAATGGAGTTTCTTTGGTAACTAAGAGAATAATGCGATGCTACGTTCTAGTAGCATCGTTCATCTAATTTCTAGGTAATTTCCCAAAATCCACTTTCCACTAAATTTTATTTAAATGATATGCTTGCCATGGAACCCTAGCTCTAAACAATCTTGATTATGATAGACTGAAACTTCAGGATATATCTGTGATTAACATCTATAAGTTATATCTATTTAAAATATCATCAAGGCTAATATTCAGTGCGTAGCTAATTAACATTTACGAAAAACGACCACTATACATATTTAAACATGCAAAAATAATAAGGATCGGGGGAGAGTGAAAAAAGAGAAATAGTGCAAGAGAGATGTAATTACGACAGACGAGGCCAGCGAAAGTTCCATCGCATTTTTCTGTCGTTGGCAATTCCACGCAACGTGCTGACTTTGTTACGTTTAAGTAACCATTCACGCCTTAAGGTCCCATTTACTATGGTTTCTCTCATAAATTCATAAAAATGTTTTTATAGGTTCGATTAAGTGCCATACAAGTCGCACACATGGACGATTACGTCTCGAAAGGACATGATTGTCTGTGCAGAAGATTGTCCAGCAGTAAGTTACCATTACTTTTAGTAGTATACTGCTTGCCAACCAAGAATGTAGAACAAAATTAGTTCTGCTATTTAACCCATAGTTGGAGGGAGAAGAGACAAATTAATAGATTTTTGGGTATTTGCGCGTAAGTGAATATAAGGAATTCATCTGGAATTCGGCCCTCCGATTTTTCGTTTCCAGCCGATATCCACTGCACCACACCGAACATTTCATGTCCTATTTCTGTTTTATATGTCCAAGTAATTTCACGTATCGAGTTATTGCAGAATGTTAATCTGCACCCTATTTTTTAAAATACCACCTTTTCTTAAGACAAATACTTCTTTGACAAGACAATATAGAATGATAAACCAAGAATATCAGTGAATCAGTAAATTGCCAAACGTTATATACTTTTAGGCGATCATGTCTTTTTGGATCTATGACTGACTAGGCAGAACATTTTCTCGCAGTACTTTTTTACTGTGGTAGACTGGTTACCAACCAAGGCGATAGAATTAAATCTGATCTGCTAGTCAATCCATAGCTGGAGAATGAAAAGATGGATTCATACCTTTCTTTTGGGTAATTGTGCGTAAGTGAATGGAACAAATTTTACTGGAATTTGAACTCGGATTCTTATTTCGTGCCGATATCCATTACAACACAACAAAGAATGTACTCAAATGTTTTGTAAACATCTATGCTAATGATACGTTGATATATGGGTGCACCTCTAAAGCATGACGATCAAAGATTAACAGTTGGTCTCTCTTCCAATACAGCACTAAATTCCCAGTCGGAAACAATAGGTTGATATATTAAATCCCTTGATAATGAAACTATTCACGATCCATCACTGCCAGTCACGCTGAACGGATGTCCATCGACAAGGCACCGTATTTGAGAAGCTGTTAAGCCTTAAACTCACACCTAACCCCAAATAGTACGAAATTAAATTGATCGGCTCCGTGTACTGTGCATTATGCTATCCTCTATTTTTACAAAAACCAAATCTGACCGAAGTGGAGCACTGTTGTTATATTTGGGCAAGAGTCGCCCAGTCATCACATACAAGTGACTAGGAAGTTCAAAAGCTTCTCCGAATCCTTATGTGTGTTGAAATATTTTTCACCTGGTTACGTCTCTCTCTTACACACAGGTTGCATATGGTTTAGCTTTTTGCTGCTCTATTTCTTCTTCGATGGAAAAGGTTCAGACTAATTACATTACTTCGTTCTGCCAGGTCCAATCTTCAAGTCTAGGACCAGCCATGCCATTTACATTGTTTTAAATAACCCACATTCCTTCCTTATTCCATCGATGAAAAGTAAGTTCTACTTGGAAACTTTCTTCCAGCAAACTACTGCTCTATTGGGTCAGGCTCCAAGGTGCAAGTTTCCCTAATCACTACGATTTCATGTCTATAGTTAATCGTTATCTTCCGCAACTATCCGTATAAACTGCCTCTTAACCCTCTACCTCTACTGGCTTCGGGCTTTGTACAGGGTCAACCTCATTGCATGAAATATATCCTAGGTGCGACATTTTTTCGGATTTTCACCAACGATCTCCCTGATCTCGCAAGTAGGCATTTACACAGACAACGCCAATATTTAATCCCGCCTCCTTTAGAAATCTGTAGATGCCGACAAAAATATCTTGCTTTTGCTCTCGAAAATGACCTCCAGTCAGTAGTTGACCGGGGTAAGAAATAGCTTACAATTTGTACTGCTTTCAAAACGAAGCTGCTATTCATTAATCACCATAGACAATCGCTCCTACCCGTCATCAGCATGGATCAAGCTAGTCTCCCTGATAGCAACACAGTGCGCCGTTTTGGCATCACACTCTCAGCTAACCTGAAGTAGAACGACAACATTGAATTAATAGCTAAATCTACTGCTAAGAAGGTCGAGTCTCGGTGTCGGGCCAGGAAGTTTTTCTCTTCAGAATTCATTATACACATATACAAATCTACCATCCGTCCTTACATTGAATACTGCTGTTATATCTGGTCTGGCGCTCTTGCTCTTCATCTTGGAGTTCACGACAAAATCCAAAGGAGAATCTACAATGTAGTCAATCTTGTCTGGCGGTTCGACTCCAGTTTATCACTTACCGACAAGATGGTGCTTCTCTGTCACTCTTCTACAAATACTTTCACGAATTATGCACCGACGAGCTTAGAGTTTTGGTGTCAACCTCCTGCATGAATTTACTCGGGCAACTAGACTCACATCAAGGTCCCACTTTTTACAGTGAAATCAAAGTATAACCACAGCTTCTACTCCCTCAGCTTCTTTTTTCGCTCTTCGTTGCCTGTGAAATTCCCTTCCATATTCTTGTTTTACTGATAGCTACAGTCACCAAAGATTTAAATATCAACAGTTATCTCTTCTCTCCTTGACTCCCATCTGTCTTCACACTTTACACTTTCCTTTCACGCAACTCTTTTCACACCAATGTACCCGTCCTTCTATCCATTCTCCGACACCAAATCTGACCTTTCCTTCTCTCTCTTTACTCTCTTATAATGTAACCCCATGCGCACCAGTGGCGGTATTGCCTTGCATGGGGCGAGACGGTTATATCAAAAGCAAACATTGAAAGAAACCGTTGAATCAAATGTTACCATTATCTAAAATGAACAAATATGTCTTTTCTCAAACTAAAATGAAAAAAATTAAATTTATTTTAAAAAGTAATTATATAGATATAAGGTAATAAAATAATTTAAAATTAAAAAAAAATTGATTCGCTTTCGTTTAATAGACATTAAATAAATTAATAATTAAATAAGTAAATTTAGCAGTATCCATAATAATTGCATTTATATTTATTAAATTCCATCACTTAACACCTCGCATAGTTTAAACTAACTTTCACAGTTAGCCGTAAAAATATTTTTGAACTTTCTTAAAAGAAAAAAAAATGATACTTCGTTAAACCATAAATATAACATAAAACATATACCTTAAATCTAAATTTTTTATCATATACATGCTTATATATATATAATGCGTTTTATATTGAAGGCTGCAGAATTATATATAATCGATAATCCAAATAATCTATTCATAGATAATATAAAGTGTTACGGTATTTTAATAAAATACCATGAAGCCAAATAATAGCATATAATCAAAAAACACCATAAAGCCAAATAATATTATATAATCGAAAACATACTTAAACCAAAAGAATTGTATTAAGGCAAGTATATTGCTGAAAATAAAGTCTTTTTTATGAGTTTTAAGGCATAAGTATACACATAAACAGATTCACGATTGAAAATAGATTACAATGTTTTTTCCTGTTTTGAATTGAGAATTTCAAGATTATAAAATCCAGTTTCTCTCACAGAGAAAATACATTAAAAGTGATTTTTTGACAAAGATTTACGTTATATAAAATTTATATGCTTTTTGCTACACTTGTGAAAAAAGAGGGCTCTGCTTGTTTGGATCTTAAAAATCTATAGAATTATCAGGAAATGCTAATCTCCAGAGCAGATTATTTTTTATTATTGCTTGTGTAAGCTTCTATATCTCCGATGTTCATATAGTTTCTTTTCTCGCATTTCCCGTCTGTGGAACTCCCTTCCGTATGCGTTCTCTCAGGATAGTTAAAATCTCAAAAACTTTAAATAGAACATCACTTGCCATCTTCTATCGTCTTGATTCACGACTTTCTCGTATCCTTTTTTTAAAAATCTCCTGTTAGTAAAATAAAGGAAGAAAAAAGTTGTTGGGCATTATTTATTGATATTACGAGATCAAAATCTCAACTTCAAAATGGTAGGAGAGCTTGTTTTCGAGTTCCTCCGTGAACCGCACCTTTCAACAAATAGTCACCCTTCCCTGCTACTGCTGTCGTTAATTGTAGTGAGTGTTAGAGCATGTATTAGTGTGTGTGTGTTTATGGTATATACGTGTAATTAATAGTTGACGCCCTTTTACGGCCTGCCTTAATTTATGGTTTATCTAAGTATGCGTTGACTTGATCGATAATATAATCTTTACCAAAGTGGTAGAGGGCTTCGTTTTATGACATATATATATCAAAGAAAAAGAAGAAAAATTAAAACTCTTTAATAATTTACTTTCATAAAAATTACTCACTACAAAGTAGTGCTTAATATTGTTATTTTGTTATTACAATGGTTTATAAGAGCATTATATCACTACAAAAAATGTTCATGTTTCAGAAGAATGGTGTTCTTCAGGTGAAATGGTGAAATTGATTTATTTAGAAAACATAAGATGAATGAGGCTTTGTTCCCTTTCGTGATCCTAATTTTCAACTCCATCAGTCTCACTTTTGATTAAGCAAAATTGACACACCTACAAGCATGTTGCTTAACGTCCTTTAGATTTCACTACTTAATTTTTTAAATAATCATGAATTCATCTTATATTTTCTCAATAAATTTTGTTCACTATTTATTTTAAAATATCATCTAAAGAAAAACAGTATTGTTCCTAAACATGAAAATTTTGTATTGTAATATAATGCTTTTATAAACTACACAAAAATTATGTTTTAGAACTTTATTGTTCTTCTTCAGGTGATATTTTAAAACACATTGTGAAAATAGTTTATTTTTGAAAATAAAAATTGAATTCATGGTTATTTAGAAAGTGATAGGAGTGTTGGCTAGAGAAAGTTATATGACTATAGTGGTGTCTGTATTACTCAATCAAAAGTCCGAATGAGTTTTAACTATAAAGTTGAACATTTAAGTAGAGTTTTTTTTTATATGTGATGGACTAATTGTGACGAGGAGTGGTGTTAAAAGTAAGATTAAGCCTAGTTTGCCAGTTAGTTTATGTGGGGTGCTGCCTATTGTTGATATGATAGGACTACTAAAACACATAAACCAGACATATCAATGAGACCTATCGTATCAGGAATAGTTAGCGCCCTACATAAACTAGTTTTCAAAGGCGAAAATAAAAAATCTTAACACCAATCTTCGGGACAATCAGTTTATCACATGAAATAATCTGGCGACATCTTAAACACACATAATGTATAGATAGATAGATAGATAGATAGATAGATAGATAGATAGATAGATAGATAGATAGATAGGTGTGAGTTTGTAACCCTGGGTTTCACGATCTTAAAAAATTTGTGGAAGTGGGGGAAAATCTGTCGTCATGACAGACGCAGACATATATATATATATATATATATATATATATATATATATATATATATATATACACACACACATTTGTAAACCCATTGACGCGCATATACAATACATAAATAATGTAATATATAACAAATTGCATATATATATTGATGGTTGTAATTATATACATACACTTTCCAGGAAAAGTAAGGAAAACAAAAACAAGGTGTTGAATGTCCAAACTCCCAGTCTAACATTTTTATTATGTTATGTGCTGAGAGTTTATTTGATTTCTAGGCCTGAGTTCCTAGTTGTTGATGAACTGGGTTGATTATGTTGATTGATCGGGTGTTTCCGCAATCGGGTATCATAGACTGCGCTAACTGCCGAAGTATAGTAGGATTTCACAGGTTCGCTGCATTGGGCTGGTGCATATCGCGGTAAGATTAATTTTCTTGCCGTGAAAAAAGAATTTCTAATAATTCAAGAAAAGATAGGTCTGGTATCATGAAAAGAACAGTTTATGTTATCCTGAAATGTTTGTAGCACTGATAGTAATGGGAATTGTAAGGCAAAGTTGTAGCAGCGGCTGTGGTTGGATGTGTCAGCATCAGTCAGGTTGTTGGAACAGCATCACATTGTTCGTCCTATTTCCCTGTGTCGGGAAAGGTACTATTAAAATTTGGCTATTGACTGCTGCTTTTTTACGTCCACTTGTAAGACACAGTCGTTATGTGCTTTGTATTCAATTTGGGGCTTTTCTTTCTCGATTATTTTTGATAATCAGGTTCGTCATCATATTAATACGAGAATGTTTGGAATAAGATTTTCTATTACTATTCCAGAACGAGTTTTAGAATTAATGGTTTCGAAAAAAATGTTTTTGTTGCCTGATATCAAAACGTTTCACTGAGTCATGGTCACGTGATATAATACCAGAGCTTTGAGGTGAGTAACCTTGGGTTATAATATATATATATATATATATATATATATATATATATTGAGAGTTGTCGAAAAATTCATGCCAATTTTTAATGGAAATTAAGACACAAAAACAATTATGCCCCTACATATTAATTCAATTTCATATAAAACAATTTTTAGATTTTCTGCAAAGAACAGATTAAGGTGTGATTTATGTCATCCAAATATTTTAAATATTTTCTGTTCAGATTATTCTACAGAGAACTAAATAAATGAAAAGGAGCAGTATCTGATGAAAATAGTTGATATGGCAATTTATCCCAGCTAAGCTGCAACAATTTTTACCGGGTCTTCAAAGAAACGAGAGATCTGCAATTTTTCTAATATAAAAAAATTACATTTTTCTTATTTGCCACTCTGAGAATTTTACTAGAGTTTTTATCTTTCTGCCATTTCCCATCAGCCACAATTTGCTTAAAACAGGGTGCATTTTCATTGCGTTTATACAGTAAATCACAGATTGAAATGCTATCAATCATTATATTTTCGCTCAGATTATGCAGTACCGAAACTTCGTAGCTATCTGAACACTAAAGCTTTACTAATTGCACATAGATAGTAAATTATGAAAAATCTTTTTGACAATTCCTGTGTGGGTTATTCTTAATCAATGTCTTGATTTGGTCATCACCTGCTGACCCTTTTTCATGAATAAGGCAACAATAACCTTAACGTTAGAGAACCACATCCAGAGAGATCTGTCTTCAAAATCACATTCACAGTACACAGAGTGTGTAGTTTATTTATGGGTTGTAAAGCGTTATTGTCTTTACGGTAAAAAAAAATCATCAAGTGTGTAAAATGCACCTTATAATCTTCCATTTTTATAGTGGAGTAAATTGACACGAATTGCGTAATTATATACTTTCTTTCTCAAGAAATTGTTTGAATTACGTACTAATCGGAAAGGTAAGCTTATTATATATGTCGATAAGTTTGCCCTGTTCTAACGTGCTGGATCATGAACGACTAAAAAAGAGCATGATCTTTCTGAACGACATATATATATATATATATATATATATATATATATATATATATATATATATATATAGATTGCCATAGATAAATTGCCAAAAATTAGCAAATATAAAAATAACATTGACATTCAGATATACTAACACAACAGATATATTTCCACAAAAACTCTTCAAACCTCAAAGAGTAAATTTAATCAACACATCCTGGCAACACATCTTTGGAATCTCCTGAAATTCTTCTGGACAATCTCCTTGTTTAAATTGGAGAAAGCTGCCATAATCGTTTCTTTCAGTTCATCTTTGGTGTTACAATAATTTTTGTTGGTTTCTTGCTGCATTGTGCGTTACACAATAAATGATCAAGGGGGTTACAGTCTGGGGAGGTAGGTGGCCAGATATAGGGAGTGATGTGATCGTACAAAATTTTTTGACAGCATTGGCTGCTTGTGTGACACTAGGTCACCCTGTTGAGCTTGAGTCCATAACAAAAATTTTCGGGTGTTCTAGATTGGAGTAAGCTTTCCGAGCTGCCGTATTTTCGTATCACATATCCAAATTATTGGATTATTGACACCAAAACTCTCTAAAACATTCGTATTTCAGCTTCCGGTGCGAATAGTAAACAATATAGAATGCCGTTTCCAAAATTCTGTCCGGGTGAATTGCGTCAAATTACTACTTTTCTTACAGAGGACTTCCATCTGAACCTAATATACGGTGGAGTCGACAAAACAAAAACGAGCATGCGCAAAATATATAAAATGACATCGCGCACTGTATCTATTTGCGATACCCATCATCTGCTAATAACGCACGAATTAATTATTGATAAAAAGAAAATGCGGTTGTCTTATTTTATGAATTTATATGGCAAGGACCCGATCAACATATTTTCATTATTAATATAATTCTCCTCTTCTGTTAATAATGATTGCATTTAAGTCTGATGATTCATTTTCCTGATTTTCAATTTTGTTTAAATGAAAAGAAAACACTAATTCATTTACATTATAACATATTATCACATTAATAATGATTACAATAATTGCAGGCATACAAAAATGTGTTTTTTCTGATCTCAGGGATTTTATATATCAAATACCACTGTCAATGTTTATACATTTTGATATTAATATAATTAATAAAATTAATATTGATTAACAAATACAACAACTTTCAAATTTTAAACTAATTCATAAAATAAAATATTTAGCGATTCAAAATATTGTAGTTGTATATATATATATATATATATATATATATATATATATATATATATATAGATTATGTTTTACATTACATAAATCTGGCTGTATCTCAGGCGTTCCTAGCACTCTACAACAGCCTTCCTTTTTTAGCTCTTAGTAACGTTTGACTTGTCCTTATATCTCTCAATCAATGACAAGGTCATTAGGCACGTTAATTTTTGTTTCTCTCTGTATCCATGGTCTATGTTCTGTCGGTGTCAAATTTTCCAAGTCATTTTTACTAAGTGTGCCCTAGAAATTTAAACTGTTCTTTTCTGGAGAATTTGTTTTTGATGAATATTCCCGTATTCCTGACACGATCCGTCCATGATATTCTCAGCTTTCTTCAGCAACACTTCTATTTTGTTGACTCAAGTTTCTTCTTACTCTCCAAGAAGATTTTCCAGCATTTAATATTGGACAACTGTATATCACTCTTTTCTTTGTTTCTAACGAATTTTTTTCTATTTCTCCATACTTTATTTCGTATACGGCGTTAATGTTACATAGTAATTCAATCTATATTGATCTACCGCAAGCTTTCTTTCTTTATTTTTCAATATTTCCTCTCTTTACTTGCTTCCGATTTCTATAAGTCGATGTGTCGGTTCTTATTCATTCAGTAAACTCCATCGGTCTGTCCTTTAAAAGTGACAAGTGAACCGATACTTATCGGAACACAGATTGCGTATATCTTCCGTAGATATTGGATTTGCTAAAGTTGATCCGGGAACGTTTATTGTTTTCTTTCCACTAAATTCTACTTCATGTCAGATATGTTCTATGGGACCTTGTCAATGAAATACATTCCGGATTCTTTTTTTTCTGCGGCAAAGGCGCTCGAAAGATCTCGAAGCAGATTTATTGGTTCCTACGTTCAGTGAACATAAAAAAGAATATACACCTTGAATATTTCTCCCTGTCACAAGTCAAGCAATCACTTTGATGACAGAAATATGTAAAGGGAGTCGAAAAGAAAAACAGGCAAAATTAATTGCCTTCACCCCGAGCTCCTGTTTATCTACCCCCATCTCCTCGCGCTTTCTTTACTAGCCACTGCCATATATTGTTATTTGATGTATTCTCGTCTTCAGTAATTTTCTCAATGTAAAGATGGGAATTCGCCTCTATCTTTTCCATATGTTTTCTTGGTAGCTTTCCTAATGAATTTCTGCCTTGGTAGATTGGTCTCATGAATTTAATCTTAGTACTGGATTGATAACTATGACTCATCAATTCTTTCTAGAGAAAGCTAAAACTTACCGGAAGTTGTTCTTTCCTGTAGAAATCTCTTTAGCTTTCTGATTTGCGATAATCAAAAATTTGAATGTAACATCAACCGCCACTTTTTATCTTTATGAATATTTTTCTTTTATTGTAATTTCTCTTCAATAAAATTGTCTGGAGATGTTTAACGTTCAATAACGCCCTTCATATTAGTAGCAGTATATCCTAGCTTGGGTAAAATGTTAAAGGCATCAAAAATGTGCAACGTTACATTTGTATGTACCAATGTTATATGTCCCAACAAAAGGAGACTTACAGCTATAACACTTTGAAACAATGGTTTGGTAGGATCAAAGCTTGGTCAGTACCTACAGAGGTAGAGCTTACGAATAGCAGAATCTGTAAGCTTTGATGTGCAAGTAGTATCACGGTTTTGGAATTTTAAATCGCGGAGCCGTGCTCCAATTCCTTTCGAGTTTGTTACATTCACTTAAGCGAAAATAATGTTGGGAAAGGAATGAATCCACCTCTTCTTTACTCATCTATGGGTTAATTATTATGACAGTAAAGCATTATATTCTCCACATTAAATCTTATATCATTATTATGACAGTAAAGCATTATATTCTCCACATTAAATCTTATATTTTAAAATTATTTTCTCGTTTTGAATAACCTGAAAAATGTTAGTAAGCCGTAAAAAATGAATAAGTACAACCAACAAAAGAAAATTTGCCTTCTAAAATTTTAAGATGTTTAAATTATCCGACGTGTCACTGGAGTTTCAAGTTTGAATTAGTGTTTTTGTACAAAATATATATTCTATACAGATTTTTTTTTTAAATCACATCACCCCAAGCAAGGCGGTAAGGCCACTGGTGTGCAGGGGGCTACGTAAGAGTGAATAGGTTGGAAAAGAGAAAGCTGGAAACCACGTCCTAAACAGGGAACAAGGAATGAGCCTCTACACCTGTTCAATAGATGTGGGTGGTTTTGTGAACCGGGCGGTTTTATCGAGTTCCTTCTCTAGTATGCTTTCAGAGAGCCTTCTTGAGAGAATTGCTTCAACTCAAAGAATGTGAATTCAGTCGAAATGCAGCTCACAATAATGAAACGTAATATCAATCGAATGTAGACCAAGACTTGCCTAAAGCGAAATTTAACGGTTTCCATTTTATTTCACAAATATATTTTTCCGCATAAGTTTGGATGATATTATTGATTTCCTTATGTTTATATTTTTAAGGTTATTAGCCTTGCACCTAAGCAGAAAAATATCAGCTATAGAAAGGATAAAATAGATTTTTCTTAATGTTACGAAAGGATAAATGTGAAAAAGCTTCAAGGTATTTCTGATATTCAAGGTTAATAATAGGTTTAATTTTTTTCATAATTGCTCTTTGGTTGAAATGTTTGCACTTTTTACAACAAAAATGCATCAGGAAATGTTTTAATTTTCCGGTCGCTGAAGATTTTTTTTCAAGATTTTGCTAAAGGGAAACTTCTAAAATTTATAAAATAAATTTGCGTTTTAATACCCTGGATCTGGCATTATAAAAAAATGTAAAGTGTAATTTCCTTGCAGGAATCGGTTATTAAATGCTCATATTTACTTTGGTTACGTGCGAATTTTAGATGTAGATATTATTCTGAGGGAGACAAATGATGTAATCGTTCATATCAATAGGCAGAAAATGAAAAACTAAACCACGTCGTAATATAACTGCTAACTTAATTTTGCAGAAACTATTGTGTTTTATTAATGTTTAAAATATTTTCCATGTTTCTCTACACTGCAGTTTTTAAAAGAATATACGCACACGCACATACACACACACACACACATATATATATATGAATATATGATATTGCCTATTGAGAAATGGTGTTAATAATATATGTTTCATGTAATATAACAGAGCTATTAAATATATATTAAGAAATATACATATTATTCCTCACCGGTAGCACGACTCAGAGCGACTTGCACAACCCAATCTTCAGATGCAGTACAGAGACATTTACATAACTGAAATTAAAGAGCGACTGCAGACAGGTGAAAAAAGAAATGTCTCACCGACTAAGGCTCAGAAATAGAGAGATTGAGCACGTTTATTAAAGAGACATGCATAAAAAAATAAAAAAATGAACTGGACAAAAACATGTTCCTCACCAAGATGCATAGTATCCAATGATGGAACACTCGTATAAGAGAAGGAGGAAGTCATCAGCGGCGGGAAGCATTTGTAAGAGATCTCGTCCCCGACAACAAAGAGCAGACAACAATACACAGGAATAGCAACGGACAAGAATTATAGAAAAACGGAATAGAAACTAAGCAGATGCACCAGACTGCATTAAAATAGTGATGTTGGTAGCCTTAGAAGACTTTGGTGTCTACAAAATCAGAAATTACAAATAAAACTTTCAACAGTGGCGAAATCCCAGAAGCCCTAAGCAGATCGATTTTCATGGCCCTGCCTAAGAAACCAGGTGTAAATAAATGTGAATTCCACCGAACGATCAACTTAATGAATCACGTAGCAAAACTCATCATCCAAATTCTGATGAACAGTGTGGTTCCTTCAAGAACACTGGGACAAGGGACACGATATTTACGCTTAGAATGTTATCAGAAAGAGCAACAGAAATTCAGAAGGAAGTGTAGCTGTGTTTTATTGACTAAGCAAAAGCATCCGACGGAGTACGTCACAAAGAACTGTTAGAGACGCTTGGCAACATTGACATATTTGGAAAAAAGCTTAGAGTAATCAAGAATCTTTAATAGAATCAAACTGCCTGTATACAGACAGGAAACGAGTTCATCAGATACACGAAAATAAAAAAGCGTGTAAGACAAGGATGTGTATTCTCACCAGATCTTTTCAACCCATACAGCTAGACTATTCTGAGAGCTCTAGAAATTGTCAGGATTCGTCATTGATGACAGCAATCTTCACAATATAGAGTGCTGATAGTAGATACCGGAAAGAAACAAAACCTCCTAAAAGAAGTAGTTAAAGAAAGCCCGAAAGAAAGGACTACATATCAGCTACAAGAAAACTGAATGTATGGCAACAGTAAAAGAAGGAGCCAAAAAATTCCAACTACAAGTTGGTGATACCAAAACCAATCAGGTGCAAAAATTTAAATGTTGTTAGCAGAGGACCGAAAGTTTGATGAGGAGATCTGTCAGCTCATTGGCATGGCCAAGAATGCATTCCAGAAGATGAGTAATGTATTAAAAGGCGGGAAAACTTCGCTAGAAACAAAGAAGAGAGTACTGAATTTTCTGTGATGTCTGTCTTTCAATATGATAGCGAATGCTGGACAATTTAATCAAACATAAAGAAAAGACTCGAAGCAACAGAAATGTGGTTCTACAAAAGGATGCTGAGGATACCAACGACAGAAAACGCCAGCAATGAAGAGGTCTTGGAGAGAATGTACACAAAAAGGAAACCAATGCTTAACATCAAGAAAAGACACCTGGATTTTTTGGGATATATAATGAGAAAGGAAGTGTTGCGAACATGATGCACACGAGACTAATAGAGGGAAAATCAGAGGAGATCCAAGGGAAAGCAGCTACATACTTGATAGACTTAAGCAGATGGATGACTGAGCCGAGCTGAGTGGAATAACAAAAGAAAGGGGTAAGAAGAGTAACAAGAGTTAGTTAGATGTGGAGGGCTGTGATCGTCTTCATCTTAAAAGAACACGACACATCGAAGAAATTTGGTAAAGCCAATGCTGGCGCAGTCTATATGTTATATAGGTATAAATGTTTTTTGAAAACAGTTTGTATTTAAACGGAACAGGATTTATACTTTTTTATTTAAAGTAAACGAGGATGAATGCTATTTGAAAATTTGTGTGAAAATAAGTGGACCTGAAACAATTAAAAAACAGTAATGCCGTTCATGTTGAAGAATGCCTCCATTCATCTTAGCACATGTTCTCGGACTCAACACGGAAACCTATATCAAGTGTATTAAGAAGATAGTGTTTCCCAGGGTGAAGAGTTTGACTGCTAGAAGACACTAAATCTGATGGGATGACCTGCCCCACGCCACGCTAGCAAGAGAACCTAGTCATGGCTGTCAGAAAATTTCTGCTCTGGCATCAAGCTTACATCTAGATAAACAGACTTTCCAGATTGCACTCCGCTTGGTTATCATATACTGGGTCCCACCCATTCATAGTTAAATTAACCAAATGCAGACGACAATTCTACTCCTTCAGCTTCTTTTCTCGCATTTCCCGTCTGTGGGACTCACTTCCATATTCTTGCTTTCCTGATGGCTACAACCTCCAGCAATTCAAATGCAATGTCAATACTCATCTCTTAACCACTTGAATCTAGTTCTTTCATCACTGCCCTGCATATCCTTTCCTTTCTCTCTATCTTTGCAACTGTTATCACACCTGTATTCCCATACTTCTCTTGCTCCTTTCTAACTGGTTCGTTTTCCTCTTCACTCTCTTATACTTAATCTTTTTACTCTCATGTAGCCCCCTGCACATCAGTGGCGTTACCGCCTTGCTCGGAGTGATATATATATATATATATATATATATATATATATATATATATATATATATATATATATATATATACCGGACTGACAAATCGGGATTTAATCTAAAGAAACACTCACAATGTAATTTGTCCTGACCTGGAATCTTGACGTCTCTTCTATTTCCACCGTCCTAACATCAATTACTGTTGATTTTCTATAAATGTTGTCAGGGTATTTGTTCCAAAGAGCTTTCTTATTTGTTAACTGGTATTTAGGAATGTACGTAAACTACCTGATTCTCACTTCATTGTAGATCTGAATAAGTTTTCTCTTTTGGTTATTGCTTCCAGACGCTCTCCAATCACGATTTATTTACACAAGCTCATCAAGTACCTTATCTTGTATATCTCCTGTGAGTATCAGATTTTTCAAGACTTCCTTCTACACTGCGTGCCACAGTAACTTCAAATACTTCTTCCTGATGTTAATTTTAAGTTTTCTTTTTGTATCCATTTTCTCAAAAACCTGGTTTCTGTTCACATCTTCGGTGCTTAGTGTCTTTCTTTAGAACCAAGTTTCTATTGCTTGAAGTCTCTACTTCATCTTTCAGGAGATGTTTAGCATTCTCTGCTATACAGAAAAAGATTACGAGGGAAGAAAATAAGGGGAAAAAACAGAAAAATTGGTTAGTGTGTATTCTTTGGGGTCAAATCCCAAAATGAATTTTCACTCTGATTAGATAAAAGAAACACACATGTAAATTTTATATCTTCATACACAGCGAACCAAAGGTTTTGTTATTTACATGTAAATCATCTACACAACTAACATCGAACATTGCCTGATGAAGAGTAACTTTCTCGAAACAAAGAGATTTCCGAGTCGCAATGTATAATTAATTCATAGTTATATAATTATATTAAACTCTATAATATTTATTATATTGACCACTGTTCATAAGAAAATAAATGCCGGGGCACTCAAAATAATAATACCTTGAGTCCTCTTCAACTGGAATTATATATATATTCATGCTGACTTCAAAGTTGTGTCAGGACATTGTTGTAAACTTTTCACTCTTTAGGGCCATATGCTAATACTTATAATATTTTAAATATTATTTTGCCACGCTCGTAAAACACAGAAAAAATGCAGTACACAGACACGCACACATACAAATATATATATATATATATATATAGAGAGAGAGAGAGAGAGGTAGAGAGAAAGAGAGAGAGAAAGACAGAAATGTAAATAATCAGTGTATATATATATATATATATATATATATATATATATATAGTAACGTTTTGTAATTTGCTTGAAGCATTGCGTAAAATAGTTGTATGTGTTATGTCTTGAAGGCTGTTACAATGCATTGAATGAAATAAAGGAAGGTCGGGAGGTGAGGTGTTTGTATGACCTGTTTATTTATATTAATATTTCGAGACTATAATCTCATCGTCAGTATGGCAGAGAAAATTTCAAACTGTCCGTGCTTTTAGTTGTCCATCTATGAATGGCTGGCCTTTCCACTGCTGCTGTACGTGTGGGCGTGTGTGTGAATGTGTATCTATGTGTGTTCTAGTTGTTTTTTTTATGGTCTGATGGTGTGTGTGTGTGTGTGTGTGTGTGTGTGTGTGTGTGTGTGTGTGTGTGTGTGTGTGTGTGTGTGTGTGTGTGTGTGTGTGTATTCAAGATGGGGTTTTTTGTTGGTCTGATGGAATCAGTTCATAGGATTCAGGAGTTGATGTGACTTTGACCCGGTCAAAAGATATCAGTTACATGGTTGTTATTTTAACTGTTTGATTTATCTGGTGGTGTTTGCTCGTAATTGAATCTTCTTTTATGTATGTGTGTGTGTGTGTGTGTGTGTGTGTGTGTTCCGACCTGGTGAGTGCTTTTTTATGGGCACCTCTGCTAATACGGCCCGGGGGTGGGGAGAAAGTGTGTTAGCGTGGTTATTGTAATTATTGTACACATAGCCTTTACACACAAAAAAATAATTACAATTTTGCAAAGTATTAATAAAAAAAGAACCATTCTTTTTTCATTTAGAATTATTTACTTAAAAATAGTATTAAATACATCATTTCTATTGAGAAACTGGGGTGGCTTAATATTTTTGGCCGGTATTGTATAGAATATATATAATAAGTATATATACAAACATATATACATAAATAACTAGGACTATGTATTTCTAATCAAATTATGCAAAAGATGAGAGCATTTATTTAAATGGATGTTCTTAAGTTATTGTCGTGGCATATTTTCAAATGATTCAGATATTTCTGACAACAAGAGGCAAGGGAATTATAAGCAGCTCTCAACATTTCAATAATTTTCTCTAATATCTGTGAAAAGTTTTCACCGCCCGTTCTTGCTTCACAGGTTTGATACCCCTAGTCTTCTGGAACGGTTCTAGTGAACATTGTGTACCGTAGCTACAGCTTGAAACGTATCTCGAATTCGTGAGATTATATGCCGTCTGGGCGGATCTGAATGAAAGTATTTTCGATACCACCTTTGAACTTCGACTGCATTTTCGTGCTTCCAGAAGAATTTCAGGAAGAACTTTCTTTGTTCAAAGCTAAACCTGGATGACATTGGTAATGCCATCATGCAAAACTGAAAAGAAAATAAAGGAAGTCGACTTCACTGTGAAAGTGCGTATACATTTTATGACACTCTTTCTACACACACACACACACACACACACACACACACACACACACACACATATATATATATATATATATATATATATATATATATATATATATAAACTTATCACTATACACGTTTTGAAAAACCCTCCGCGTATATACGGTTGGAAAAAAGAAAGAGCTAAGCACATGAACATCAGCCAAAGCGATTTGGACCGAGCCAGTACGTAGCCCAAAAATACGAGACGAGTAATCAATAACAAAAAAGCGCTCAATACGTAAGCAGGGGAGAATAAGTAAATTAAACTAGTGAGCCAACAAACTACCAAGGTTTCACCTAAACCTATCTACAGGGAAGGTTGGCCAACTTTGCAAATCACCTGAAGGCACAACATGGTAGATACCTAGGTCGCGTAATAACTTGTTTACAAATGAAGAATATAAGTATATAAGATAGTGGTATACACAAACAAACAATGTAAAAACTGAATTAAAAGTTTTGGAGTTTTAGAAAATATCAAGTTCAAGGTGAACCAAAAAGGCCGTGGGAACTATAATATATATGTTAAATATAATTCCTAAAAATATATTTTCTGATAATATATTATTTGATATTATGTATGGGTAAATTCAGGTTTACAATTAAAATGTTTCTGAGAATTCAGTCAATTTCTGAATCACGCATTTAATATGATATTAGCAATTTTCTGCAGAAGTGACAGAAAGCGCTTGAAACGGTAAAAATTGTGAACAATTTTTGTATTTCTTGACTACAACAAAACGAAAGATATTTAGATGCTGGAAAAAGTTAAATTAATTTCTTTTTCGAATGTTTTTTTAATAATCATATCGCCCCATGCAAGGCATTTTACTGCCACTGTTTTGCAGGGGTTACATAGGAGGAAAGTTATGAGCAAGAGTGACAGGTTATAGGGCGTGTCATGAAGTGGGTAAGAGTATGATGAGAATACTGATGAGAGTGGAGTGGAAGGAGAACGGAGCCTGACAGATAGGATGCAGGGTAGTGACATAGGATGTGACTACGTTACATTTAAATTCTTGGAGTGTGTATCTCGCAGGGAAGCAAGTAAATGGAAGGGAATTCAACAGGCGGGCAGTGCCAGAAAAGAAAAGTAAATCTATGCGTATTCTTTTTTCCGGATCTTTTACGTTGTTTTTTTTTTTTAATTTTCTTTATAAAATATTAATGCAAACAATATAGTTAGGCCTCTTGCACTGTGAGCTTGACTTTGATGTATTTCAATTTTAGTTACATTTATAATTATAAATCTGTTTGTTTTTTCTAATAACTATTTAGTATCTTATTCTATTTTTAGATTTTGCTATTAACCTAACTTAATTATAAATTTTATTAAATAAAAATATTCGCACATCCGATTTAATACCATAACGATCTTTAAGGAAGGAACGATAATTAATAATTCAAATAGAGAAAATCCTAGTATGATATGCAACTTACAAGTGATAAAATGCATGAAGCTCCGACTCTTACTTAAAACGTAGGATTATATATGAGTCAGTTAAAATGCCATATCATATCATATCGAAAGAGACATGACTGACTGGGCAGAACATTATTCCGCAGTAGGTTGCCATTGCTTTCTGCGGTAGACTGGTTGCCGACCAAGGCTATAGAACCCAATCTGTCATGTTATTTAACCCATAACTGGAAGGAAGAGACGGATTAATACCTTTCCTAAGGGTATTTGCGCGTAAGTGAATACAATGGATTCAACTGGAATTCGAACTCGGCTCCCCGGTTTTTCGTTCCGAACCGATATCCACTGTACCACAACGCACATCCATATATATGAGGCCAATGTTAAAAAAGAAACGACAAAAGGAGAAATATTATGTCTCTAAGAAAATTAATCACGAAAAATTTGCTTTTTGAAAAATTACCTAGTCATAAATTGATAATCTATTCTGTTGCATTGTATAAATCTGATGTATTATTTTAATGGTTGATTTGATGGGTGATAACGATTCTGCTTCCAAATATTCTAGGAATGGGAATAATTATAGGCACGAACGATGTTTTTGTTCTGAATATAGTGTTGTTAGTTAAGTTTTTTATTTTATTAGTGCTTATTCATTGTTATTAATACATTTTTTATGTTTTGTTTTTGTGCGTACATTGATTCATTTATTTTACTTCTTTCTGTTTATAAATTTTATTTTATTTATTTTCTTGTTTCAGTTTCTTTTTAATGATGCGTATTGACACTAAACTGAAAAATAGCATCCACCTATCACTTGTCTATGAGTTTTTTCAGCCAGCTTTTTATTTTCTTGATCGGTCTCCGTATGATTCTATGTTGCGACCTACGAAGGAGACCCTAATTTGGTCGATTCTAAACACTTCTAGCGTTTGATACTTCGAGGTGATTTCAGAAATGCCACTAATTGATTGCTTGTTGTTTCGTGTTCCTGGCTGTCTCGCTCTCCTGGTCATGGTTTCTTTTAGAATTTTCTTTTAGAATTTTCGACAAGATTTTAACTAATGAAACAATACAGAAATTTAGTGTCAGAATTTACCATATATGTAAGAAAATTTGGTTCTGCAGCGCAAAAGATATGCCAGTTTTAGCAACCGAATAGAACAGAGAAAACAAAAACCGACTAGTTGACGAAATATTTTTTGGGGAACGTCTCACTTTTTCTGTCTTTATTCTGAATCCTTATCAAAAATATGATAACTCCACTTTGGACAAATTTCTTTGTATAAACAGCATTACAGAATATCCCTGTATAAAATTGTAATAATTTTAATTTTCAAATAGTTTTAAAAATTACGAAATTTTTT
The DNA here is from genome assembly GCA_037127315.1 of Ascarosepion bandense. Lineage (NCBI taxonomy): Eukaryota > Metazoa > Mollusca > Cephalopoda > Sepiida > Sepiidae > Ascarosepion > Ascarosepion bandense. Next base: position 728,796 of record JBBBDQ010001439.1, on the reverse strand, counting down.
CCGCCGTACTGTATGATAAAATAATTCATATGAAAAATTCATATTAAATTTAAAATTATCTTCTACTTTTATTAACTCTTAATTTTTTAATCCAAATTGTGACTTTTTTCTCTTATTATTTTGACATTTTTTATTGAACGAAACGGTTATGAACGCAGAAAGCAGCAGAGGTTGAATCAAGGCCTCATTTTTTCCGTCCACATTCATAAAGACGAAATTAAAGAGTTTTTCCCTAACTATGGATTAAACAGCACGATAGCCTATGCTAAAATAAGGCAAAATACTGATTCAAATTAGAGAAAACGTCTGTGTTTTTTTAAAAAGATCAAAGGATTTCTTATTTAATATTAAAATCAAGGAATATGAGGAGAGTATGAGATATTTTATTAATTGAAAATTATATTCACTAATCAACAGTTAAAAAGCTTAATACAAATCATTTTGCACAAACCTGTCCGTTGAATTAGTCTAAGTAATTCCATTTTCTTCGATATTAGCTATTTCTCCACCATGTATTCAGTGAGATTTCTGTTAATTAAAAATGTACTGCTTATTTCTGAGTGAGTAATCTGTTGTCCCCTAATCAAAGCTAAAATATTTCCGGTAAGCTAGGCAAAGCATAGATGATTTAAAAGTTTGACAAAGTTTGTAGAGTTCACATTTGCGACAGTAGCCTTGGGCAACGTATGAATCAATCTATTCTTTGCTCAGGTCTGTGTTAAATAACACGTGATACTAGACTCTCTTGTTTAACGTGGCAGTCATTCTAGGAGAAGTATAACTCGGAATTTTGTATAGAAAGCCAAGTGAAATCACGACACTGTCTTTCTCTCAAGATTGATTCTGGGCATAACGATAAACAACATCCGGTAGCAGGGCGTCTAATTGGGAGATTAGGAGGTATTGAGGAGAGTGGAGACCCTGTTATGGTTCCTGCTATGGTCAAATATTGAAACCATAAATAAAACACTTCTTTTTCTTCTTCTTCTATATGCCCTGTCCCTTCAGGACGTAGGCGATCATGGTTCTCCACGTCTCCCTATCCCTGGTGGCTCTTAGTATGTTTCCTCCTGTTACTCCTCACAACCCCCGTTCCGTCATCCACCTGATCAGGCCCTGCAAATATGTTATCCGCTGCCTTCCTCTGTCTCTTTTTCCTTCTGTCTGGCCATTCATTATCAAGTTCTCCAAGCTCTCCTTCCTTATTGCATGTCTCAGGAACTTCAGTTTTCTCTTCCTGATGCTCAGTATTAATTTCCTTTTTGTTGTCATTCTTTCCAACACCTCATCGTTGCTTGCATGCTCAGTCCACATTATCTGCAGCATCCTTCTGTAGAACCACGTTTTCGCTGTTTCCAGTTTTTTCCTCATTTTCGATGAGGACAAAAGGAGGTATTGTAGTTTCCTTTCCGTGTCTACAATCAGCACTGTATAATCTGCATACCTTATGTTGTTCAAGTTGTAGCCTCCAATAACAAATCTTGGCATGTCATCAAGGGTCCTTAAAATATTCTCGATGTACAAGTTGAACAGATCCGGTGAAATGACACAGCCTTGTCTTACGCCTCTTTCTATGTTTGTAAATCTGCTGAAATCGTTACCTGTCCGCATGTAGGCCGTTTGCTGCCAGTAGAGATTCTTGATTACTCTGATGTCTTTCCTAAAATGTCGAGGCTGCCTAGCATCTCGATCAATTCTTTGTGTCGTATCTTTTCGAATGCCTTAGCATAATCAATAAAACATAGGTACAAGTCTTTCTTCATTTGTATTGCCCTTTCGGAGAGCATCCTTATCATAAATATGGCGTTCCTTGTTCCAGTGTCTTTGACGAAACCGCACTGTTCCTTTCTTATCTCTGGCCTGATTCTGCTTCTCTCTATTCATCAGGATTCTGACAATCAGTTTTGTAATGTGACTCATTAAGCTGATAGTTCTGTAAAGTTCGCACTCGTTTGCACCTGGTTTCTTCGGCAGTGCTATAAATATCAACTTGCACAATTTTCACTATTATAAATTTCGTTTAATATGTCGGTAATTTTTTCTATGCCATATTATTCCAGGGCTATCAACAGCTCTGTTATAAAGCCGTCTGTACCAGCTGCTTTGTTTGTGTTCAGTTTGGTCATTTCACTTCGGATTTTAATTTTTCTGGTCCATCCTCCTCCTTGTGTATTCTTGGTTGTTCTCTCCTGTCGCAAAAAAGATTCTTTATATACTCTTCCCATGGATGTGTAAAAACACCTTTATATATTAAAAATACCAGCAATACATTTATACACAAAAGAACTAAAAATGCGTGATATTAGTACAATTACCAACAATACGCATATAGCGACTTCACCCAAATCTGATTAAAATACTACCAAACAACTAGCATGAAAGAACACTTTTCTGAGACATTAATCGATATCGTATCCTACAATTTCTTAAAGAAATGAAACTGTATTCCAAAAAATAATTTTAACGATACTACAACAGAAATAAACGCTCATCACCGCATCTAGTAACAATGTCTAAACAAACAGCTTTATGCACACACGCTGGGTATCTACAACGTTTTCGCTTGTGAAAACATTATAACATTCATCGTATTTTTATTATTTCTATGCTCCTAAGTTAAGTAGATTTCAGTAATGAATGACCTATAAGAAGATGATATACAGTTAAACAGACAAATCAATTTAATCATTTTTTGAATATGTCACCTTACTTTTCAATTATTAAAAAAATGCTTAGTGTTATGAGAACCTACGTCTTGAATAAATATGTAACTAAAAGTGAAGACAAAAAACTGGTCGGACGTTTTTTCAATGTCGTGCCTGACAGAATCCATCTTGCACATTTAGAAATCTATATTTCATATGAGAATTGAATATTACTGCTAGAAAATATTTTAAAAAAGGAAAGAGAAAAAGAACAGACTTACAATTTTTTTACTTACTTGCTTAAGCTGTAAATAAATAGGATTTAAAATACATCTGTTACTCTTTTTATATAGAATTACAACTTCAGTGGATACAATTCAACACCAAATTTATTCAAACAAATTTACAAAATGTCTTGCAATAAATTTCCTCAAAGCAAAAAGTGTAACAGATATTAATTATTATTAATATTATTATTTGATAAATTAAATGATATATTTTTGTTTGAAACCAGCCGACAATTTTGGAGTAACTTATTTCACTGACACCGGCTGTATTAATACTTATATTAATTAATTTACGTTAAATTTTTAACGTAACATTTTAAATTGTCCTTTTTTTAATAAAGAGACAAAATTTTAAAATCTCAGTATTAAATTTACAGATATATAGTAATTTATTATACTTATAGAAAAGAACATTACATATGTTCTTTCTAATTTTATATATTTTGCACAATTAAATACGCAAAATGTAAATAGAATTTAATGTTTTAAACCTTATGGTTTAAATACTTTAAAAGACTTTATTTAGGCCTTTGTCAAAGCCTTTGTATACAAGTTATTAAAACTGTAATTTAATTTGAAGAAATTACATATTAGAGCAGTTAATATGTAAACTATAAGTGGAGCTTTGAATAAAACGCTTAGTTTTAAATCACTTCAAAAATAGTAGCAATTATTCACTACTTTAATTTTACCGGAAAAAAATCTGAATACGTAATTTAGTTTGTTACGCACAGTTTTTTCTCACAGTTAACATAAAAGGCAGAGGTTAGAAATATCTACCTCTAAATTATAAATTGCTAAATATTGCAATTTCGAAAATAAATATTTCACTTATAGTGAAATATAAAAAGAATTTAATAACGTCCATCAACTGGAATCGTTAGAATATACTTACATTAAACGAGGGTTGGATTATCTTATAGATACCAACATTTTCCTCCAAATATCTAAGCTGCTAAGTTTACAACTTAGAAATTAAATAACAATTTCACTTATAGTGAAACCGGAGAAAATCTGAAACGTCCAAACGATGGAAACTGTCAAGAAATTCTCTTAATAAAATAGAAGGAATTGGATTATCTTATAGATACCAAAATTTTCCTCCAAATATCTAAGTTGCTAAGTTTACAACTTAGAAAATAAATAACGATTTCACTTATAGTGAAATCGGAGAAAATCTGACACGTCCAAACGTTGGAAAAGATCAAGAGATTCTAATTAAAATTGTTTTTTTAATTTACCAAGAAAATTCTACCAGACAATAATTTTCCCGCCTAGACACCAGGTGTTTCCTTGCGTTTATGCCATATAAGTATCAAGAGAACACCCTTCCAAATACGTATGAAGGTAACGCCCATTTTCCCAAATAGGGAAATTCCAAATATGGTTATTTTTACAATACCAAACGCGCTCATGTTTTTTTTTAAAAAAATAAGGAAATTTTAGGATAAATCCTTATAATTTAATAAATTTAAACCTAAAAGATATTTAACAATAAAATATTAAAAAAATATTATTTGGTTGAAATATAAAAAATAATTCTTACACACACACACACACACACACACACACACACACACACACACACACATATATATATATATATATATATATATATATTAGTTATCTCGAAAAAATCCAAGGTTGCGCTATTTTATTTTTTTTAAAAATCTGGTATCTTCATTTTGGCTACTGTTACACCGCGATGATTTTGATTGTCTCCGTCTTTTAAATATTTTCATTGCAATTGTTCTAATGAACTTTTCTCCTTTTTACTCCGGAGGCATATTGGCAAATAGATATAAGGTTTTAATCTTGAAACAGATGTAAACGTAAGTTATAGTCTATTAGCTTTTATCTCGCACTACACGTCTCTAGAAATGTTGTCTTTGCCACCCGTAGTCTTCAAAAATCTAAATGCAAGGTTAATCACTATCTTAAGGCTTTGTGAACCCTTGTAATTTTTGTCCATTCTTTCACTAAAGTGTTCTCAGTTTCTGTTACGGCCAATAAACCTGTAAATAGAACTATCGCCTTGCTTGGGGGAAATTATTATAAAAGGACGTACTTAGATGCCTGATTAGAATTCAAATAACATGAATAGTCTTTCAGAGAACATGACATCTCTATTTTGACTTGATGAATTTGTACAATTTTATACTTTTTGAGCAGTTGTAGTGATTATATGTGTTATGACGTATTTTTATGAAGTAAAACCCTGTCACGCGACAGCGGAGTAGAAGAAATATATTAATAAATAATCCTATCTATTATGACTGACACGATAACTAGGCATATGTATTTTATTATAATAGATTTAAATAAAAAATGGTTAAGGATAGAAAATAGTTTAAAAACATATTTAACAAAAGTGAAAAAGATGAGGAAAAAATAAATAAATAAACGCTTTTTCTTTTATGAGGAAAATTGTGGAAGAGACAAGGGTATCCGATTACTGTTTTAAATCCTACCACTTTTCTGGTAAATATTTGACTCAGTGATTTAATGTGATAAAGAGATAAAGTTCAGCAGGTGGGTTTTCAAATGACCCGGTCAAAGGCTGTCCTTTACTGTATCTTGACTACACATTAAGAATTTTATTAAGCTTTATTAAGATAAAAAAAAAAGATAACTGAAATTTCAGACTTACAGTCGCCAATGTTTGTCACTAGTGGTCTAAAGCATTTCCGGATTTCCGGATTTCCGGATTCATTTTAAATAAAAAAAAGTTAGTTAGTTTCAAGGCGGAGTTCAGCCGGGCGCGAGCCTGTAGTAAGAATCTCCGTTCGTCTTGTTTCGGTCAGCTCGGATTTGTTGATCTCCATTAATTAGCATTAGAGCTGTGTGTCACATTCGCCTGCCCCAACCGAAAAGACTAACTCTAAACGAAATAAAGCATGTGACACGATAACTAGACATATATGTATCTTTTATTATATTAGATTAAAATAGAAAATAGATTAGAATAGAAAATAGTTTAAAAACATATTTAACAAAAGTGAAAAAGAAGAGGAAAAAATAAATAAACGCTTTTTCTTTTATGAGGAAAATTGTCCTCCGGTAAATATTTGACTCAGTGATAAAGTTCAGCAGGTAGGTTTTCGATGACCCGGTCAAAGGCTGTCCTTTACTGTATCTTGACCACACATTAAGCCTTTTCCGGCGGAAGCCTTATTAAGATATAAAAAAAAGATAACTGAAATTTCAGACTTACAGTCGCCGGTGTTTGTCACCGGTGGTCTAAAGCATTTCCGGATTTCCGGATTTCCGTTCAATTTTGGATAAATTCAGGTAATTTTTCCGAGTCAGTTAAGTTAAGACGAGTTAAGTGAAGGGGAGTCCGCCGGGTGCGAGCTTGAAGTAAGGATCTCCGTTCGTCTTGTTTCGTTCAGTTCGGATTTGTTGATCTCCATTAATTAGAGTTAGAGCTGTGTGTCACATTCGCCTGCCCCAACCGAAAAGGCTAACTCTAAACGAATAAAGCATCCTTTTCAACTCATCCAAGTTGTGGAAGTTCGTTCCTTATATTTCAGTCTTGTACCCCCAGCTGTCCGGCCGACATTTTCAACAAACTCCCGGCAACATCACAGCGTGGAGAACGGCCGCCGGAGAAATTGTTAGGACGGTCAAGTTGGGTGTTACATGACAAATACCGTTCTGTATATATATATACAAATATATATCTATCGACTGTGAGCAAACACAGTACTCACTTTGAATACAGCATTCCGATTGACAAATATTGATGCAAAATAGTAAATACACTTCCTTCTGATTTGCTCAACTCCTCTGCTATATCACGCAACTTAACCTTCCTATAGGCCGAAACGTGTTTGTGGATTGTTTTCGTGTTTTACAGGAAAACTGCCGATTTCGGACCACCTGAGCTTTCAGCACCATCCCTGTCTGTCCGACCCCGTTTAAGTCAGTATACCAACTTTTAACGCCTTTTTTGACAGAGATGTCGAATAACATTTATCAAACCATTGCTTTGCGTTAACAGTATTTTCCCATGAGAAAGCAATGATTTAGCAACACACAAAAGTTAGAATTTTCCATTGTTTTGAAAATTTGCAACTGTAGCTTCCTTTAAATGGCTGTAGTTTGTAAACTAATAATCTGATTGGGTCCAAGGTTTGTCACAAGTCATCTAAAGGTTTGTACTTGATAAAAATTATATAGAATTTTTTTATTAGTGCTGTTTTCTATATTCCAGACCTGGTGGGACTTATTGAGTGATGTGTTATATAGGAGGCAATCAAATGTAATGAAAGGCCACTGTCATTAATATAATGAATCCTTCCTTCTCCACCCTACAATCTATGGTATCAATAAAATCATTATTATCTCCAAAACATGCCAATGTGACATTAGGAAGCTCGCTATGCAATAATGTATTTTATTAAACTGGGCAATCATACAAACCTATGAAGTACTGAATATTGCTTATAGATTAACTTCTATCTACCCAGCATTTCTTTTTCATATTCAGAAAAGGTTCATGGAAGGTGATAGACGATGAACGATGTAGGAAGGAGACAATGTGGACGTTAAAACTTCCAAAGTGTTGAGAAAATTTATAATTTTCTCGACGGAGATTTCCATGTGTCTAATGACAATAAGCATACTTTTGGAGTTAGTGTGGCATGTGCACACATAATTATTTATTGAGATTGTAGCATGCAAAGTTTGTGCTAGGTTTGATCCCTGAGTGCTCAGTGAGGAATAAAATAAAAGACGCGTTGGCAACATCAAGAAGATGGTTGATGGTCATCAAAACTCTTCCTCACCATCCTTACAGGCCAGACGTTTTTCCTTGTAACTTTTTGTTTTTTCCTCAAAGTGAAAAACATCAAAGGATGTTGTTTTGGAGTTAAGCAAAATCGAAGTTGATCATTACCTAGATGAGAAATCGCTTGGGAATACCTGTTGATGTAAGCTTCGATGTAATAAATAACAGCTCGGAACTGAAGGCAGGAGTGCAACTTAAGAATCTCATTCGGGTTCATTATATTCATTTACGTGTAATGATATGTAGCCCCCTCTTTCCTATATCTATGGAAGCATTTATACTACTAGTATATTAATTTATTTTCAAGAATTTCTGACAATCTAAAATTTTTTACTTCAAGCAACTTCCAAAAGATTAATATGCTAATTAAAAAATCAATCAATCAAACCTAGAATTCAAATAAAAGATCATTGTTTTAAATGCAAATGTCTCATTTGGATTGAAAAGTAAAATGTGGAAAGTGCAAAGCATGTCTTAAAAAAGTTTTAAAAGGATATAAAAGATATCATTTGTGCCAGGTTATTTGTTCGCTCAGGGGAAGATATGAAACTAACGCTGGATAAAGGATGCATCATGGGAAACCTTTCGGAACAAAACGCGAAAAGGTTGGTCAAAAAGACCTGACACTGAGAGAGCCTCACTAGAAAAAATACAGTTCCGTTTTTATTACAAGAATGTGTTGACAAACCGAGGTTTGTTATGAAAAGCAGGCTACAAAATATTTACTTTTTATGAAACAACAAGTATTTTTTTGCAGTCAAAAGTGGTGGGAGGTGTACGAAAAATTCTCAACGAGACCAAAATGAATTCAAAAAACAATCTTATGTTTGCTTGTATAGCGGATTTAATAACATTTAGAGTTATTTTTCAAAAACAACAATAGGATGTTGTTTCCGGCTTTCTCTTTTTCCAATTTTCTCACTTTGTTTTTTTTTTTTTTCAATTGGAGTAGACAGATCTATCTATCGCCCTGTTCACTCTCCACCCACGTCTATTGAACAGATTAAGAGGCTCATCCCTTGTTCCCTGTTTAGGATGTGGTTTCCAGCGTTTTCTTTTTCTTTTCCAATATTTTCACTCTTACGTAGCCCCCTGCACATCAGTGGCGTTACTGCCTTGCTCGGGGTGATACGATTAAAAAAAAAACTACATTAAAAAATATAATACTTAACATATATTTAATTTTTATTTCCTTCACTTTATTAATATTCATGACGATGGCTCATATGACACAAAAGAATAATATTTGTTAATTTCTAATTCCGGTATTTTAAAATAAATAGCAGCTCAGAATGAGAAAGCACATAGTTCAATTCGAATTTTGCAGTCGGTTGATTCAATTGTCTCCCTTTAAATATTCTTCTTGTTTTTACAGATGTTTTACAATCAAAACTGCTGATTCATTTGTCTCTTTAAAAGTTATCTTACTTTAGAGATCTTTTACAGTCAACACAAATGCAGATTCTTTTGTTTCCTCATAAATAATTTCTTCCTTCAGAGATGTTGTCTGGTTCATCTAACATGTCCCTTCAGGACGTAGGTGATTATAGACTTCCAGTTGTCCCTGTCTCTTGTCGCTCGTAATATTTTTCCTGTTGGTATTTCTCCTAAACCCCGCTCCGTAATCCATTTGATCAGGCCTATCAATTGCCTCGTGCTGTTTTCCTCTGATTCCCTCTACCCATTTTGTGAGTATCGCATTCTCTAAACCTTCATTCCTCTTTACGTGTCACAGGAACCTCAGTTGTTTCTTCCTGATGTTCAGTATAAGTTTTCTTCTGGTTTGCATCCTCACAAACACATCGTCATTGCTCATGTTCTTAGTGCATGTTAGCCTCAGCATACTTTTCTAGAACTACATCTCTGCTGACGAGAGCCTATCATTCATCCTTAAAAAGATCGTCCAATATCCGCTGACATACAGATGAACAGATATCATACACAAGTCTAGCACCTTTGTTTGTTTGTTTCTAACGAGATTTACCTGTTTCTCGGTATTCTGGCTGGATTTTAAAAGGCGTCTTTGTCCATGCCAACACGTATATGGTTCTCAGTGTCGCACTTTCTAACCTCTGTTAGAAGGCTTACTAGGTATTTAAACTTCTTTCCTTGTTTTTAACAGTTGCCAAAATATTTAAAAGATATTTTATCATCAATCAGTTTGTTTTCACTAGGTACTTTTACTCATTTTTGTTACCAAACATTTAAATGAATTTTTTAAAAATTAAAACGTTATTTTGAAGATTTAATTATAGTTTAATCGAAAGATAACCGATTGAATTTCCTGTTTCCAGCAAGCAAAATGCTCTGGTGGATTTCAAACAGAAATTATACTGATTGTAATTTTAAATTGTGAAAGTTTTTTTCTCAGCCACTGATGAGCAATCAACGTACATTTGTAAACAAAATTCATTCTCGGTTTTTAAAATCTTACAAAAATAACATTGACATTTTTTATTAGCAAATTTTAAGTTAAATTTATCTGTTTTGAAACAAATAATAATAGGGCATGAAATAAAGAATAAAAGTAATTATTAATCAGGGAGGTCGGATTCGCTGAACGTTCAGGTAGGTGATGACAGCTCTGTAATCAATCATTTTGCACAATTTGCAAAGTATGACGAGAATTTTCATAAATTTTTGTAACTTTGAAAAGTTATTACAATTAGAAAATAAAATGAAAGCAATTCTTGTAAAAATTCAATATTCATTGGATTTTTTTTCTCTTCATACTATGATACCCTTCATATTGTTTATAAAGGTAAAAGTTTATCTTAATAAAAAAATGCTATAGTTTTTTTTTTGTATTTTTATTTTCACTATTCAGTGCAGAGTTTCTGAAAAATGAGGGAATCGATGATATGCATTCCCCAAACAGTCCTGTTTTTAATTATAAAAGAAAGTTCCGTGACGGTAGTCAGTTTCTAGAAATTTCAGGAAATTAATTTGAATGGAGTAACATATGCAAAAAAAAAAGGAAAAAAAACTATATTTTTTTCCTAAGATTTAAAAAAAGTGAGGATTTCAAATATAATTTCAGTCAGTTGTGAATAAGTCAAAAAGTGAAAAAAAATTAAACAAAATTTTGAAAGGGTTAGAAACTATTAATATATTTAATAAAAATAATTTAAAATGTTTTGATTTTTTCCTCTTAATTATAAAATAAAAATTTTGACGATAAAAGTTTGCGATATTTTAACATCATGCTAGACTGGTTTCAGCGAATGGGTGGAGGTACCTAGTTTTCACGCTTCAAGCTGAGATAGGTTTTTTCTAATAATTCACCTAATACAAAGTTCAAGAGCAACTCAAGTACGAGTGTTGCTATTAAAATATTAATGATGACTGTGGTGTGCAAGATGAGTAAAATAAGAGGTGCTAAATGAAGGTTAACAAGATGAGTAGGATAGACAACGATTAACCGTTGAATTGAAAACTAGTCCCGAAAGCATTCACACGGGACTTTTTCACAATGTTGAAGTTCTTTGGGAACACATTCTATGTGCAACGGTGTACGTATATTTCAAACGGGAAACCCAACAAAAAAGATTGCACACTGGAATGTTACTTGGTAATTTTATTAATTATCTTGTAACTATTCATTTACAAATGGTTCATTGTGAACATGCGCATTTTGCTCCTAAAAGAAATTACTGTCGTTTTGGAAAACAATTTCTTTAAATGGTATTGTCATGATGTTTGAGGTGGTCGATGATTTTAGTTTGGGTTTGTAAGAATCGTGCCACTAATATAGCGCACGTTTGGGTCAACGGTGACGAATCTAATACTCCCACCAGATGTAGAAAGCAAGCAGGATTCGATCAAAGAAAATACAGTCAAATGGCGGATGAACGTTTTTGCAAGTTAACGGTCATTTTCTGCTGAGATAGAATAGACTCCAAAGCTATGTATTCAGCTATTTCGGTAATGATACATGTACAGTATAATGAAAACAGTTAAAAATAAATTTGCACGTTTTACCTTAAACTACTAATACAACCATAACATTTGTTATTTATAAATAGCTTAAAATAAAAGAACCACGGATGAATTATTGTTTACTAAAATGTCGATTTAACTATTAGTTTATTTACATTACAGTATCATTTATGTCTATAAAATGCGGTATGAATTATATATTTCTGCATATAACCCGTTACTTTTCCATATTTGGAACAGTCAAAATGAATAGATTCATTCACTGTAAGCTAGAAGAAATTATCTACTACTACTACTACTATTATTGCCATCGTAAATATTTGTAGTATTTGACAAATATATTTAGTTTCAAAAATTAATTTTAGAATATTTTTAAATGTTTATTTAAAGGATTATATGTATTATGGAATTTTCTAGTAATTAAATTATAAATCCGCTTACACTTCTATTATAGATTATCCGTTATAGTGAAATGCGTTTAAAGAGATTAGTTTAAATTGGCCGTGTTAGTTAGATAGCCAACTATAAGAGGGGTATAAAACGAGAAAATCAAATTGTAAATAGAAACATCAAATTTTTATACATATACATTAATTACGGTTTTTACAAATAACAATAATGTACATTTGTTGATACAATATCGTTAAAATGTTCGTAGTAGACCTTGCAAGAATTAGTTAACGTGTACGTAAGCAGGAATATATGTGTGTATGTATGTGTGAGCATTTTCTTTAGGTAGAACTGTCTTTGAAATATTCGATCAGTCTTAATGGGTTCCGTTTGGTTATCAAGTATAAGAAAAGGCAGACGGTGAACGATAAGAATAAAGGTGAGAGGGAGAAAGACAGAAATAATAATAACAATCGCTTGACGTTTTTTAATAATAATAATAATAATCGGTTGACGTTTTCTTGCGAGCGTAATTAGAGTGTTAATTACGCACGTATTCTACTTCTTAGCTGCAGTCGAACATGGCCCGTGTTTTATTTCGTTTGTGGGGATCGAAAAAGTCATTTGGGAATTCACTACCGGATATTATTCTATTTGAACGACGAGCAACTTGGCGTGGACTCGCGAAAAGGGTCCGTGAAATAATGTTTCTTATAATTGAGGATTATTTGAATTTTGTTCCTAAATGTTTCCTAGTTTCTATTGAGCGAAAAATATTTCGCATCAAAGTGTGTTTTGTTATGGATTAGCTTTTGCATGTGTACTAAACAAGGTTGGGTAAATTCTGTTATTTTCTAACAAAATCAATGAGTCAGTGCTTATCATTTGAAATTTGAAATTTAGATCTTGGTTTGTCCACTACACTATAACATATTTAAAAATGTATAGTTATCCTTTACAATACTCTCTGTGACTTTATTTGTTCAGCTAACTGAGTGAATTTCATCAGTGACCTTTGTACTTGTAGCGAATAGATGTTACGACCATACGACGGACGAAAGTGTCCATTTAAATGAATGAATTCAACAACTCGATGATATGTAAAAATATGTTTTTATATAAAGAACAACATGGATTAAAAAAGAAGAGAAATAAATTTTACGTGCGTACAGATAGCTCACAGGAAGGTACGAAAACTTTTATGGTATTAGCATTGTGTCCATATGAATTACGCAACGAAGTTTTATGTAGTTGAAAAGTCTGTTTCAGGAAAAAAGAAAATCTCTCCAGCTAGAACTATTTGCTATATTGACTACGTTTTGCATCTTGTTACTGAAAGAGAAAACAGAGAAAGAGAGATTTTTTTATAGTTTTGAATAAAACGCAATATAGAACAGTTAATTAGCATGCAATCTCACTCCTGGTTCAAAATACTAAAATCTATCATGGCACATATTAACCCTGTCAATTTAAACTCAGGCCACTAAACAACAATTATGTTTTTCCTCATCTATACAGTCATTTGGCCTCTTTCAGAAAATTGCATTTTTTAACAACAAAATACAGCCTCAGTTACCAAATAATTAATGTTAGTCCTTATTTAAACATTAATTATTGTTATTTATCTCGTTGCGATAACATAAGGCAAAAATAAGAGATATAGTTATTATATCAATTTCTGCATAAAACAGAACATTGTTTAGCTCTATTGATCAAAGTTTGAATTCGCAATCACTAAAACTGTAGTCAATTTTGTCGTTACACTTATTTTCTCATAATTTATCTTACAATCCATCTGTTTTTCACCATGCTAGCTTCACTTGACATCCGGTCTAGAAATGAAATTCTGAATTCAAAAATTGTTTTGTCGTGGGATAGCATATCCACATTGTTTAACACGTTACTGGGAACCAAAGTATGAGGAAAAATCAAAATCAAAAGCAACGATGAAAAGAAATGAAGTTGGTTCAAAGCAATTTCGCCTAATATAATTACATTTAAAACAAACGATATGCAGTGGGAAAATCAGATAAAGCAGAACGTAATCATATAATGCAAACTCATCTTTGTCTCTCTGTGGTAAAATTTATCAGCCGTCGACCAAATCAATATCTCTAAGTATAGTTTTACATACTTTAGCATGTATTATATTTTCACAGACACATCACTTATTTAACATTCGGAGAATATAAAACGGGCTAGCTGTTGCTATAAAATGTAAATAAATCGATGGATAAAATTCGTCAAAACTAATTATAATTAAAGTAATTCAGGAAAATTTATATTTAGCTGCAAATGGTGTATTTTAAAAAGGTTTATTAGCAATTTCATATTATTACGTCCCTTATAATAACTTTGTATTATACTAAGATTTTTTTATGCAACTCGGTGACACGTACTGAAATCCTCAAAGTATTTACTATTGAGGTTATTGCGAATCAATAAATGAATTCTTTTTTTTTAATTATTTCACCCCAAGCGAAGCGTTACACATCTAACTTCTTCAAAGGATTTGGATTGGCGCTACAGATTCATAAACAAAGAGTTTTACCAAATAACCGAAACGATATCAGTTGAAAACTTCTACAGTAGCAACAAGTAAAATTGATATCATATGAAACTCTTCGGAGAAAAATTTCAATAGATTACCAGTGTACTGAAAAACAGGAAAATCTGTAACGATTGATATGTAATATCTGTTTTTCTCTATGGCAGTGAATGTTGGACGATCTCATCAAAGATAAAAGAGAGGCATGAAATAGCGGAAATGTGGTTCTAGAGAAGAATGCTTGGAATACAATGGACTGAACACGTGTGCAATGATGAGGTGTTTAAGAGGATGCATACGAGAAGAAAACACATTCTTATAATTAGGAAGAGACAGCTGAGGTTCCTAGGACATGTAATGAGGAAAGAGGGTATGAAGAATCTGCGTAACTCGTTCCAGTTCTTCATCACATGGCAGAAATCTAACAATAAATGAACCTCTATTTAAATTCAACACACGTCTATTTTTTTTTAATCATCTCACCCCAAGCAAGGCATTCCACTGCCACTATTGCGCATGGGGATACATAGGGGAAGGTAACGAGAAGGAGTGGTTAGACATAGGGAATCTCAGGAGGAAGGTGACAGATGAGTAAGGATACCGAGGATGAGGGTTGGGCAGATGGGAAGAGTGTTTGATAGAATAGGAGCAGGTTAGTGTATTAGGAGGTGTCTATTGACCTTACATTTAAACTCCTGGAGATTGTAGCCGTCGGGGAAGCAATCGTGTGGAAGAGAATTCCACAGTAGGGAAGTGCGAGGAAAGAAGCTGTTGGAGTAGAATTTACAGTTGCATTTTATCGGTTTCACTGTAAAAGGGTGGGATCTAGTTGCTAATCTAGTATCTCGTGAAAATTTGTATTTAGGGGGCACCAGTGATCTAAGTTCATCGGAGCAGAAGCCGTGAAAGTATTTATAGTATTATAGTAGTTAATCATATACCACTTTATATTTGATTAACAGTTCGAAATTCACATAGATATATAAATATATTATCAAGATGTTGACATCCCACAGGACGCTATATAAAATGCTAGTAAAGAAACGTTCATCAGTCCTTAAAAGAGCAAGAACAGCTACTAGAATAAATCTATTTTCCTGAAAAATATTTTATAAATATCAATGTTTAATAGTAGAAACGACTCGGTTAATGAATGGTGACTGGTTCCTCACCAACTCGAGTTCGAATTTAAGTTGAATTTGTTGCATTCACTTACACTAACCTTGATATAGGTATAAATCTATAACTTCTTCCAGGTATGGCTTAAACATCTGGGCAGATTTATTTCTGTTGCCCGGTTTGGCAACCAGTTCTACAGCAGAAAGAAATAGCAACCTACTGCTGAACAATCTTCTGCCTAGTCAGTCATGTTTGAAAGAGATATGATTGCCTAAGCCTGTATCACGTATGACACTGAACTTACTGACTGTACCATTACTGTTCTGCTGTTAGACATTTCTGTTTGCTTATCAAATTTGCTCTGGTTCTTTTTTTCCGTAAAATTTAAAGTATCTCTCTTATTTCCTAATACACATGGTTAAGAAGACTTTTGCAAATTTACGATTCGTCTCAATTAATGCAGATATTTAAAACAACGTAAAGAACCCAAAATGTTGATTATTAAAAACATGAATACATTGCCTTTTGTTCATAGTAACAAAAAATTAAACTTATTCATGGATGTAGAGCTTGATTTCGTCAGCAACAAGGTAAGAATTTATAATCGTTATCATTTTCATTATCACATCATTTATTTTCAATGTTGAATGGCTATACAAGCGATCTATATATGTTAATCGTATCACCGCAAAACCCGTTGACTTAAACACAGTCGCTATAGGTCAGTGATACAATGAAAAAGATATAATATTAATAAAAATCAACGCATTGCTCTCACGTCATTCGATGTCCACGAGGTCTTGGCAGTGTTTCAGTGTTTTCATAAGATGAGATTAACTTTACACTTGTAGGGCAAATATACGAGAAAATCAATAGTATTCCCATCAGTACCAAGAAGATTCTTACACCATATAATTCACGCTATCTTCGATACGGTGCGTAAAAAGGTAAAAAGAAAAAATGAATTATGGCAGACTATTGGCTAATAACTATTTCGTCTTAGAAAGCTTAGATTAGATTATTGATTATTGATCTTAAGATGTTAAATACTTGAATGAAAGCGGGTGTTCATTTTTCATTTTATTTTTGTTTTGTTTTCGTTTTATCAGGCAAATATATTCGGAGGCCATTTTTATAAATCTACATCATTTGCAAACAAAGTTGGGATGAAATTGATTTTATTATTTATAAGTGGAACTGTCTTTGTACCACGTAAGATTAATTTTAACGGTTTGTCTTTAAACTTAGGAAAGGACACACACATTTGAATAGAAAATATGCCCATGAAAAGAAATGAAAGGGTTAAAAATTATTCGAGTAAACCGGGTTCGATTTTCGTCCATGATATGTGCTTTTTGAACACTTGAGAGAAATGTTTCATCATAAATCACTTCATATTAATCAGTAAGATTTGAATGTTTGCTATCTTAAAAAATGTTCCTTCAAGTATTTATCTTCAAGTATTTATTCAAGTATTTATCTTCAAGTATTTATTCAAGTATTTATCTTCAAGTATTTATTCAAGTATTTATCTTCAAGTATTTATTCAAGTATTTATCTTCAAGTATTTATTCAATTATTTATCTTCAAGTATTTATTCAAGTATTTATCTTCAAGTATTTATTCAAGTATTTATCTTCAAGTATTTATTTATCTATGTTTTGTGTGCCTTCCACATCTCATTATTCTTTCGCAGCCCTTAACATCCTTTCTCTTGTAACTCTTCCCGAACCTTTTTCTACCATCAATTTGAACAAGCCAATTAAGTATGCCAAGCATTGATTTTCCTCTCTCTCTTTCTCTGTATCTGTCATGTGAGTATCAAATTCTCTAATCTTTCTTTCTTCCTTACATATTCTAGAAACAACTGCCTTTTTCTGATGTTAAGTATAAGTAACTTTTTCGTTTCCATCCTCCCCAAAACCTCGTTGTTGATCATATCTTCAGTCCGTGCTTTCCACAGCATCCTATTAAACAACCACATTTCTTTTCGCTGCTATATTGAAAGTCATACATCCCATAACAATCCACTAAACTTTTCTTTATTTCCAACGAAATTTTCCTGTATCTCAATATTCTGCTTAACTTGTGAAATGCATAGTGGTCTATGTCATTATGCCTTCGTATCCGAGAGTGGCACTTTATGTTCTCTGTTAGAATACTTCCCAGGTATTTAAATTTATGTCCCTGCTTGATTTTAGTATCACTGACATGTAGTTGGCATTTTGGCTCCTCTTTTTGCCGGTAACCATGCATTCAGTTTTCGTGTAGATTATGTTTACTCCTTTCTTTTCACTTTATTTAGTTACCTTCTGCAAGGGGTCTTGTAGTTTCCTTTTCGTGTTTGCTATCAGCACTGTGTCATGTTTGTTCTTATATTGTACAGATTGTGGTTGGCAATGACGAACCCTTGTTAGTCTTCCGTTCTCTCAAATTTTCCACGCTGTATATGTTGAATAGATCTGCTGAGAAAACACATCCTTGTCTTACATCCCTTTCTATATTTATGTTTGAACTCTTTCCTGTTCGTATGCAGGCTGTTTGTTTTCATTACAGGTTTTTGAACATTTTAATGTCTTTTCCGAATATATCAAGGTTACCGAGCATCGTTATCAAGTTCTTGTGGCGTACTTTATCGGATTCCTTGCCTAGTTTATGAAACACAGGTACACGTACTGCTGCATTTGTATTGTCTTTTGTGAAAACATTCTGCTTTTTTCTGTACCTGCTTTCTTCAATATTTTAGGTGTATCTCAAATTCTCCGAGCCCTTTTACCTCATTATGTTCCCTAAAAATTTTAGTTGTCCCGTTCCAATTCTTTTGTTCTTTTTTGTTAACATTTTCTTTAAAACTTTGTCATTACTGACGTGTTCAATCCATATTTTACTCAGCTACCTATTGTAAAACTACATTTCTCTTGTCTCAAGTTTCTTCTTTATCTGTGAGCATTCACGGTTATATAGGTGGTGCGATATTACATGTGATAAATCCTTATTATCGAATCATGGAAATTATATATCTCTTATTTGTCTTCGTTTTGAACCCTTCAAATTGTTTGCTTCATTATTGGTTTATAATTTACGATCTTTGTAAGGTGGATTGGTTTAGAATATGTATAACTTGCTTAGTAACTACAAGTTTTAAATTGAATTAATTATCTATAACCAATAAAATTAATCTGTCCATTTCATATACCTCTCTACTTCAAATAAAATATAAATGATTCAAACAAGCTGTTAACTAGACCAAAGAATGTTAGGTTTATTTTTACCACCTCCAAAACTGAACGGGTCTCTATTAATCATCTGACAGACTCCTTTCTGCCTTCTATCAACATGACTTACAAAAACCGAATGCATGTGACTAGTTGCGCCTTCTCCGGCTAAAAGGAGATGGAAAAACTACATCGAATCCTACGGAGGGGACTAGAATTTTACCTGGCCCCTACTTTGCCCCCAGTTTTATAAGCTACAAAATTGAACAAACTGAACAGTCTATGATTTTGATAAGATTTGATCTACAGCACTCTTCCCTCTGTATTTTATTTATTATTTTTTTTCAAAAAGTCAGCAGACAAATCAAACCGTTCAGAAAATATTGACGTTAGTATTAACTCTTTGATTTTGTTCTGAAATTAACTGTTCTATCAGCTTGAAAAGGTAAAAGAGGGCCAGAATAGATTAGAACTCCATTACTATGAATAAACTTATTCTGTTTAATTTAGTGAAGTAACATACTAATACTCAAACTTGTTCTTACAAGATAGGGGTGTAGTTTGAAAATAAAGACGCTGATGTGGTACGGAAGGCGTTTGAACCGTACTAACTGGTCACAGGGGACAGGATTAACCTCGACAAGTCTTCCGGCTTGAAGTTAGGTGCCTGAAAGGGTGCTATCCTCCCGGGGACCCTTCGACCAAATGGACGTCTCTGTTCAAATCCTCGGAGTGTGGTTTGAACCTCCAGTTGGAGAAAATTTTTTTCTGAAGTACAGGCAAAGGTCGGCTCGTCGGTCGAGATTTATCGTCGAAGGAATTTGTACCTGAAAGGGTTTGGCTGAGGTGTGTGTTACATACATCTTTCCTATTTTGCTTTACCGGTTGTCTATTCTTCCAGTTTTTGAACGGCGTGAGAAGGTGATCGAGCGTTTGCTATTTTCCCTTCTGTGAAGAGAACGAAAAATATCACGTCGAAAAAAAGTTTCTGTTACCAACGTCCATGTCATGGGGGTCTGGGAATGTCGCACTTGAGGAGCTACCGGCTCGCTTAAAGGGTGGTCTTTCTCAGATGTGCGTTAATAGAAGACTGATTGCTGGCGAGGATAGTAGCGACATGGCAGCGATCGAGTTTTCTCCTCGCATGTCTGGCAATTTTGAGGGCCATTCCTCGGTTCAGTGACCTTCCTCGGCCTATGAAAATCTTCTATCATGGATTAGTGGTGGGTGTCGCAAGTGCTTGGAATGTCAGAGGGTGAGTATTGCTCTTATTGATCGTTAGCCTCAGGTGCCGATTTTATCAGCAAATCTGAGTTTTCGCTTACCTGTCGATTGGCTCGGAATCGGTTGTCTCTCAATGACAAACCCTTCATATGGGGACTGGCGGATTTGCCAGATTGTAAACGCTGTGATCTTGGTTTAAAGGAGATGTCTGCGCACGCCTTCTACCATTCTTCTCGGGTTTGATCTCTATGGGACCTAGTCGGCGAGTTGACTGCTCGTATCGCGCCGCGTGAGTTCGTGCTCATTAATTGTGCATACGCCTGTGACAACGTGTCTCCTACGTTTTCGGGTGTGAAGCGAATGGTGTTTCTGTCTCTGCTGGCCACGGCTTGAATGTTGATATGGACGACGCCACTAGAGGAAGCCTTGTGGATTGGCCGACTTTCAAATCAGGATCTGATTCGATATTTTGAGTATTAGCTCAAAATGAAGATTAGAGCTGATTGGAAACGGTTGACAGGTTTAGCAAAGTGTGGGTACATGTGGCGAGTCTGGTTTGCTTGAACGGGGCTAGACTTGTTTTTCTTTTTTAGATTTGCTAGTCACATCGGGGTGTATTTCTTTGGAACCCTTCCCTGGTTAGTTTCTTTTGGTGTACCTAGTTAATGGGAATGATGTCTGTCTCCGGCTTTGTCTTTTGTTATGATCCAGATCGAGATTCCCAATTTCCCCAGTTTTTATTGGATCAGGATTATATTTTCCCCATCCATTTTATTTTATCCTCTCCACTCTCTGTAGAAAGAGTGCCTCTTGATTTTGTTCTTTTTTGTGGGTTGGTTGGGTCCAACTAACATCAGATTTCTGTTTGCATTTTTAGTTGAAAAGCTTTTGTTTTGGGGATTTATTTCATGCTCCTCCCCACATATCATTTCATGATATATTTTTAAATATATTTTTGTATTTATTGTTTATAATAAAATTTGTATGCTCATTTGGGATTTTTCGGTCCCTGGTAAGTTAGAGGTAATTTGGTGTATGAATGTGGATGGACAGGTTCGTGTGGTGGATGAGAAAATTGTAAGGTATGTTTGGATCGTGATTCCGATTAGCTAGGTATAGGATAGGTACTGAAGACCAACCTGAGATTTTTCACCCCCCAAATAGGCCTTGTGCCACATATGTATTTTTTATATAATGAATATTGATCTAATCCGGTTCAGAAGTGTCGTCTGCTTCGAGAGTGTTAATCTTTGATTTTGTTTCATTGAACAGATTAGGTGCTGCGAGTTTACTGTATATCCATGAACTATGGCAGACGTTACGAACATTATCAACATTGGTTATGGGCCCAGTCTACGACTCTAATTTGACGGTGCCGAGTCAAAATACGAATTATGGGAAGTGAAATTCCTAGGCTACCTTAGAATGCGAAAACTTCAAGACATCATTCTTTGCCAAGAGGACCAGAAAGAAAATTACCATTTCATGGAAAGAAATGCGACCGTGTTCGCCGAATTAATACAATGCCTGAATGACAGGGGTGTGTCTTTAATAATGAGAGAAGCTAGGGATGAAGGCCAGCAAGCTTTAAGAATATTGCGTGAACATTACTCGTCAAAGATAAACCCAAAATTATTCCTTTATATAATGAATCAACTTCAATGAGAAGACGAGAAAATAAATCTGTAACTAATTATTATATACGAAAGACAAGGAGCTTAAAAACAACAATTAGAACCACATGAATAATAATAATAATAATAATAATAATAATAATAATAATAATAATAATAATAATAATAATAATAAATCAAATATTATCTGTGTTTGGTGTGGAAGAGCCGGACATGCACGGGCGAGTTTCAGACATGGAGCGATTTTTGTAAAAATTTAAAACCTTTTTCGAATGAGCGAACATATGCTTTCCGTTTGGGTTGGATACTATACCCAATATTTATAATCCTTACCTAGTCGGCACGGGTGCGACAAATCATGTAATTACAGATGAAAAGAAATTCATTAATTTTGACTCTAACTTGGAGCCAGATTCAAACTTTATTGAGTTGACTGATGGTACCAGAGCTAATAATTCAGATTTAAGAAGAGGCGATGCCTGTATTTATTTCCGTGATATTAAAGGAAATATTTGTAAATGTTTATTAAAAGATTGCAAGAACACGTCAATGGAATGAAAATTACGTCTCCCAAAGATTTACAACATTGTGACATGCGTATTAAAGGGAAAATGGCGAAATTTAGAAATAGGGATCAAATCCCCCCAAAATAGACATCTTCTTTAGAGTTTATTGCGACTTAGCTGGTCTCGTTTCACCAAAAGGAATCGGAACTTATTCATATGTATTGAATTTTGTTGACGAATATTCAGGACTTATTATGATATATTTTCTGAGAAACAAATCTGATACCCTACGAGCTACAAGAATGTATTTATCTGATATTTCACATTATGGAAAAGTGAAAATAATTAGAACAGATAATGACGGCGAATTTACTTCTGATGATTACGAAAACTTCCTAATAAATGAGGGCATTAAACATGAAAACACCTGTCCTTATTCTCAACATCAAAATGGAATCGCAGAACGTAGTTGGCGACTCCGTTTCGAAATGGCTAGAGGTTTGCTAATAGAAGTTAAGTTATTAAAAAATGTGTGGGTCTATGCATTAAATAAAATTGTGTATATAAGAAACCGTTGCTATAATAGTAACAATAAAAAAACTCCTTACAAGGCTTATACAAATTACAAAACCAGCGTAAGTGGTATGTATATTTTTGGCACTATTTGCTACATATATGTTAACCACAGGGCAAAATTAGATCCAACAAGTGAAGGAGGCATGACAAATCAAGTCCGGTCTTCATTATTTTTATCCACAAAATAAAAATAATAAGGAAGACCACATGCGTCAGATTTCTTTGAACAAGTAGAGGATCTTAATAAAGGACTGGTAAAACACGAACTACACAATGTAAAATAGAATTAAATTATTAATAATGAAAATGGTATAGCGGCGTGTGAGAAAGAATACTGAATATTGATTAGAAGTCTTATTTACGTTATCACATCAACAAGTCTAACACAATAAAAATTTTGTCTGAGTTATTTAGCCTTAATGCAATACTTATTGCACAAAAATGGAAGTGTTTAAACTTGTCAAAACTAGATGACGAGGATTACTTTACATTTGCGTCCATTGTAAATAAGCATTGTAACGATTTTCGATTGGTAGAATTGTCAGCCGACGATGTCAAATGCTTAATATTTGCCTAAAGAGATAAGACAGAGAGTTCTATCAAGACTAGAAAGCGAACCAGGTTTCAAACTTCAAAAACTGGCTGAAGATTGCCAGCGAGTAATCAGTGTTAAAAGCGATTCCAAAAATATCGAGGAATCAGGCATATCGTATGTTAAGAGAATTATGTACTAGCCAAAAAATTACTCCCCTGGAAATGGTCGAGAAATCAAAGAGTATGCCTATTCAGAGTCTAAAAGTTGACGAAACTTTCAGAAACAAAAATTACCCACAAACGCATGCAGACGCTGTGGTGGACAATATTGGGCGGCAGACTGCTTCTACCGAAAGAGGATATGTAATAATTGCGGCAAAATAGGCCAAAAACAGGCGCACTGTAGAAACAAAAGGAACAACAGAAACAGTGTCAGACAAACTAGATCAAATGAAAAAGTAGATAAGAATCTTCGAAAATATGTCGTAGTCAACATGCTAAACAAAACAGTTAAGCTGCATCTAGATTCTAGCTCGGATCTCTCAATTATTAATCTTCACACTTAGAGGAAATTAAAAAAAAAAAACGATGAAAAAGGCAAACAAAACAGCACGTGCAGTAACAGGAGAAAAATCAAATTTGAAGTTGAGATAACGCTACCTGTAACACTAAATGGCATCACAAAGGAACTAAATGTTTTCGTTCATAAAAACTCTGAGCATTTATTTGGAACTGATTGGATGGAGCGGTTTAAGTTGTGGATCCAACCAATCAACAATTTTTGCCAAAAGGTGGAAAATACGACAACGGATGCCTAAGATCTGAAAGACGAACTAAAAGAAAAATTTCCCGAAGTTTTCTTGGCGGTGCTAAGAAAATGTACTAAGACAAAATCCAGATTCGCGCTTAAAGAAAGCGTTCATCCCGTTTACAAAAAAAAAAAAAAAAAAAAAGAAAAAAAAGAAATGTCCCATTTGCATCAGTAGAAAAAAATAAACGAAGGATTAGACCGACGCTAAAATGCCGGTATACTGCCCAAAGTGGATTTTAGGAAATGAGCTGCCTCCGCTGTATATGTAAGAAAAAGTCCAACCAAATTCGCGTCTGTGCGGATTTCTCAACTAGCCTCAATGCGGATCTAAAAAATTAGCATTACCCCCTCTCCACACCGGAGGAGGTATTTAATAAGTTAAATGGTAGGAAAATATTCTCCAAATTAGTCTTAAGCGATGCATACCTGCAGATCCCTGTTGAAGAGAAGTGCGCAAAAGTTCTATGCATTAACAACCTTAGCGGTTTATACAAGTTTGATAGATTAGCATTCGGGGTCTACCGGGGAACATCGTAAACAGATCCACAAGGGTTTTGAGAGAATTCAATATTTCGGGTTCAAAATAAAAGCATCGAAATGTATTTTTTATATAAATGACATAAGGTATCTCGGTTATATCATTGACAAGAAGGGAAGGTGGCCTTACTCACAGTAGGCAGAAGATATCAAAAATATGCCTTATCCAAAAAAATTTCAACGAACCCAAATATTTTCTTGGACTTGCCAACTATTACCAAGTATCCATAAAAACATGCACGAGCTACGCGCTCAACTGAATGAATTGTTAAAAAAAAAAGAGAAAATTTGGAACAGGACAAGTGATTGCCAGTCAGCTTTTGAAAAAATAAAAATTATATTAACATCAGAACAATCTCTGATTCACTTCAACAGATCAAATGAACATGTAGAGAGGTTCGTGGATACGCTTGAAAGAGCATTTAAAAAGCTCAAGGAGCTCCTACCGAGATAGCATTACAGCAGTTTTTACAAGTTAATCGCATAACGCCGAACCCGAATACACCATTAACTGTCTCACCGGCAGAAACTATGGTTGCCAGAAAGGTGAGATCCGTGTTTGAGAAATTAATTCCCAGACAGTCAAAAATGCTTAAGACTAAAAATGTACCAAAAAACGATTTCTCCGAGGTTAGAAAATATTCTTAAAAAGTTGTCAAAATAATATGTCGCACTGGGAGGAGCGTACGATCACTAGAAGGATCGGCAAAATGGTATATATAATATCGAGATCAAGACATGACCACAAAAGACACATTTATCAAATTAAAAACCCGCATGAAATAGATTCCAACAGCACACAGGATGAAGTGGAAAAATACATCGAAATCATTTACGACACATTTCACCTCAAGCCCCCGCAACATAAGCACGAACAACGAAGTTCAGGGAGAAAGAAGAATTTTAAAAGGCTTGGGATTGGGTATTGTGAGGACCTACCTACAAATGGACACATCCACACCTTTATAATATGGCTACCAACTCTGTGTGGAGGGTCACTGTGTAGTAGCAGTGACAGAATTGCCTTTACTAGTGACACTCTCAGTTCTCTGCCTTCGGGCGGAGATCGCTCTCTGCCTTCGGGCGAAGAGCACTAACCAAGTCGTGGTCCCGTCGAATGGTAGATTCACGACTAGGGAAAGAAAGACAAATATTTTTTGGCCGGGCTATATAGCCCGGAAGACTCACTTTAAAAAGACCTTATTTCACATGGGCAGGCGACTAAATACTGTCACTGAGTAGTAGCAACAGAGTGAATGAATGAATGACTGAGTAAGTCAGGACGCCTGCGAGAGAAAGTACTCTTACCTTTGTACTACGTTTCCCGAGAATATACTATTCAACCTTATATACGAGTCCGTGTTATCTTTCTATGGTCCTTCGGTCATAACAATATATATATATATATATATATATATATATATATATATATATATATATAAGTTCATGACAATACCATTCTGTTTATGGTAATTTTGACTCCACTTAGTTGTTGGTGTACCGGTAAGATTTGGAAACATGACCTTGCCTTTTGCTGAGTTCTTGATGTCTTCGAATTCATGAGCCAGGGGACAATTATCGGTTTATTAAATCACTGGATCAGCCTACAGATTTAACGAAATTTCTGATTTTCCAAGATGCGTAGGAGGAAGAATATTTTTGGTTTGTAATGTTATTACGTGTGCCGAACTCTCATTATTAGCTAATATATATTTTGCTTGTTTAACCATGGGTCCTTTCATTATAATTGTAAAATCATTTCTGGTTTTCGTTTATTCTGTATATTATATTTCATCGTCCCTTTCGATTGACAATTTCTTTGAGTATTCTCAGATTCATGTCTAGAGTATCAGTACATGGATATTGTCGTAAGTCTGTTTAAATTTCTTGATCAACTGACCTTTTCATTGGGCCAGAAGTTTAGTTTCCGCTCCTTACAAAATGATGAAACTCCATGTAATATCGTTAGGGAAACGATACCCAATGGAACACAAGCCATCCTACCTTATTTTATGCGAAGCTATAAAGCTATTCCTAATATAACAAACTAAAATAACGCAAAAATTGACTATTCTCGAATAGAAAACTTCTTGCAGCTATCACAAAGAGGCACTAAATATATTCGTAACCCGTTACGAATTATAAACCTTTCACCATATTGAGTGTAATAGATACGATTTCCTTCGATACTATTCACTCTGCGACCGTGATACATCTCTTCTTCCCCTTCTTTTTCTTCCGCTTCATCTTCAACATCATCATCTTGATTGAGTTTCATTCACATACGTTGAAATGTTGAAATACTTTTCCACCCTTTCAGCATTACAGCAGAAAACATATTTTCAGTATATTTAAGGTCGTCTTTAGTAAAACGTATTACGTATGGAATGTCAATGTCAATCACACTATCACGCATCTCGTCTTGCAATTTATTTTTCACAGACAAATATTCCATGTTAACCTCGGGTTCTAAAAGTCTTTTGATCGGATTCGCAGCCAAACTATGGAGGACTATCAATGATCATGGGATTTTGGCTTCTAATCTCCTTAGAATTATCAACTGGAGGATCAATGTTGATCACAGTTACACGCTTCTCACCTTGCAATTCGTTTTTAACAGACGAACATTCAATATTAACATAAGTATCCAAATATGTTACTATCGGATTAGCAACCAAACTTGGAGGAGTATTCATAACCAAGGAATTCTGGCTGCTAATGCCATCGGAATTTTCTAGATACTCTTTTTGGATTTTTCCTTCTGCAGAATTTTGGGAATCTCTTTATTCTCTATTTCTCTCTCAAATTTATGTGCTAGTATTCTATTTGGTTTGGTTTTATTTAAGCTGATCTTTAAGCAGAAAAGCTCAGTCGGGTGATGAAAACAAAGAAACACGCGTCATGTTTAT
Organism: Ascarosepion bandense; assembly: GCA_037127315.1. Lineage (NCBI taxonomy): Eukaryota > Metazoa > Mollusca > Cephalopoda > Sepiida > Sepiidae > Ascarosepion > Ascarosepion bandense. Next base: position 701,130 of record JBBBDQ010001439.1, on the reverse strand, counting down.
CCCAAATGAACTGTTCAAAATGCTCTAAAAGATTTAGACAATTATTCTAACGCAAAAGATATTCGCTACCCTCCTCTTTTCTTACTTCTTATAATATTTTTTTTCATATAAAATTTGCAGAGATTTTTTTCAGTGAAATTTTTCGTTTTTTGAAATTCACACAAGTTAAAACGCGATGCTGACTGTTCTGTTTCTCTCGTATAAATTGAATTATTATGACGTCATATTGCGTTTTAAACAAAGGAAAAAACGAAATTTTACTGAATATTATTATTTTTTTAAATTTATATTATTGTTGGCGGAACGCGTGGTTTTCGTTAGCATCTCTTTTTGGAATAAATGAGACCTTTTTTTTTTAATCATATCGCCCCAAGGAAGGCTTTTACTATATCAAGGTCAACATCAACTAATTAATTTACAATCGCTTGCCCCCCCCAAAAAAAAAACGGCGTGGGAACTATAATATATATGTTAAATGTAATTTCTAAAAATACATTTTCTGCTAATATATTATTTGACATTCCATATGGGCAAATTCAGGTTTACAATTAAAATGTTTCTGAGAATTCAGTCAATTTCTGAATGGCGCATTTAATATAACATTAGCAATTTTTTGTAGAAGTGACCGAAAGCGCTTGAAACTATAAAAAATATTCAGAGATTTTATATTTCTTAAATCAACAAAACGAAAAATATTTAGATGCTCGAAAACGTTAACAAATTAATAAAATCTTCTTTTTCGAATATTTTTTATAATCATATCGCCCCAAGCAAGGCATTTTCTGCTACTGTTTTGCAGGGGGGGGGTTACATAGGAAGAAAGTTATGAGAAAGAGCGACAGGTTATAGGGGGTGTCAGAAAGTGGGTAAGAGAAGGATGAGACTACAGATGAGAGTGTAGTTGACGGAGAAGGGAGCATGAGAAAGAGAATACAGGTTAGTGAGATATGAGATGACTATTGATGAGAAAGTTATGAGAAAGAGCGACAGGTTATAGGGGGTGTCAGAAAGTGGGTAAGAGAAGGATGAGACTACAGATGAGAGTGTAGTTGACGGAGAAGGGAGCATGAGAAAGAGAATACAGGTTAGGGAGGTATGAGATGACTATTGATGAGAAAGTTATGAGAAAGAGTGACAGGTTATAAGGGGTGTCAGAAAGTGGGTAAGAGAAGGATGAGAATACAGATGAGAGTGTAGTTCACGGAGAAGGGTGCATGAGAAAGAGAATACAGGTTAGGGAGATATGAGATGACTATTGATTTTCCATTTAAATTCTTGGAGATTGTAGCTATCGGGAAAGCAAGATATTGGAAGGGAATTCCACAGGCGGGAGGTGCGAGAAAAAAGCTCTTGAGTAGAGTTTGCGTTTACAATTTATTGGTTTCACGGTAAATGGGTGGGACCTAGTTGCTAATCTTGTAGCTCGAGTAAATTTATATATAGGAGGCACCAGTGAGCTAAGTTCATCGGAGCAAAAGCCGTGAAAGTATTTGTAGACGAGAGACTAAGAAGCCACATTGCGCCTTTGAGAAAATGACTGTACCTGAGCTGCCAAATCGGGATCAATTACATTACAGATTTTCCGTTGGCTTTGGTCAAGGTCACTTAGGTTGATAGCAGGACCGCCTGACCAGATATGGCAGCAGTATTCAATGCACGGACGTATGGTAGATTTATATATGTGCAAGATTGTTTCAGGCGGAAAAATCTTCCTGATCCTTCACAGAGAACCGACTTTCTTAGCAGCGGATTTAGCTATGGATTCTCTATAGTCATTCCACGTAAGTTCTGTTGGATATGAACAGATTTTTCGCAAGCACCGCATATTAAGGTTCATTGGATAGATTCTTGCAGCTTTTTCTTTAGGTTTTTTATCTCTTCTATTTGGTCTTCTATTATATTTGTAGTTTTTTGTTAGATTTGTTTTTTCGTGGACTACATTTCCTCACTTCTTTCTTTATATATCTTCTGTCTGGTAATTGGACGGACCGATTTCTGCCCTCAGCAAAGTGATTTCAGCTGATCTTTTAATCAGTGACGATACACGTTCTCGCAAGAGGTGAGCTCCAAGAGACGATTCATTTCAGTAGGCGATATTCTACCTAATGAGTGAGTTGTTAAAATGAAGTTAATTAGCCTCTCACACGTAGTGAATTCTAACATAATCACTTTCACCATGTCAACAAAGTGAAATTAGTGTCTATATTTACGTGCCTAAAGTTAATTAGATGTTTGGAATCTTAAGTAAACTAAATGAGATCAGCAGAATTCTTACTGATTATAACTTGATTTTCGTTCACATTTTTTTTTGTTGTTGGTTCAGAAAGCAGTTTTGATTTCTTTACTTGTCTTCCTTTTCTTCCCTTATTGTATTAGTGTTTGTTAGGTCACTGCAAATTTGGTTTGTATTCGACTGCTGGGCTCTAAAACACAGGTTTGTTTTTAAAGTCATTTCACCAAAATGGAGACCCACGTATATTGTCTATTGTAAGCATTTGCACTCTAAACAAACAAGACCCCGAGTAAAGAAAAACGTACAGAGCATATGTAACAACACATCGTTTTATAACAAAGAATGGTCCTGGGCATGACGATAAACTGCATCCGGCAGAAAGGCCTCTAATTGGGAGCATAGAACCACCTCTTAATTGCTGTCGTTTCTAGGTCCACCCTGATCCGTAGTGGTAGCACCTGTTAGGGTCCCCGCTATAGGCAAATAGCTATCCCCCAAACTGGGGTTGCAACAATGCACTTTTATAGAAATATATACATAAAAATTGACTTTTATAGAAAATTATACATTTTTTAAAGAAAACATTATTACCATAACACATTTTTTAATACAAAACTAAGAGAGTTTTCAGTGTTCTAAAATAAAAATAAATAAATATAATTTTTCATTAAAATCTGACTAAATCAACCTTCTCACTATAACCGAACATTTAAAAAATTCCTTAAAACCCCACCTTTTTGACATTAAATAATCCACATAATTTGGATGATATGCCTTTAAACAAAATTCAAATTCAAATAACAAAGACAAAAGATAACTGAGTCTTTCTAAATGTATATAGACAGAATAATGAAAGAAAATAGAATTGTACAAACTTAAAAAAAACGGTACATTACTGAAATTAACAGGGTAGGTTAAAATAAGAAAAGATCTGTTTTTCAGGTGTGGTTGTAGGAATAACTTACTAATTGAGGGAATCCATATGGTTTGAGCTCCTCGGAAACCAACCTATAATCGATTGATGAGGGATTCTTAGAGAGGCATTTAAGCTCCTGTGTTTGATATCTATTTATAGTAAGCTGAAAGAGGCTTAAGAAATTCTCGAGTAACTTCTTAACGTAAATGATGAGTTATTTGACAGTTTCTTTTAGTCAGTCAAACAAGAATAGATAAAGTGCTTTTGCGATTTAAATCTATTTCAAATTATGACTTACAAGGAAGAAGCGTTTTCCGAATTAGGTTGCTGATTCTTTATGCTGTAGACTGGTTGCTACCCCAGGATATCAGATCCAATCTATCTTGCCATTTAGCCTATAACCGAGGTGAGTAGAGATGGATTCATACCTTTCTAAATGGTGTTTGTTAGTAAATGAATTTTATGAACCTAACAGAAATTTGAACGCTGCTCTGTGACTGTTCATTCCGGAACGTTTGCAGCTTTTTATAATTAATCAAGAAAGAAATAACTGAAAACTACTTGAAACACACCTAAAGCGAGCTGAATGTGCAATGCTCTTCATGCCCATGACATTTCCACCGAGCTTCTGTACGGCATATGAATTCATTTAATTTTAATGTGTTTGTCTCGAATTTACATTTAAATCGGGGTCATCAGGAGAGAATGTGCACCGTTTCGGGACCTTTCTTTAAAAGGTTTCACTTGCACACAGGCATCACTCACTAATGCGAGGCTCTATTATAACTATATACAATTGTTTTGTAGATATACAAGTACAAATGTATAACGGCGAAAATAGATTTATGAAAAATTTTGAGAAACGGAAAACCTTGCATTCTTGCATTCTAAGAATGCAACCTGAACCTCAGTCCTGATTCACAGTCAGTCATAATATTTCTTCCTATCCAACTTTTTACGTAATGTTTTACTGATGATATTGTCTAGCATACACCCCGCTTCCTAGCCAGATGCTGGTAGAAATCTGATTCTTGGCAGTTTGGGTTGCGTCCCATCCTTTAATTCAATAGCTTGGCTATCCTCAGCACATTGGTATGCATCCTAGCATTGCTCTTGAACCGTTTTCAGACAAACACAACCCATCTTTGTAAGGTGCATCTTCGCTCCCTTTTGGCAACTGAATTTCTGACCACAGACACACGGAATGTCAGTGCACGTTCCTTTATATTTTGATTTTTAGCAATTGTTAATGAACTCTGGGTTGCTAACCTGTTTAGATCATCTGGTCTTTTTCAGCGACCTTGTCTTTCCAGGTGTCTGCTGGTCTGTTCCTAACCGCCGTCTTTTCCTGAAAGACAACGGTCGAGTCATGAGTTTAGAGAAGTAAATTACTGAAAAGTAATTGAAACTCACCTGAAGGGATCTGAATGTGTAATGCTCCTCATGCCAATGACATTTCTACCGAGCTTCTCTACGGCATATGACTTCATTTAATTTTAATGTGCTCCTCTCGAATTTATATTTAAATTGGGATCCTCAGGAGACAATGTGCAAAAGATTACGTAAAGATCTGGGAAGGAAGAAAAATCTTGACTGATCGTGAATGCGTAATGATTTTCAAGTTGCATTCTCATTACGCAAGGTTTGTCGTTTTTCAAAATTTCTCGTAAATCTAATTTTCGCCGTTAGACATTTGAGCTTGTATATTTACAACACACTTGTATATCGTTATAATGACACTTCACATTAATTGCAATGGTTTTTAAGCTTTTACACCCGTCAAAAAGAGATTTGACTTTGCCACATTGCAATTGTTTTTTTTTTTCAAGGGAATTAGAATCGATTTTACCCCGCTCTAGTAGTACCTTTTCATGGAGAGCTCGTCCAGAAACCTTAAAAGGTAACGGGAACGTCTATACATCTTTACTTATAGTTAACACAGTGCAGTTTAAGGAGGAAATAGGCAGTGTTAAGATATTGCAAGATACCTTAAAATATGAAGAGCACACGGTGGAGGATATTGAGGACTTCAAAATGGTGTTTTTTATGGGTCTTCGTCAAACCACAAATAAATAACATCATAGAACTCAAGGAATTATTCAATAGACTAGCGAGGACGGAAATAACAGAGTGAAACCGTTTTGTTGCGTTTGTTCAGGGATTCCTATAGCGTTGGATGGTAATTAATCTAGGAGACTTAGAAGGCACCATCTGTCCCTAGTAATTCTGGGCTAGCAAGTATTTGATACTAAGAACCATTGCCAGTTTATATTATTCTTGTCAAATGTGTTTCTCTAATCAATAAATATATTTATTCACAAGTCTGAAATTTTCAAATTCTCTTTTATATGATAGAAATTAAAATAGAGCAGTTTATATGATAAATATTAAATAAAGCAATTTATTTTCGAAATCGTTTGGTATCTAAACTATATTTACCTCACCTTTCCTTTAGTCAAGGTTAACCTAAATGTTAATCCTTTTATAAATTTCGAAAATTCCCGAGTATATGAGATAAAGTTTTATATTTATTTAATTATAAGATATAACGGAATTCGCAAAATTTCTTCGTTTGCATGGAGACAAATGTTACTCTTCTCAAAGAATAGAGCATTGAAAATGGATAAATTTACATTGAATTTCTAAGGTAAATAACTTACTTATTTTACTCCTTCACATTTTTCGTGTGAACATTTATGTATTCTTTGGTCTAATAAGATCATTGATATTCAATGCTTTTTCGAAATTGTTATTCCAACTAATAATATATTCTTGCTTTTGCATGCTGATATGACTTTTCATCATGATTCGTACACGTCAAAAGATCTACTCTCACAATCAGACGTAAATTAAAAAAATGTCCTTAAGGACACATGGTCCAGTGAATATAAACGTTGGTTAGTTCTTGTGATTTGACCCAAAGAGTTGTGAGTTCAGTACCAGGCCAAAGCAGTGGTGAACAAGTAACTTACAGAGTTAGAGGGAGATACCTCAAAACCTCCAGAAGAGGCATTAGGCAAAGAGTGGAGTTCATATACCCAAGTGATTGTAATAAAGTTTTCGGTTCGAAATTCCGAGCAAACAAAGAAGGCCGGAGCGTACAACGGCCAAAATGTCGTACAAATGGCAACAAAGATGAAGACAATAGTCCGAGTAATGTAAATACTGTAAAAAATGTCACAGCTGTTCACTTTTTAATTATTTATAATTATTAAGTTTAACTCGAACTGAACTAGAAAGTTATAATGAGTTGAAATAATTATTTATTAAGATGATACTTGTAAGACTTGTCTGATATTAATTCAATAAAACAACAATTGGGTTTTGTTTGGTCATTATGATGAAACAGGAGCAGATGGCATATTTGAGAAAATCATGAAAATTATATGAAATACTGTATGAGAAAGAATAAGGCAGAAATAATAATAATATGCATTTAGCCGATATACTTGTAGTGTAAAATGCATAATGCTATTATTAACAATAGACATATTTTAAGTAAAAACTATGAAACACTTGACAAAATGGTGTGCCAGGTTTAGTCATTTAGGATTTCCTTGAACTGAAATGAGGTTTATGTTAAAACGACTACACATGCAATCGTAGGAAAGGCTGACAATTTATAATAAAAGTTTCTTAATTATATGCTCTGGTTATTAGAGTCTAGACGATTTCATTTTCAACATTTTTCTCATTAAATGTCTAATACTGTGATAATAGATCTGCGATGTCAGATGACATGTGGTAAGAATCTGTACATAACTTTACTGTGGATGATATAGCGATTCAATCACTTTCTATAAATCTGTCTCTGCTAATCTTTATCCTTTAATTGAAGTAATATTTTCTTAAAATGTTGGCTAGTTTATAGTGGGGGTATCTATTCTTTTCCTGTTTGTACTGGGAGTCCGTTCTAGTGAAGGGTAGTTGTATATTGTTGAAGATTAACGGAGTTTGGCCTTGTTGTAGATAGCCCACTATAAGTCATAAAATGATTATAAAATCAAGAAAAGCAAAGTGAGTTGAAAAATGACATTTTATATATACACATATCAATTAATGTGTTTACAATTGAAGTAATACTTGAAATATAGATTCAACGGAGGTTGAAATGTTTATGGCAATAAAATGCTGAAAGAGAATTAATGTTTAGGAATGTGGGTAGCGCTATGAGTAAGGAATGTCTTTGATGTAGTCGCTCCTTAGGTCAGTAAGTAGTTTTGAGGCAGGGAAAAAGCAAAAACTAAGGGAGACGAGCGTAGTAATCCTCTTGACTTTCGGTCAAGGGAGCTACTAATTACACTCTTCTCCTCGAGTCTGTCTGCCTGTTGATGCTTTCAGTATCCGCTTTTTATATCTTCTTTTTGTATCACAGCAGATCACTTGGGATTTCACACTTGTATTTGATTCTGGGCTTCCCATTGGCTGATAAATAAAATTCGCGTAGGCTCGCGAAATGGAAATTTAATATTCAATTAATTTTTATTTTCTAACCGGAATATCTGCGCGGAGCCGGCAGCGAACGGACGACTTTTGGTCATTTGCTTGTTGGTCGTGAAAGCGCTAACATCCGGTCCATCGCTTTTGCTCGGTATCACCACAAGTTAATGTATTTAATGTGTGACTTTGCAAGATAAACCTTATTTAAATTTCTAGAGGTTTCTTCTATATGTTACTTGTGGAACTTATAACAGGGGATGAACTAAATTCCTTCCCTTAAAATGTTTCTTGCTATAGGAAAATATATACTGTTCTCCAACAATGAATATGTATAAAGAAAATTTTTTTTATATTTTACAAATTTAATTATGGAGGAAACGTTGTTGATTAAAGGATACTAAAATGATCTGAAAAAGCACTGGTAACAGTTTTGATAGCAGATATAAGTGACAAAGTAATTATCGATATCAGCATACAAGTCAATGAATGATAGTGAATAAGTATTTCATGAAAGTTATCGCTGTTCCGTCCGATCATAACTGTTTCTCTGTTGTAGGCCTGTGAAAATCCTAGATTAATCTCGTAAATATCTTTTCACAGTCATTCAGAAACTTTGCTCTTTTATTTTCGAACACTCCCCGGGAATTTCGTCTATTAAAGAGGCCGTAAGAGTCAAATGTAAGCTGCATAATGACAACAAGCTTATTTATAACCCAGTAATTTTCGAAAGTGAACAGAAAAATATTTACGTAATGCAGTCTTTCAATATTTTTTTCCTTTCTGAATTTCCCTAGGAATGGCTCACTTAATGAGGTGAACATTTTTATTTTTGTTGAAAAAAAAATCTTATTTAATTTTAACGTAAGGTCTGCAAAGAAGAAATAAAGAGAATATTGTATGTTTGTTTTTAATCCATAAATATTAGATGCCAAATCAAGCAAGTGAAAAAATTAAATATCTAGGAAGTATTTTAACAGAGGACGGAATAAGCAGCACCGAAATCCGAGGGGCAACTAGGGATAGAATGTTTTGGATGAGTAATAATGTGCGTTGTGGTGCAGTGCATAGCGGCTCGGAACGGCAAATCGGGGAGCTGAGTTCGAATTCCAGCTGTATTCCTTGCATTCACTTACGTAAAAATACCCTTGGAAAAGGTATTTATCCAACACTTTCCTTCAGTTATGGGTTCAGTATTAGGACAGATCAGTTTCTATAGCACTCCAAAATCTAAGCAAACTATTATTGAGGGAGTAAGTACGTATCTGTTCTTTTTGACTCTACGGCATGAATTTCTGATTATATGATCATATCTTGAAAAAAGAGATTTAAGGCAATAGAAAATATTTTTTTGCTTGCCTTTGTATCATACAAACTTTTATGGGTAGCTTGATTTTTTTAATCGTATCGCCCCAAACAAGACAGTCTACTGCCACTGGAGCACAGGAGGTTGCATAAGAGGTAAGTAATGAGAAAGAGTGACCAGTTACTGGGGTGTCAGGAAATGGGTAAGAAAAGGATGAGAATACTGATGAGAGTAGTGTAGACTGAGAAAGGAGCGTGAGAGAGAGAGAGAGAGAGAGAGGATCCAAGTTAGATAGGATATGACTATTGACTTTACATTTAAACTCCTGGAGATTTTAGCCGTCGGGAAAGCAAGTAAACAGAATGGAATCCCATGCGAGGAAAAAGATGATGGAGTAAAAGTTGCGTTTACATTTAATTGGATTCACAGTAAAGGGATGGAGCTGATTTGCTAATCTTGTTGATCGAGTAAATTCATACATAGGGGACAGCAGATAGCTAAGTTCCTCGGAGCATAAGCTGTGAAATTATTTGTAGAAGAGACACAGGGAAACTACATAGCGTTGGCGAGAAAGTGGCTGTATCCGAGCTGCCAGGTCGGCATCGATCCCTCTGCAGATTCTCCGTTTGATTTTGTCAAGGACACCTAAGTGAATAGCAGGAGCACCCGACCTGATATGGCAGCAGTATGTAATGCATGGGCGTATAGTAGATTTATGTGCAGTATGGTTTTAGGCGGGCAAAAACTTCCTAGCTGTGCACAGTGAACCAACCTAATGCCGAAATAAAAGGAATTTGAACAATTTTATAGTTTCAATTAAATATATTTTGAACGCAATTGTATGCTTTCAACTTCTGATAAAATGCGTTGCTTGTTATATTGATTTTAAAATGTATTGTTGCTAATTTTACTATGAATAGGTATTATTTCTATGTTTTTATGGTTTTATTTTTGTTTTTACATATGGCAGCTATTTCTACTCTAAAACGTATTTCTATAGCGTCAAAATGTTTTGTTTGGAGTTTCACTATTTTCTCATAGCTTGACCCCTAACAGATGATACCATTCTGGTGAGGGTGAATGTAGAAACAACAGAGAATATGAGTTAGTTTATTCTCATACCCAGGACTTTAACATAATTTCACATAATCTGGTAATAGTGCTTAGAAAAATTGTCACAGACAAGGCATATTGAAAGCAAGGAGGGCAGAGGAAAACAGCGTCTAACCTACGTAACCCGCATGTGCAAATGGTTGGACGAACGGTTATTGGAAGAGGTAGCGGAAATACAAAATTTACTCTGAGAAACTAGTCACAAATTGTGCAAAATTATTATGCATACGTCATGAAGGGACATGAAACATAGAAGAAGACGGAACGGAAAGTTAAAGAAATAAGTCAAGAAATTGACTGAGTTCATCATGTTACAGATTTACATACATGATTATTTTGCCAGTCTATTTTGATTTTTTCTAAAACCGTTTCCTTTTTTTAATCCGTTTTATACGACTTCGCCTAAATGACAGCTTTGTCAAATAAGTCAAAATTCAAAGGCTTGCTGATAGAAAAACTTTCCGAAAAAAAAAGATTTTGTCTATTACGTTGCAAATCACTATTGTATCGTTGTTATCTCAGATATTTTCTGGACAATAGTATGATTATATTACTACATCCGAAAGCAAGGCCTCTGATCGTTAGAGTGTATGTTTTGAGGTATGAGCTGTCTCTTGATTGCTGTTATTTCCAGGTTCACCCTAACCTGAGTTTGTAGAACCTGTTATGGTCCTAGCTATGGGCAAATAGTGAACGTGCACGGTTATGAGACGGTTTATATTTGTTCTATTATGCCAATTGTTTCTCCTTAATAAAATAGTTCATTGTGATGTTCTTTCTACGCTAGTTTTATCATTGTATCGTCCAATTTCGTACTGTTAATGTATACAGAAGATTCGGTATTGATAGGAAATCCAGAAAGAAAGCCACAAACATTCCTTCAGAAAGTAGAGAAGGAAGGTAAGAAGAAAGGACAAAACATCAAATGCAAGAAAACAGAATGCATGGTTTTAGCAAAAGGATTAGCCCAAATTGCAAATCAGGCTTACCAAAATCTCGATAAGGTTCAGAGGAGGGTCTGTAATGTGATAGATACCGACTTGGCAGACCGCCTGCAGTCTCTCTCGCACCGGCGCGACGTGGCTTCCCTGTGTCCCTTCTATAAATACTTTCACGGCTTCTGCTCCGATGAACTTAGATCACTGGTGCCCCCTAAATACGAATTTTCACGAGATACTAGATTAGCAACTAGATCCCACCCTTTTACAGTGAAACCAATAAAATGCAACCGCAACTTCTACTCCAACAGTTTCTTTCCTCGCACTTCCCGACTGTGGAATTCCCTTCCACATGATTGCTTCCCCGACGGATACAATCTCCAGGAGTTTAAATGTAAGGTCAATAGACACCTCCTAACACACTAACCTGCTCCCATTCCTCTGACATTCCCTATGTCTAACATTCATTCCTCCTGACATTCCGTATGTCTAACCACTCCTTCTGTTTACCTTCCCCTATGTAGCCCCATGCGCAATAGTGGCAGTGGGAATGCCTTGCTTGGGGTGAGATGATTAAAAAAAAAAATCAAACATGTGCCGAAATTTAAATATTTGAGAAATATTTTATCTATAACAAAGGAGGGAAAATGTGATACTGAAATCTAAAAGCATGTTGGGATAGCCAAGGAAGTATTTCTCGAACCAATCTGTGTGCTAAGAAACTGAAAGATTTTGCTAGAAACAAAAAGATTACTAAGCTACTCCGTAATATCTTTCTTCCTGTATAGCAGCGAATGATGAAGAGACGTAGAGTGGACTTTCACCAACGAAAATTTAGACCTTCAGAAGGATACTGAGGATAGCATAGACTGACAATTTGAGCAGTTTTGACAAACATGAAACAATATGTTAACTAATACTTAACATCAGGAAGATACTTTGAAGATTTTGGGGCACAAAATTATAGCCGGCTTAAGAAATCTTATATTAATGCGACAGAGAAGACAAGAGAGACAAGAAAACAATGCATAACTTTTTTACTGAGCAAGAATAAATGAATGAAAGAACAGGTCTTACACGAAATAACAGAAAACCAAAGTTTATCAATAGCTGAAGAGACAGAAAAATTTGAAGAGCCATGTTCGCCCACATTTCAAGGGTGCAAGTCACATAAAAAAGAAAATCGTCAGATGCAACTTCATTCCACAAGAGCTGCTTACATCCATTTTTGTTTTGAATATGATCAGCCATGCTTAGTTCGAATTCTTTTTTATTGGGGATTCTCTGATATTCTTCTAGGCTTACTATGATTATTTTTACTGATATCAGATTCGCCCACACAGGAGAATGAAAACTATCTTACTCGTAGATTGAATATTTTTATTTTTTTTTTTTGCCATCAAATTTATACAAGCATGTTAGTTAGGTTATCCACTGTTTTCCTGTCCTTACTTTTAATATGAGCTGTAAATGTCAATTTCCAAAGTCATCTTGTCTCATGTATCGTAGAAATTTAAACTGATGTTTATAAGCCTCGTTTTGGTATGAATTTCGATTAAATCTTACTAATTTCTTACATGGTATTCTCAGTATCATCAAATATCTTATTTATAACGTTCACGCTCACTTCCTTTGTTTACAGAAGTGTGTGGAAGCGAAGTGTTTAGAGTGTAGTCGTCTCACCACAATTATTACGTTACATCAGTGACCATGTTTTGTGCAGCGGTTTTTAGCCAATAATATTTTACACCACACTCCTCAGGTCTCTCCGCTTGCGATTTCTTTTCTTCAATATGATATGAACAAAATTTCAAGACGTAGAGGAAATTAAAGGGAATGCCACTAATGCATCTCCCATAAAGAAGGTGTTCCAGGAAGGGTTCTATCAATGAAAAAATATATATTCAGATGGAGACCATAGCTGTTAAATACTTGGTTCCTATTCATTAATTCATCTACAAATAATTTATGTACAATAATATGTAATTTTGTTTTTTGCATATACGTTTCAGTACACCTCAACTTAATATGCAACATTTAAATAATATGAACACTCAGGTTAAAAACATTTAACTCTTACTTAAGCATTGTATGCATGATACAATGAAAATTATTTATATATATATATATATATATATATATGTGTGTGTGTGTGTGTGTGTGTGTGTGTGTGTGCATTTAGTACTCATGCTGCATAAAACACAGACTAAGAATATATATCTACTATAACATTACAATGAAATACCTAATTAGTCGGTTATGTCAAAAGTCGATTAATTTTAAAATGCGATTGAATATGAATATTTACATTTACTTTAGGGCTGAAATCGTTATACTTTTTTCATGGGCCTAAAATATCTGGATACTTTAATAAGGAAATCTTGCAAAATTCAAAGCAGTTTTTTTGCTTGATTGCAAATTTCAATGATACAGCACAGTTTATAAGACCAGTCAATCACTTAAGGACCATACGTGATATACACTTGGGAGATCATGTCTCTTTCCCGACATGGCTGATTGGGCAGTAGATTATACCACAGTAGGTTACGATTACTTTATGCGGTAGACTGGCCGCCAGTAAAGGATATAAAAGAAGATCTTTCCCTGATATTTAACCCATAACTCGAGGAAAGAGATCGTTAATATCTTTCCCAAGGATATTTGCTCGTAAGTAAATGCAAGGAAATTCAGCAGCAATTAGAACTCGAGTCCTCATTAGTCGTTCCCAGTTAATATCCATTGCATCATAACCAATATCCTCAGCACAATACCAAAATACATTTTTACTGTCATCACTAAAAGGCGATAGTAATTGGAAAACATAAATAAGGGAATACATAATTTTTTTTATTTGAATCTAAACATATATTTAAATGGATCCTTATTTGTATGTGTGTGTGTGTGTGTGTGTGTGTCCGTTACCTATAGACTCTGAAACGGCAGAACCGATTTTCTTGAAAACTTACACAGTTGTACTATAAGCGTCTGCGAGTGTTCTTAGCTAGGTTTTGTGTCAAGGTACCACAGATAAATATCGAAAATCGATAATCGAAAAAATCGGTTTATAGAAGGACTGGTCCGATTTTAATCAAATGTGATACAATCATAGACAAAAACATAAGAAACGATATTTAGAGGTTTCAAGGTTGCAGTTCTTACAATAGTGCAGGAAATCGATTATATATATATATATATATATATATATATATATATAAAAGGCAAGATGTTTGTGTGTGTCTGTTTATCTGCCTGTATGACTGTATTTTTCTTTCAGCCCTTTCGGGTTTGGCTCTAAGTAGGTAGAATTGTAGTTCTTAGTCTCAGCCATGGTACCACTTACTCAGAGGACTTATCTAGCCTTCAAAATTCAGTTTACGACGAAAAAACTTATTTGATATCGATACCAGGAAATCAAACTTTGACTTACATTCATTCATTTTTCTTTCATTCTACGGTTTCGCTTTAACTGGAAACAACTATTGCTTTTTAGTCTTTCGTGTCAACGTCCAAAGAGTCTGAGCTCCAGGACCATGGATTAGTTTTAAAGCTTTCATTACACCCGAGCAACGCTATACTGCTAGTCTTATGATAAAACGTTATTCTTATGTTAATGATTTAATAATATCATGGAAAATTCCTATGACAATAAAACACAAGCAGATAAAACAGAGATTTTCCTATAACTTCCTTAAATATTTGAGCTTAATAACTTTAGCGAAATATCTGATGACAGTCATAAGAATATTGCGTTGTTAATCTAAGGATTGGGTGAAAATGGAAAGATTTTAAATTGATAACGTTTCTCCATTTCACTTAGATCATAAAAACATGTATCTTTCCATCTTTCATGCGTTCATTTTTTCTGAAACCAAGTAGTCATTTCCGTCTTGTCTAGCTGTCAAAACGGAATATGCTTTTATTATGATGCATTAACAGAGTGTAAAGTTCTTGCGACCTAAAGGATCAATAGCAGAATTTTAATAGTGTAAGTTATTAGTATTATTATGTAAAAACAATTGTACAAATTTCATCAGTGCTGTACTTCTTTGCAAGAAACATTAAAGTTAAATGTATTCCTATGCTTTACTCATCGTATTCAAAAGCACATGTCCCTCTGAGGAAGGCTATGTCTTGAGAAGGTAAAGGCTATAGATTCACGCTTCAACTCAAATGAAAATCCTTATATACGATCCATTGCTAAAAATGCAGGTAAACTAATATACTCCTATACCATTCAAGTGAGTACCTGGCTCCTCAAGATATCTTCTACATTTATAAGAGCCAAATCAACCCGAAAATGGAGTACTGTTGCTCCATCTAGGCACTCCACAACCTCTCTTTTACAGTTGGTATGTGGCGAGTATGTCATTCCGCTTTTGCTACTCCCATGGAGAGTGCGTGGATGAACTTCATCACCTGGTTTCTCCAGGTCCGACCTTTACGGCTAGGACCCGCCATGCCACTTATATATTAACAAACCACCTACACTCATACAATAATCTATTGGCAAGAAGTAAATTCCACTCAGATATTTTTCTCCTACAAAAAATAGACACCCAAGAGGATGTTTCCTTGATCACTAAAAACTTTACATTTTAAGTCTAAAGTCAACCGTTATCTTCCCTCCTATTCATATGAACTTCCCCTTAACGTAACCCTCTAATACGAGTAGTCCAGGGGTCTTGCACAAGTTGTTTCATGCTGTAAAAAATGACACAATATCTCAGTGAAACAAATATTATTAAATGTTTGGCTATACCCGTGTCAATATTCCCCTCTGTTAATTTAAGTCTACGCTGTAAATTCGAACATGGGGCAAAAACTCGTGTGTATAATTAATGATTATTCAATAGCGAACTCCGGAAGTTTGCTTTATTGAGTGGGCGGGTGTGACTTTGACGTTTGTTTCAAACTTTGATTCTTCTCTTGCAAGGTTAAGCTTTTCTTTTTCTTGTGTGAATGCTTATACATATTTCCTGTAATCAGCTACCCAGCATGTACAAAAACCAAACGCAACTTGATCAAAGAAATCTTTACACGTCTAGAGCAGTTATTGAAAATGTGTGGCTCGGATCCGCACCTGTTGGCCATGAAGTTACCTTTCAAATTAAAACTCTTTTGTAAGAGTGTTCTATAATTGTATATTGTGTAAATGAGTAGAAAGTTTATTCTGACATCATTTGCGATCAGTTACATACCGTATATGCATTGTCGATTTTGCAAACGTTTCCTCCGGAAAGTAGTCTACTGCTGTTGTTTCCAGTTTCACCCTGACTAAGGATAGAACTGTGAACAACAGCAATTTAGAGATGGTACTGCACTCCTTGAAACCTCTAATCTCCCAATCAACGGTCTTGCTTCAGAATATAGTTTATCGTTTTACTCAGGAATAGAAAAGAGAAGTACATGAACACAGACATGTTTATATAAATTTCTATATGATTCTTTAAGCAAAGCATTCTGAAACCGTGTGCTAACTTCTAAAATGTAATTCTCTATCTTACTAACATACATGTGTGTGTATCCTTATAAAATAAGTATTTGTTATTATTATATGCATATGTTTCTAAATTATTTTGTAGTATTTCTCTCGCGAAGAGATTTCAAATATACGACTAAAAGACGACCTACAAACCGGTTAGATGTGTCTCAATATATATTTACTGAAATTTTCTAACCTGAAGAAAGTATTCGGGCGAGCATTCCTTCTTAATCTTTCTATCTACAATTTTCAATGAAGTAAATAACAAAAATTAAAGGAGAAATCATTTAATCCAATATTCCCCCAGAAACTTGATCGACTTTATTTATGTTATGATGGAAAGTAACGTAATTAGGTGAATATTCAAAATATCTTGAAAATAGGTCGCCCATAAAACAAATTTAGAATATTTCAATTAGGACTTAATCAACAATACTCTGCGCAGAAAAATTGAATATTGGAGATAAAAATCTTTCCTAATCATAATATCTGAGTTAGAGAATCGCGAATGAAAATATTTTATAGGAGAAGAAATAAAATCTATATAACCTATTTTTACGTTGATATTCTCTCTGTACAAGGTCAGGAGACCATTCGAGATAACGGGCTACAAAGTAAGTGGTATAGTCTATGCGGATATACGGGGAAATCATGGTTAATTTCAAGTTTTGAACAGGTTAACATTGTAATGGTCACGAAAACCTGTTGGGAGTCGGCTCTACAAAGCATCGAAAGAATATGTTGAAGTTGAACTTACATCTCACGAATTAAATATGAAGTTTGGTTTGCTACAATGTGCGTAGCATGATGGATCTTAACCGTGGAAGCTAGAATTGGTGGAACTAAGGAATGCAGTTCATCTGAGCACTCCATGAAAATAGCTATTGAACAATGTGAAGCTTGCGATGTTTCGTCTGGTAAAACTTTTTAAACTCTGTCGGGACAGAAAATGAATATTGACAACCCTTCTCTCTTTTAGGACTGATCTGGATATTGTAAAGGTTGAGTGTTGTGGATTCTTGTTGAGAAACCACACAAATAAGTAACAAAAACAGATATGGAGATAGAAAGTGCAAGTTATATTAAACAAAAATATACGAGTTAGTCGATTCAGGAATACTAGGAATACTAGGAATACTATTAGTAGGAATCAATATATACTGTCTTGTAGTGAAGAAGTATGTCCGGGTAATGAGTCTATATTCTTACTGACCAACTAAGGGACTAACAACTAATCAGCTTTACCACTACCTTTAACACTCACTACCGTTCTCTATATAGCAGAATTATAAGTACACATCAGGCGAGTCCATTCTTATGTGCAAAAAGGTGTGCTCCCAACAGCTCCCTCCCTAGTTTCTTTTTTGGGAGGAGCTAGCATTTTTTTGTTGGGATCTAATATTCTCAACCTCTTCAAAAATATGTCTTTTTTTCATCACACGAACGTTTTTTGAGAATGACGAGCTTGACTTTTCACTCCTTTGTTGGTTGGTGTATCTCATTTCTTCGCCTGGTTTGCAATGTTTTTCCCGTAACTATCGTTTTAATAAATACAGGTTGCATATTTTTCTTTTGTGCGATTTCTGTCGTGAATTTTTTAGTGCTTCAGAATACCTCTTTTTTTAAATTTTAAGTCTTCCCGTCTTCACGCTTTTTATTTTTTACAACACGAGTTAATGGGTAAAGCCCATATAAATTTAAATTTCTTTATCCAGTCCTTTTCTACCAGGTTATGTGTATTTTTCTTCACATATATTTTTAGATTTTAGGTTTTTCTTTGAAATTTTACATTCACGATAATTTTGCTTTCCAATTTAATCCCTTTTCCTGTTATCGATTTAGCAATTATTTTAGTGTGTAACATGGTCGGCCTGTTTAAATTTCGTCATGTCTGTAAATTTACTATTGTTAAATCTGACCCCGAATCCAATTGCAATTTCATCTTCTTATTCAATATTTTTAGTTCAACATATTTTCTCATATTTTTCTTGTTTTGGTCTCCACTCTAGTAAATCTTACTCTACTAGTTTGAGTTTTTTTGTTTCTGCATACCGTTGCTTTTTGTCCTATCTTACCACACGCTCGGCAACTTTTGTACTTAAAAAGACTTAAAAAGTCTTAAACCAATGCCATCCACCACATCTGTAACATGGGGGACTTGTTTTTTATTGAATTCTTGTCAAACGTAGTTTTGTATCTCTTTTCTTTGTCATTATAACCTTTGTTTCCCTTATGGGGAGAGTAGAGAACGTAAATTTCTTTTTACCTTACGAATGTGCGCGACTCCTGACTTTTCGATGTACTTACTATCTTTCTCTATACTTAGGCATTTCTGGCAATTCTCCGACAGTTTTTTTTAGGGTTAGACCTGGCTCGTTTTGAAGTTTGGTCAGCATTCGTTTTCTCATTTCGCTTACTTTAGCAGTAACTAGTCCGTGGACAAATATGAGAAACTTAAAAATTGTCTGGGCTTAGCTCCGACAATTTAAAATCTTCACAATGCTTGTTAACGATAGCTGCGAATGTTGAATAGGCCTCGTTATCGTCTTTTCTGAGATTAAGGCATTACCACCTTTAATGAAACAAGGAGATTTTGGGGCTAAACTGCTCCGTAAGTCCAGTCACTGCCTCGTCGAATGATAAATCTTCGTCTTTTTGGGGATAATATAATCTACGAACTTAGTGTGTTCGTCCTTCCTTGATTTTCTGAATAAAAGTCTTAATTTTTTCTTTTCAATCAAGTGCTGGGAGTCGATATTAAAAAAATATCTTCATATTGCCTGTAATACTCTCCAAAATGTTTGTCTTCCTCAATTGAGTATTTAAAAGTTTCAATAGCGTTCGACACTGTATCTTGCGAAAACGTCTTCTCCTTTCCCTTGTTCCTTTCTAGTGCTGTACTTGTTAATTTTATTAATAGTTCTTGGAATTGTGATTGTCTTTCTTGCATTTCCATATATATTTCTTCATTTGCTTTTTACATTTCTATATGTCTTTCTTCGCTTCTCTTAATGATTTCCAGTACTCCTGAAATTCATCCATGATTTGCTATTTCGATTCCGTGAAGGGTTTGGATTTTTTACCTATTGCTTTCTATCAATTAATTTCAACAGTTTTTTTCTTCTATTTCTCTGTAATCGTGCCGCCAAATTGTTTGTGGTCGACTTGTTGTTCGAATCCTCGTAGCGAAATTTGTTAAAGTGATTCAGGGAAAGATCGACAAAAATTTGTTGTGCGACTTGTGCACAAATCTAATTCGCCAATTTGTTGTTTGTGACTCCTCTTATGTGAGTTTGGAGATTCTCGACGCTAATTTGTTGTTCCTTGGCGTTATACTTGAGTTCGCGATCTTTTGTCGCCAATTTATTGTTGGCGACTAACGTGGACACGCATTTTTTTCTCCGTGTGAACTTGTTCAAAATCCTTCGTCGCCAATTTGTTGTGGATTCTTAAGAAACCACACAAAGAAATACATAACAAAAGCAAATATGCAGGATAGAAAATTAAGTTATATTGAACAAAAATATACAAAATGGAACATGGGTTAGTCAATTCAGGAATACTAGAAATACTGTTAGTAGGAATCAATATATACAGTCTTGTAGTGAAGAAGTATGTCCGGGTAATGAGTCTATATCCTTACTAACCAACTAAGCGGCTGAACAACTAATCAGCTCTACCACTACCTTTAACATTCACTGCCGTCCTCTGTATAAGCAGATTTAATTGTTCACATCAGGAGAGTCCATTCTTAATGTACAAAAAGGGGTGCTCCCCAGCATAAATGAGAGTACAAAGTGTCAAGTACTTACTGGAACGGTTTAAGAGACCGACCATTTTTCTAGAGTCGTCAGCGATAACCGTATATACGAACTCAGCTTGATATCTGGGTTGAATTTAAAGCCCAAGTTATTAGGTCCCTCTGAGGAAACATCTGTTTACCTAGTTTGGTATTCGAGACATTGAATTTAACTGGCCAATTTTCCTCTACTAAGATTTTTAGCCTAGATCATAAGAGGGATTTTACTGCCAATATCTGATCATCTAGAATTTTAGAGGATTGGTTGCTTTCATTCATAAACACAGAACCCATATTTTGACGTAAATTTGAACAATCTGTGAGAAACAAGTTTAATCCCTGTCATAATTTATACATAAACGAATTAATATTGTAGAACTGAGGTAAGAATATTGTTGTAACCATCGGTATCCTCTGCTATTTGTTTAATAATTTATTTACAGAGACTTTATACAAGAGATCTAATGTTAATAAAAGTTTTAGATGCATTGTTATTATATCGGTTGCAAAAGATACATGGTGGCTTCTTGTTATTTTAAAGAAAAAAAAAACTTATGAATATTCGTGAGTTTGGTTTTTATTTTAGCTCGAAGATCGGCTTTTGATATCAGAAATAAATGTGTAATTATTTAATTCCTTCAGATTTATAATTTTCTCCACTTACAACAGTAGTATTATTAATAATTTCTTCTCTATTATTACTATTACTGCTATCATAATTTCTCTTTCTTTATTATTATTTTTACTCCTGTTACTACTTTTATTATCCTTCCCATATTATTATTACTACTATTATTATTATTACTGCTATATTATATTTTCATATTTCCATTATATTTATTTTTATCTTATTTTCCACCTTATTATTATTATTGTTTTTGTTATTATTGTTATTTTATTCTCTATATTATTATTATTATTATTATTATTATTATTATTATTATTATTATTATTATTATTATTATTCAAATAGTCATTTTCGTTTGTTTTTTTTATAATCATAAGCCGGGTCATAACCAATAATCAAGAGCGAGTAAATGAAGGATGTGACATTTGCTGTGTTGACTGTATTACAGAAAATACAGCTAGTAACAAGAAAACCTAAACGAACAAAATTCTTCGCGATGTATTGACTATGGTTGGGGTTTTGTTCATCTATTATTATTAATATCAATATTATTATTATTATTATTATTATTATTATTAATAATAATAATAATAATAATTTTCGTGTTATTGTAGCGGCAGTAGCAATATTATTATCATTGCCATATATTATTATATATTTTATGTTCTGTGTTCTTTCAAGGGTGTTCAATGATGGCTCTCCACAGTTTACATTTCTTTGTCGCTCTTAGTAAAGTATATTGGGTTTTTACCAAATTCAGACAATTAGTCCGTTATTACAAGGATGCATTTATATATAAAAATAATCGTAATAATGACTAAAAAATTGTAGTAAGGCATTCTTTTAAGTCCTTCTTGTTATTGAAAAAAAGTTTTAATTCATGAAGTAGTTGGAAAAATAAGGAAATTAGAAATAGAACGTTTGGAAGGTGCTAAAATGGCTCTTATAAAAATATGTTTTGGGAAGAGAGTAATTAGTTGGTAACAGGATTTACTGACATTATCAACTTCGGCCTGATTCGTGGATCTGTGCATCCAGCCTAAAGAATCTCTAAGAATAGTTGCCGACCAACTAAAACCTGAAAGAGAACCTCATAGAACTAAAGGGGTAAATAAGATGTTTTTGGCTCTTTCATTGACCAAACAAATAATTATTCTTTATATACACATTCTGAGGATTTCGTAAAGTATAACACTTAAACTTTTTTGCTATCTTAACTGGGTAAAGATATTTGACACCTTCCTTCCCCTTGATAACACTTACCCGTCAATCCTCAAGGAGTAAACTTTGTTTTCTATTTGAATGCAAAAACTGTATATTTATAAATGTTTTTATTTAATATTTTTGTAAATTAAATATTTGTCTGTGATTTAACTCTGAGTTTTGCTCAATCATTTTTTCTTTTGTTACGCGTAACACCTAACACTGTCTACGTGAAAACCGTATTGCTCGTAATAGACAGGATGCGATAGATCAATTGTTTAAATTAGCAAAATGGAAATGACACTGAAATCTCAATTTAATGGAATATGTTTACCAAAATTACACAAAAATATCTTGAAAATTTAAAGAGTAAATTTATTCAATAATATCGGAGTTGACTTCAACCACAGACTTTGGGACGATTTTGGAATCTCCTGAAACTCTCCTGGATAGTCTTCTTATTTAAGTTTGCAGATGCTGCCATAATACTTTCCTTCCGCTCATCTTTTATATTACATGGTGTTTTCTAAGACTTTTGCTCAACTGTGCCCCACACATAATAATCAAAGGCGTTATAGTGTGTAGAGTTAGGTGGTCAGATTTAAGGGGTACAGTGGTCACAGAAATTGCCTGACATTTTTTGACTGGTTTCTTCTGCTTGTATAGGAAATTGCAGAGTTCTGTTTCCAGACTTAGAGCATTCCAACAACCACCCTCTTTCTCTTGAACAAATGCAGCACTACCCCCTCAAAGCACTGAACTGTAATCCTCCATGTTCAGTCTGAGCAAGAGTCTGGGAAGAAGAATGACGGTATAAAGTCGTCATCACTAGTATTAATTCCATGATGATGACTGAATATTTAATTCTTATCACTCTCAGTGCATCTTTTTTGGCACAAAATCATCTGCAATGACTTCTGATTGACATCCAAACACTCTAAAATATTCGTATTAAAGCTTCCGGCACAAAGCAGTACATCATTCCGTTTTTTAGCAGAATTAATGGATTCAAGGTGCTATTTTTCTCACAGACAGTGTCTAACTGACCCTACCATACTTTACAGTTTATAATGTAAAAAAAATCGACGAGCATGATAGAAATTAAAAATTTAATTGGAGACAATTTATCCACCGAACCCTGTAACATGAAATGACTGAATGATGATGACTGAATATTTAATTTTTATCACTCTCAGTGCATCTTTTTTGGCACAAAATCATCTGCAATGACTTCTGATTGACATCCAAACACTCTAAAATATTCGTATTAAAGCTTCCGGCACAAAGCAGTACATCATTCCGTTTTTTAGCAGAATTAATGGATTCAAGGTGCTATTTTTCTCACAGACAGTGTCTAACTGACCCTACCATACTTTACAGTTTATAATGTAAAAAAAATCGACGAGCATGATAGAAATTAAAAATTTAATTGGAGACAATTTATCCACCGAACCCTGTAACATGAAATTAATTAAATTCTATAAGATTTCCAAGTTACATTTTTCATCATTACTGGCATCATTGCTTATGGTAATGTTTTTATCAACCAAAATCGAATTGTAAACGAACATTGAGTTCGTTGGCATTGTAAATTAATAAACTAATTTGTTGCTCAAATTGGCGACACTCCGTCCTATGTTGGAGGTGTTGTATTTTATCTTCCCGAATAAAGTAAGCAACAGATTAATCCGGATATCTCATAGTGAGATCAAATTACACAAAGTCAGATACCAACACTCTGAAAAGTTTAAGTTTCTGGGAATACACTGACAATGGTACACAGTTAAAGTAAAAGGTTAATTTCATTTGATGTTAAGCCAAAGAAATGTTTTTGAGTAAAAAGAAGAAAAACATATTAATGTTTTTTTTTCTGTTCATGGAATTACACTTGCTGTGCTGAAATGTGTTACATTGTTTAACTTGCTTTTTTTCTTAACTCAAAATTGTAAAGCAGCCAAAACCTGTTTGTTTATGATAGTGTCGGGTCGTTTATAAACCATTGAC
The DNA here is from genome assembly GCA_037127315.1 of Ascarosepion bandense. Taxonomy (NCBI): domain Eukaryota; kingdom Metazoa; phylum Mollusca; class Cephalopoda; order Sepiida; family Sepiidae; genus Ascarosepion; species Ascarosepion bandense. The sequence continues at coordinate 677,071 of JBBBDQ010001439.1, read as the reverse complement.
AATAGGTAAATAATCGAAATTTATGTCTCTTGTTAGATATATGAACTGGCAATTGCAGGAAATCATATACAAAATATTGCAAGAGAAAGCGAGAAAAAAGAACTGAGTATAGTTTTCAAGAAAACCAAAGGCATAGTTATCAGAAAAAAGGAAACCCAAAATTGCTACCTAAAGTCCATAGAAACCAAAATAAAACAAGTAAAGAAATTCAAATACTTGGGAATTGCTCTGACAGAAAATGGGAAGAGCGACACTCAGATTCTAAGACGCATTGGCATGGCCAAGGACGCATTTCACCATTTCAGAGTACTTAGAGACAGGAAAACTACATTAGAAACAGACAAAAGAGCGCTAGACTGCTCTGTGATATATGTCATTCTATATCGCAGTGAGTGTTTGACGATCTCTTCATAGATGAAAGAGAGGCTCAAAGCAGTAGAACTGTGGTTCTGCAGAATAATGCTGAAGATATTGTACACTTAGCACGTGAGAAATAACGAGGTGTTGGAGGTGATGCAAACGCAAAAAAGCATACTTAACATAAGGAGCAGACACCTGAGTTTTCTAAGACACGTAATGAGGAGGAAGATTTTGGAAAGATTTACTGCTCACAGGACGGTTAAAGGAAAATAGACAGAGGAAAGCAGCACGAGACACATTTGATGGATGACTGAGCGGATTTTGGGAGGGACACTAAGAGAACATATTAAAATCGACAAGGGACACGTGCAAGTAGAAGTCCATGATCGCCTACATCCTTATTTCGGTCTCTAGCTTGTTAACAATCTATTTTTAAATAACGTAAACAGTATACAATATCTGAGAAGTTACATCGAAATTTGGTTCTGAACAAAAACTTTTAAAATTTTACTTCCCTGTTGTTCGATAGATTGCGATGGGCTTCTAGAAGTGCTGTATTTTTTTAAAGTCAGTTAGGAATCGGTTTCCGTTTGTAAGACCAGGGTTACCAATATTTTGGTCGTTATCATCCACTTAGACTTGGAAAAATATTCCACCGCCTACCTGTATAGTACATTTTAAACGCCCACCAAAACGGTTTGATAAAAGTTTCTTACTGGTTCATAAAGTAACTTAATGAAGTAGTAAAAATACCAACAGGAGGTACAAATAGCGCTGAAATAAGTGGTAGTTGAATTTACTACCATATTGAAGGACAAACGAATGCAATCTTAATTTATTTTTATTTTTATTGTTGCAGGTGTTAACAAAGTTATAAAGGATGTACTCTACATCCCTTAGCTGATTTATATCGTCTAACAAAATTATTTAATCTGAATAAATATTTAGGTTTTCTCAAACTTATGGAAAAAAACAAAATATTGGTTATTTGTGGCGATGTTTATATGTTATCTAGGAATGTGACCCAGTTATTTTTAATAAGTCTCCTGTTTTGTAAGATTGGCTACTATGTTTTATTCACTTGCCCACCGCCTACCCAATAGTAGATATCCTCAACTGGTAGGTGATTTTGCAATGGTTCGTTATAATCTAGTTTATTTCACGCATACGGGATGCGATTTTATATCTTGCTGAATGATATTTCTTTATTCCAGCAGACAAAAAGCAATGAAATGAAGAGAACAATGTAAAAATAAATCATCTAACAAACTTGAACAATATTAGATAATTATACTTATTACTAATAAGACAAAGGTAAAATGTGTCATAAATAATTGTTACAATATTTAACAGAAATATTTGAACAACTTGAGACATTTAAATAATTTATCGCTTCTAGGTGTAAAGCAAGAATGAAAGCAAAATAAAAAAAAACTAATCAAAATTTTCTAATTAATCTAAATATTCAACTTGAAATAAAAGGGCCAACCTAACTCTATTAAATCTCATATTTTGGGTGACAATGCAAACAAAATGAATAATTGATTTCTTTCATGAGTTATGGGCCCTTTGTGTGTCATTTGAATTCAAGCCATATTTTCGATTGTAAGAATAACTCTTTGTTGCAAGTGAAATTGCTATATAACATTTATTTTGAATAACAATGGTTTTACAAGACAGAAGCCCTACTATTTAATCCTTAAACGATGGGACGAGAGGGACTGAAAATATTCTCAGTGATACAACTTTGCTTTGTGGTATCTTTCTCCAAGATGCTATCTATTAAACCACCCGCACATTGTTAAAAAAAACTTAAAGAAAAAGCGGAGTAAAAATGTACAATGATGAAAATGTTTAATTCAAGAAAAATAACTGAGCTGGATAGTTATTACAATAATAAAAATTAGTTTAGTATATATTGTTGTGAGCCACTTATGATTATTTATGTCACACTAATGAATACAGTATTTATAATGTTTCACAAATTAAAATAGTTGGTAAGATCAGAAATAATTACCGTTTTGGGAATTAATTCTGATGATAAATGTATCTTTTTAACTAACTGATTATTAAAGATATCATAAAAGGAGTGGAAAAATGTTTTAAATAGAACAATGTACCACGCAAAACGATATGGATCGACAATGATAAATCTCACCAACAGAAACCACAGACGGATCTCCATAAAAGAAAGTTATTGCAGTAGTCACGTTCGCATTACTGGAATAAAATTATTTTACTTTTCTTATTGAATACTAACTGAACATTTATTTATGCAGCAACAGCAATCTAAACTTATTTATAAATGGAACTGTGTCTGTGTGTATGTGTGTGTGTGTGTGTGTGTGTGTGTATCCGTTACCTATAGACTCCGAAATGTCTAAACTGATTTTCTTGAAAATTTACACAGTTGTAGTATAAGCGTCTGCAAGTGTTCTTAGCTAGGTTTTATGTACTCCCAATAAATATCAAAAATCGATAATCGAAAAAATCGGGTTATAGAAGGAGTGGTCCGATTTTAATCAAATTTGAGACACTCATAGGCAAAGACATAAGAAAACGATATGCAGAAGTTTCAAGATTGCAGTTTTTACAATAGTGCAGAAAATCGATTATATATATATATATATATATATATATATATATGTATATAAGGCAAGATGTTTGTGTGTGTCTGTTTATCTGCCTGTATGTCTGTATTTTTTCAGCCTTTTATTTTAGTTTTTACTTCGGGTTTGGCGCTAAGTAGGTATAATTGCAGTTCTTAGTCTCAGCCATGATACCATTTACTCAGAGGATTCATTTTGCCTTAAAAGTTTACTTTACGACGAAAAAAACTTATTTGATATCGATACCAGGAAATCAAAATTTGACTTACATCCATTCATTTTTCTTTCAGTCTACGGTTTCGCTTTAACTGGAAACACCTATTGCTTTTTAGTCTTTCATGCCAACGTCCAAAGAGTCTGAGCTCCAGGACCATGGATTAGTATTAAAGCTTTCATTACACCAGAGCAACGCCGGGCTATACTGCTAGTATATCAATAAACATATGGCAGAAAATGAAAGTTGGTTTAGGAGAGTGATTCAATTGAATTCAAGACGTAGAAAAGAAATTGTGCAACCGTCCACACTCTCACATTCATTACAAGGCAGAGATAATAAAGATCGGTTGATGTATTTCAGTTTCGTATATTTATTTACATTATTTACAATCGGGCTAATGTCATTAGGATGTGCGATGGGGTGCAGTGGATATCAGCTCTGGATGAAAAATCAGAGAGCCGATTTCGAATTCCAGTTCAACCCATTGCATTCACTTACGCGCAAATGCCCTTGAAAAAAAGTATTACACCATCGCTTTTCTCTCCGGCTATGGGTTAAATAACAGGACAAATTCGTTCGATATTCTTGGTTGACAACCAGTCCACTGCAAAAAAAATGGTAACCTAGTGTGAGAAAATATTCTGCCTAGTCAATCATGAATCGAAAAACGCATAATCACCAAAGCATCTACCACGTATGACACTTAACTGATTGAAGGATAGTAATATCCCTGTCATTAGTTTATTAAAGGTTTGATTACGTAGGTTAATCTCTGTTTCACACTTCTCTCATCAAATTCATTATGCTTTGTAACTGTTATTTTCTCCAAGCCAACTTTCTTCGTTATGTGACCTTAAGCGAGAAAGATTATCCCGCAGCATTAACTTCTGTGCTAGACTGTATGCCAACCCAGCTTATAGAACAGAATCTGTTCTGCTATTTAACACATAACTGGAGGAAAAAGAGATTGACTAATAACTTTCCTATAGGTATGTGCGCGAAAATGAATGCAACGAATTTAACTCTTCGAACTTGGTCCTCTGATTTCTCGTTCTGATATCTAGTGCACCACACGTACATCATGATCATAGAGCATTGTAAATTAGCAAATGTTGCTTAAAGAACCAAGAACGAAGCAATAAGGGAGCCTCATATCTGCACACTTTCTGAAGGATCATAACTCATGAAAAAAAAAAGCAAAAAAGAATACGTTTAGAATACAGCGTTCTAAAAGGAGACGGTGTAAAAGACTATGTTCGATATTATTATTATTCTCAGCATATGAAGATCCTTTGCTGGCCTCGGATTTTCCATGATTCGTGGAGAGGAACGGGCCTTTACCCTGGTAGACTCCTGCTTACAATAGCTGATATTCACTAGATGTCCCATATCTAGTCTTGCTAGCAGCGGTGCTCAGACAAGAACATGTGTTTGAACCTGATATGTCTCTGAGCTAGTTTAATGTTTATTGCGCTCAAATACATCTGTAACTTAATATCCGGGAATTTAAGATTAAAGCAATAGCAACGAAGCAATTAAACACGGTTAACAAGAAGACATTTTGATAGTGAATTGATTCTGATCATCATAGGTAATCGCTTAACATTGTAGATGCCCTCAACCAGACAAATTAATACCGTAGTACCTACATTATCACGCCTTTGAAGAAGTATAATTCATGTATTTTGCTTTCTTACTCATCACCCTTTGTATAAACATGTTTTTAATTTACTTTTTGGCGTTTTATAATAGGAAATGTATAAAGTAGTAAAATAATGAAAATAACTGATTATGAAGAAAGTATATATTGCCAAAAAATTGCAAAAAATATCAAAGTATAAAAAACAATATTTTCTACAAGATTAGGTAAGTGCGATGTTAATGCAATTTTAGTCACATGGTTAAAAACAAAGCCTTTTCCTCTGAAAAAATTCTAATTTTTATTGATATTTTATAAAGTCGAAGAAAGAATGAAATGACAAAGGGAGGTAGCAAGAGAACCGCAGAGAAGAGGAGAACGATTATTAGCAGAAAAGAAACAAGCAATCAGTAACCACAATAGATAATGAATGCATGCAAGGAGGAATTATATGAACGAAGAAGAGAGAGAACTTTATCTTACGAACATGAGGAATCGAGATTTACAACAAGGAAATGATATGGATGAAGACGAAAGAAGACATTATCTTGAGAACTTAATAAACAGAATTCGACAACAAAGACATATTATGAATGAAGATCGGCCTTTAACGATTATTTCTATCAAATAATCGCTTGAGAATAACTGCATTTTCTTGAAGAGGAAGAAGTGATACTTTTACTTTGTAACAAAAATTCAGGGGCTCTCGTGAGAATCTTAAAGCTGGCAGTGTTGACAAATAACATTCATTTCACCAACATAGAATTGTAAAGACACATTGAGTTATATGACTATCAATAAGGCTCAGGGCAAGGCATTTCATAGTTCGAATAAACTTAGCAAAGCTATGCTTCACTTATGGATAGCTCTACGATAAGAAGTGTGAGAGTTCAAGTTAAAATTAATCTAATCATGGCCACCGAAGAGGAATCAACTTCACTATAAATATAGTATATAGGGAAGTACCGAAATAGATTTATTTAATTTATTCTTTTTCACAGTAGGTTTAAATAAATGTATATATACCTCCCAAAAAATTAGAAGAACACTTAAAAAACACATCAGATCTAAACAGGGGAAAAATGATCTTGAATATATTTCCTGATAATAAGTAGGTGACGTAATAATAATGCCACATAAATTGATAGAAATGAAAATGATTGCCCTATTAAGGGGAGAAATCAAAGACACCCCAAAAATAAAAATGATTCTCAGTAGTTTGTGTGGGTCCCATGTGCTTGCATGCATGCATGACAACGTCGGGACGAATAGTGTCCTGGGGGATCTACTCCCAGATCTGAACCAGGCCATCACTGAGCTCATGGAGTGTCTAAGAGGCAACCGGGCGGTAGCGGATGGATCTAAACATAGTTTCCCAGAGGTGTTCTATTTGGGTTTAGGTCAGCTGAACGTGGAGGCCAATCAATGGTTTCAATTCCTTCATCTTCCAGGATTTGCCTGCATACTCTAGCCACATGAGGTCGGGTATTGTCATAGACCAGGAAGAACCCAGCTGCCACTGCGCCATCGTAGGTTCTGACAATTGGTCGAAGGATTTCATCCCGATACCTAATAGCAAACAGTGTGCCATTATCTAACCTGTAGAGGTCTGTGATACCAGTCAGGGATATAGCTCAGTAGACTATCACTGATCTACCATCAAACTGGACATACTGAATGATTTTGCAGGCAGTATGCCGTTCTCCACCGCATCTCCACATCCTTTAACGTCTATCGCATGTGCTCAGATTAAACCTGCTCTCATCGGTGAAGAGGACAGGGCTCCATAGTTGCCAATTCTGGTGATCTATGGCAAATGCCAATCGAGCTCTGCAGATATGGGCAGTAAGCACAGGGCTTCCTACAGGACGTCACAGGAAGTCAAGCCCTCAGGCCACCCTCATGGAGCCTGTTTTTTATTGTGTGTTCAAAAACGTTAACATCAGTGACGTTTTGTAGGGCTCTGGCAGTGCTCATCCTGTTCCGTCTTGAACAAAGTCGCAGATACCGATCCTGCTGCGTGTTTAAGGAAATTCTACGGCCCTTGTTCAGCTCTCCTGGAATAACTACATGTATTCTGGAATCTCATGCTTTTGAGGATGTACTGGGAGACAGAAAACCTTCTTGCAACGGCACGTATTGATGTGCCATCCTGGAGGAATTGCACTACTTGTGCAACTTCTGTAGCGACCAGGTACCACACCATGTCATCAACAGAGATGTTGATCCAAGAGAAATGAAAAACTACAGCAGTAGAAAGTCAGTCAGTAAAAAAAAATCAGCCGAAAGAGATGAGAAGGGACAATAAGCATCAGTGGCCTCAACCATTTCTTTTTTTTGTGGGGGTCTCATTGTTGTCCCTCTTAGGCACCTGTTGTTGATTTCATTAACAATAAATCAGCTGCAACTGATTCACCAATCCCCTCTGCTACTTAAATGACCAGATCAATATCCCAAACGTTTGACTGATAGGTTGTTATACTCTCTAATTTTTAGAGCAGCGTATATAGCAAATATATTTATGTTTTTAATATAAAGAAAAGTAAAATATTCTATTAACCATATGAGTACAAACTAAACAATATTATTTACTTAATCAACATCTATTGAAATTTATTTTAAATCCTAAAAATAATACTACATGATCCGGTGAATTTTATCACAGGTTTAGTTAGTACTAATAAAGATTGCATATAATAATATTTCAGCGTGATTTTTTAAAATAAAGTATGGTATTCAAAAACTTATTAGCAAAATATAATTAAAAACAAACATTTTTGTGTTAACGTTATTTCTTCACATATGCTCTAACAAAAACATGAGACTTCGCTATGAATAACTCAGAGTCTTGAGAATTTTACCATGAAAATTATGCCTAGTAATTTTAAAAAGTTTTGAACTACGAGCTTGAGAATTTTAGGAAAATCATATATATATATATATATATATATATATATGATAAATCATTTTGTTTTTCAAATGACATAATGTTCCATATCTGACCGTTCAAAAGTGAAGGGAACAGAGAAAGCAGAGGGTAGATTACCCTCTGCTCATGTATTTAATGGCAATGGCGGGTATAATAAAAATTAAACATTGTTAAGAACTATACAGGACAGACAGCTGCGGAAATCTATAATCGCTTAAAGACTGAAGGAACGTTAAATAGAATAAAACCGGGAATCTCTTCCTACTGTTTATAACAAACAATATCAAGCTTGTTTAGCAGAAAAAAGATTAACAAAATATGTGCATAATACTCTTTAAAAAATACATCTTCCACGAGTTTTTTCTTAAAGCAAAAAAATAAAAGGATAAAGTTGACTGGGAATACGAGGCTTGAAGGGAATTCTACAAACGTAAAGTACGAGCGTATAATTTTTTAACCACTTATAGGTGATGTAACACCGAAATATAAATTTGTTGGAGTATTAGTAATTTCTTTTACACAAAGGTATAGCATATAATATGTTTTACTATGAAAATGTATTGCTGGTATTTGTACTATAAAAAATACATTTTCATATTTTTATCGTGTTTTGGACACAGTTTTTTTAGCACCATATTTAGGACAGAAATAAATTGCTAGCATAGAATTTAATGTTAAACTAATCATGAAACAAAAGGAAACAAAACCAATTTTTCGAGAAAATTATTTAAAGAGAAAGATTTTATAAAGTTCGCACGAAAGAAATACTAGATGTTTAGTCAATGCATGCTAAATCATTCTTTATAGAAAAACGATGTATATTTCCATTATGATATCACTGAATCGATAATTTTTATTTATAATCCTGTCGCCCCAAGCAAGGCAATTTACTGCCCCTGTTGAGCAGAGGATTACATAGCAAGAAAAGTTATGAGAAAGAGTGACAGGTTACAGGGGGTGTCAGGAAGTGGTTAAGAGAAGGATGAAAATACTGATGAGAATGGAGTGGGCGAAGAAAAGAGCATGAGAGAAAGGATGTAAGTTAGTAAAATAGGAGATGACTATTGACTTTACATTTGATTTCTTGAAAATTGTAGGTGTCGAGATAGCAAGTAAACGGAAGAGAATTCCACGGGGGGGGGGGGTAAGTGCGAGAAAGGAAGCTGCTGGAGTAGAATTTGCGTTTACAATTTTTGGTTTCACAGTAAAAAAAACTCTTGTGGCTCGAGTAAATTCATATACAGAGGGTACCAGTGAGCTAAGGTCATCTGAGAAGTCGTGAAAATATTTGTAGAAGAGACACAGGGAAGGCACATTGCTTCTGTGAGAAAGTGACTGTATCCGAACTGCCAAATCGGGATCGATCACATTACAGATTCTCCGTCGGATTTCGTCAGGGACATCTAGGTAGATAGCACCCGACCAGATATGGCAGCAGTATTGAATGCACGGGTGGATGGTGGATTTGTATATGTGCAGGATTGTTTCAGACGGGACAAATTTTCTGGCACCGACCTATGGATTCTATATAGTGATACCACTTGAGGTCTGTTGTGAGAATTAACCTGAGGAGGTGCAATGTTTTACTTTCAGGGTGACTAGACTGATCTATGCTAATGGGGGGTAAGAGTAATTGTCTGCGGTGGTTAATAGATAGCAGCTTCGTTTCGGAAGCATTAAAATTCACGTGCCATTTATTACCCCAGTCCACCACGGGTTGGAGGTCCTTTTCAAGCTCGGCAGCAAGGTTTGCTTTATCTGCCTCGGTAAATGTTTGATCGAGGAGAAAGTAATTCGAAGTATCTTCAGCGTATATGCCTACTTTGGATCTTTTTACAAAGGGAGGTCGTTAATGTAGGTAAGGAAAAGCGTGGGACATAAATAGAGCCTTCAGGGACACCCGCGTTTGTGTGATGGTATTGGGAGGTATGTTCCGTTCAACATTACCTTCATCGTGCGATTTGAAAGGAATGACTGGATTAGGTCAAACAATTGTCGCCGTTCTTGTCGAGAGCCTGGTGTATATACTCAGTGACGGTTATGAGCATATCAATAGTAGACCTAGTAAAACGGAAACCATGCTGTTTGTCAAAGAAAAGTGTGTGGGCTGTGATATGTTGCACCACCTCAGCTTTGATGATGGCTTCGAACACTTTGCCAAAGATCGGTAGAAGGCTGATAGGTCGATAATTATTGAGTCAGAGGGTTCTCCGTTATTTTTATATTTAGGAACCACAGAGGAGGATTTCCAGTAGGCAGGAAAGCAAGAAGCAGATAGATTTCAGGAGCCCATTTCTTTAAGACAATAATTGTATTTCGTCACCACTGCTCGCATTACAGGGGTCATGCCTTGAAATTATTCCGAGGGAGTAATGTGTATGTCAGTCGGTTGGGTTTCGGTTCGGTGTGGTATGTCGGATACAGATGCTTAAGACGAGTATGAAACAATGACGTCTTTTTATTAACGGATAGTTGTATCAGGAGATTTTTGGTAGGTACTTGACTTTAACAACATTGCTGGTAAAAGGACAAGCACTGGCGGTGCATATTGGTGGAAACGCTTTCAAATCAAAAGTGGATAAGTCTATTCAATCGCGTGTTAATTCTTTTTTCTAGTTTTCCGTTATCGATGTTTCAAAACTAGATTTATTTCAGGAAAACTAAACAGTAAAGAAAGGGTCATCGAAGAAAACAAAGAAATTTGAATGTAGCTGAGATAAAAAGACACTAGAACGCACATATCAAGACGTACACACGGACATCATTGAACCATTTAAAATGGCAATAATATCATGGCGAATAAATAGAAGACAGTGAAAAGGATGTAAAAGGAAGCTTAAAAGACGGAGGGATGATTGGCACAAAGATATTTTCAGTAAAGAAATTCAGGAATGAATGAATGCCAACAAGAATTTATGGGAAGGTGGAAAGGAATTGAGGAGAATAAATGGTCCTTTTTTTTACAAATGCTTTTAAAAAGCATTTATTTAAATAACATTGCTTTTACATGAGGAAATAATCCGAGTGTTTTTCATCAGACTTAAACCTGTTGTCCTGTTTCGTCATGCTGTAACTATTTTATTATGCGAAATGCGTTGACACGAATTGGAAGCTTCATCCCTTCCATAAATGTCGTTCCTTTTAAATCTTGTATAATTGTAACCACTTGGGTTAAAAACCACCGCTTTGTATTAATGTTTAATCCTATGACATTTTATGACATGGAATGGAGTGAAAAAATTCTATTGCCAGCGTGGGAGCCAAATGGAGACCTATCGAAGAAAACTTTGCATAATCAAAAACGAATTTAATTATAAGTTATAAAATTTGCTGAAATCTGAGGTAAACTGTATAGTTTACACTGTCACGTCTTATGTTTTCTTAAAAATCTGGATTGATTAGATTGAGTTTTTTTCTCACGGCATATCAACCTCTGTGGGTCATTTAATGCACAAAAATGGGGTTTTAAGATTGTTTCCTTAACGGTCGGTTTTAGTGAGAAAGTTGATTTTAATAAATGTTTTACTTTTTATTCTTTTTCTTTTAGAAAATTGAAAATGTCTTTTAGTTTTGTATTCAAAAATGTTTTCCTGAGAATAGTTTTTTCTCCAAAAATGTGTTATGGTAATATTTATTCAAAAATATATATTTTTCTGTAAATGTCTATTTTTATGTACATATTTCTATAAAAGTCTATTTTTATACTTTCATAATATTTTGACTCCCGTTTTGGGGTTTACTATTTGCCCGTAGCTCTGAGTCTAGCAGGTGCAACCACTCCGGGTCAGGGTGAACCTGAGAACAACAGCAATTAAGAGGATGTTCCATGCTCCTCACAACCTCCCAGTCAGATGCGTTGGTGTCGGATGCAGTTTACAGCTATTCCCAGGACCTTAAAAATCTGGAAAACAGACATAAGCTATAAGTAAACGTAACGCAGCTTCCCTATGTCTTGTCTATAAATATTTTCATTATAATTGTTCTGAGTTTTCATCAAGCATTATCACATATTTGCGACAGTCATTACCTTATAGTTGAAATAATTAGATGTAAAATTAAATTCTATGTTAAGTTTACTCCCGTTATGAATATGGCACTAAAATACATTCGGCCCCAAGATCTCCAATCTAAAGGTTTTGAGGAGCGTGTTATCACTTAATGTTGTAGTGGCAGCACCTGTCAGTGTTCTAAATATGGGCAAAGAGTTAACCCCCAAACCGGCGTCAAAACACTATGAAAGCATGAATGTATATTTTTATAAGTAAAAATATCAGCAATACGTTTTTATAGTAAAAAAAAAAATTGCTATATTTATGTAAAAGAAATTTCTCATACTCCAACAAAATTTAATTTTGGCATTAACTCCCCTAAACTGTTTATGCTCTCGTACTTCTTCATTGCGTAATTCTCTTCTGTCCTCTTCATTTCGAATCAAGTTTTATCACCAAAAATTTAAAAACAATATGAATAGTTATTTTCTATTCTCTCATTGTTTTTTCTACTTACTGTTTCGCTACATTGACTAGACGTGCTCGTTAACAGCTTCGTCGCGCTAATTTAATTACAACTAAAGTGTGAGTTTGATTCTTTCTAGGGAGTCAATATTTTTGGCTGTGGGTCACATCCAAGATACGCTTACAAAAATCATCATTAGCGAATTGTAATTGAGTTGTGACTTCAATCCTTAATGGGTGTCTTATTCTTTTGGCCTTGTGTCACATTTAAGCTGTGTTTAGAAAACTACATCTTCCCTTTTCTTACTTTAACTAACTTCAGTAATAGGTTGATAATATGCACTTTCTAAACTAGTCACCCTGAGCAAGACAATAAAGACTTATTTGATTGTCGAGAGTTAAAGAGTTTGAGAAAAGCATTAAGCAGACAGACAAGTAAAAAGAATCGTATCCAAGGTGGTAAAAGATAACGATTGACATTGCTATTAAACTTTTGATGAATAAACTTAACTGAAAACTAAGATCGCGAGAGGAAACTGTTAAGACAAAACAAATCTAGAAATTACAATTGAAAAATGATCAGACCTATCTGCCAATCAAGTACTGAGCTTAAATTGGGAAATTTGAAATACTAGTGAGGAGAGCTCACCAAAACAGCTACCATGAAAATATTAGTTTATATCTCAGAGATGAGGTGTGGTAACTTTTTCCGCTGTTTACATTATTCCGACTTTTTTCCTAGACTTTATTTTCATATTCAAGACGTTTTAGTCGTCGTATGCTCCGGCCTTCGTTCAGTTGATATCCGTTGGAATTTTGAACCGAATGTTTTTTTTTGGTCCAGAGAGTAGATTGTTCTAGACTCACGTGCAATGCAATCTTCTGGATATATCAGTTTCAATTAATTCACTTTTAGTAACTCAACTCACTATTCTTTTCCACGACTGCTGTGGCCAGGTATTAAACTCACGATTCTTTGTGTCAAATCATTTTTAGATTACTGCAACCAACCGTCTAATCAACTGGGGGCATAAATAAAGCGATTTGGTTGGAAATTCCAGCATACATCTGCAGAAGAAGGCTGGTGTTTGCAACGGATAAAACTTCGTGAATATAGACGAGGACTACAGTTTTAATAATATGAATAGTATAAATGAAAGTATATATAGAAAAAGCAATACTTGTTTTTTTATCGGTGACTGTTTTCGTTAGCTATTGTTTTGTGACGAAGTTATACTGGTAATCGGAAGCATCGCACTGAATTGTAATTAAGGCTAACTCCTTCCATTAATCAACCATTTGTATGGCTCCCATTCGATAAAAGACTTAAAGTTGATGTTATCATTTGTAACATGATTGTCGGCACTTTAAAACTTTTGTTCAAGTTTTCAAGCTTCTTTTCCATTGCATAATTCGTAAATTCATGCTGCTTATTATTCCCACACAAGCGGAAAGTTTATAATTAACACATCTCCGGGATTCTAGCCAGCAAATATCTACGCTTATTGACGAAAGCGGACAAGGATTATAAGTGGCCGAAAGAAAAGTCTTATCTTTTTCTTATATGTACAAGAGTTTGCAGAAACCTTCATTGAATCAGATAGAAAAGATGATAAAAAACTAAGCTTGGAAATGTTGAAAAGATGCTGGGTATTTATAAATATATTTATTGTAACACAATGGGTGCAAGGTCAAATTTCCTCAGGTACGTGCTTTTTTCATTTTATCTATATGCACTGCTTAATAAGTGAACGAAGTATGAGAACTTGCGAGAAAGCATTCATGCTAAAAAGAAAATAAATATTAATAAAAATTATTCCTAAATAACTTCTGCTATGTGTGTTGTTGTGTAGTGGATCTCAGTTCGGAACGAAAAATCCGGAGAGTCTTATTCAAATTCTAGTTGAATTCGTTGCATTCACCTAAGAGAGAATAACCTTCGGAAAGATATTAATCTGTCTCTTGTCTCCCAAGCTATATGGTAAATAACAGGACAGATTTTTGTCTGTAGCATTTGATGGCAACTAGTCTATTGAAGACAGTAATGACAATCTACTGCAAGAAAATCTTCTGCTCAGTCAGTAAGGTCTCTTTGAAGACATGATCGCCTAAGGGTGTATCATTAACTTAATTTACTGACAAATAGCTTAGACCAAACAAAACGTATAATAGTGTAGAGAGTAATTTCTTACTATCAACCAGTAAAACTACTTTAAACTAAACGGTATTATTATTGGCGGTCACAATCATAACAAGATAAGATATGCTATACCGCTTTGATAGCACATACTTCAAGGAAACTACAAGAATTCAGACAGAAGCTAATGTAGAAAACCGAGAAGAAATGAATATACATCAATTGCAAGAAGTCAGAATGTATAGTTGCTGGAAGACAAACGTCTGAACATGCAAATAAAAAATTAGAGACATTGAAATCAAACTCGTACAATGATTTAAATTGAAACATCGTAATACGAAGGCGCATTGGGGTAAGTTTGATGCCTTCGAAAAGCTAAGCAAAGTATTAACAAACAGGAAGATTTCGGCGGAGACGAATAAAAGAGTATTGAACTATTTATGCCTTCCAATGTGGCGGTGAATGCTAAACAATCTCTTCAGAGATTAAGTAAAAACTTGGAATGTAGTTCTAAAAGAGGATGCTGATATTACCATGAACCGAACATATAAATAATGATGATGTTTTATAGAATATGGAAACTAAAAGAGAAATTATCCTTAATATCAGATAGTAGGAGTTCTAGGATACGTCAGAATAAAAGCGGGTTATGAATATGTGAGTTGTTAAAGGTAAAAAAGTGAAAGGAAAATAGCGCATAACCTACCTAACAAACTAAACATTTTACCAAATAGGGTTTAGCAGAGATAGAAAACAGGTGGAATTTACTGATAGCTTCAAAAAACGGGAAATTGTGAAGTTCCAGGTACACCAACGTCCTAATGGCCATTGCATATAAAATATATTTTTTTAACGTGGGATAGTCTATCAAAATTTTCTCAGGATTTTTTTTTATTGTTGTACTTTTCCATTCATTTCATAGCGTTTTCTACTGCATATAGATTGAAACGTTTGAATGGATCGTAATCTGAATATTCAGTATAAGTGAAATTCATGATTATGATAATTTGATAATTCAAAAACAAATAAATTTTAGAATGATTACCAGTTTATTTTTATACTTAAGGACATCCAATACATTACTCGAGAGTTATTCAATTTATTGGTTATTAACAAAATAGTTAATATTTATTGCAATATGAAAGAAAAATCATAGTCTCAAGATTATCGATATCGACTTGGCAGCTCGGCTGCAGTCGCTCTCTCACCGGCGTGATGTGCCGTCCCTGTACTTGTCTTACAAATATTTTCACGGCTTTTGCTCGAATGAACTTAGCTTACTGGTGCCCTATATATATGAATTTTCACGAGATACTAGATTAGCAATTAGGTCCCACACTTTTACTGTGAAACCGATAAATGTAACCGCAATTTCTACTCTAACAGCATTTTTTTTGCACTTCCCTCATGTGGAATCCCTTCCGTATACTTGTTTCCCCGACAACTACAATCTTCAAGAATTTAAATGTAAGGTCAATAGTAATCTCCTATCTCACTAGCTCACAGGCTTTCTCTCAAGCTCTTTTCTCCATCAACTCAACCTCATCAAACCAGTTTTCTCATCCTTCTATTACCTTCCTCTTGACAACCCCTATAACCTACCCCTCTTTCTCATCACTTTCCTTATGTAACCCCATGCGATACAATAGCAGTAAAACTTCCTTGCTTGGGGTGAAATTATTAAAAATAAATATATAAGTTGAACAGAATACGATTCAAAATAGAAGACAATTCAAAGTATTCAAAATATGGCAAGAACATATTTGCAAGCGAACATTAATTTTACATGCAAATCTAAATGTGAGTTAATTTTCACTAACTCAGACAGATATGATTAAATGTTTTGCAATTCGCTAATTTTTTTCAGCCAAGAAAGTAACAAGAAAGGACTAGAAATAAACTCCACGAAAACCGAATGCATGGTCATCAGTAAAAAGGGTAGCCCAAAATGCCAATTACAGGTCGGGGATTCCAGAATGAAGCAGGTACAAAAATTTAAATACCTGGGAAGTGTTATAACAGAAGACGGAAAGTGCGACACAGAGATCCAAAGGCAAATTGGCATGGCGAAGGAAGCATTCCAGAAGTTGTTTCTCTAGAAACTAGGAAGAGAGTACTGGATTGCTATGTGCTGTCCGTCCTTCAATATGGCAGCGAATGCTGGGCAATACCATCAAAGATGAAGGAAAAACTTGAAGCAACTGAAATGTGATTCTACAGAAGGATGCTGTGAATATCATGGATCGAGCATGTGAGCAATGATGAGGTCTTAAAAATGATGGAAACAAAAAGAAAATTAATATCGAGCATCAGGAAGAGACAGCTGAAGATCCTGGGACACACAATGAGGAAGGAGGGCTTGGAGAATCTGATACTAACAGGCCAGATAGAGGGTAAAAGAGACAGAGGAAAGCAAGGATAACATATTTGAAGGACCTAATCAGGTGGATGACGAAACGAGGATTACATGGTGTAACAGGAGAAGGGCACCAGGGATAGGGAAACGTGAAAGGCCATGATCGCCTACGTCCTGAAGGGACAAGACACGTAGAATAAGAAGAAAATGAAAGATTACTAATCACGATTACCCAATTTAAAGTAGATTATTGATAAAATACAAAGAAGGATCCGCAGTTATTTATCCTGACTTGACATCTCGCCTTCAGTAACTTTCCCAGCGCCGTAACGTAGCTTTCCTCTCATTTTTTATACATATTTTATGGTAATTTTTCTGATGAGATTTTCCCTTTGTTACCTAGACTTTATGAATTTAAGCCCATTATTAGGCGGCAATGTCTGCATCTTAACTGGATAGATGTAAAACTAAGTTCTTCTTTTAAACTCCTTGTTTTCCAGTGAACCTTGATCTTTAAAAGTTATATGCAATCTTGTTTTTTTGTTTTCTTAATTCATGGTCTATGCTATAATGCTATAATATTTTTCTCATAATCTATCACAGTCAGTAACCCATTGTGTCCCAGTGGCTTTAGTACTTTGTTCAAACTGAAATGAGTAAAAACAACATCAACTTCCTCATTATAATATCAGAGATTCTGATACAAAAACATGCGTCAACTGGCTTCTATTCTTCGCTAAATATTTACAGGCAAATTACAACACAACTCAAAATGGTCGAGAAGGTGATTTTGAATCAATCGTATAACTATGTAAGAACTGAAATTAACAAGAGAAACTAAATCTCTCTACCAATGAAGCAAGAGTAGCTGTGTGTTTGTCTGCAAGTTACTTTTTATGAGAAGCTGAATGCTTTAGTCTGTTAAACAGAAAGATGTGTTAATTTTGTTGTCATTTGTACGACGTTTCCTCCGTTGTACGCTCCAGCCTTCTTCAGGTGCTTCAGGAATTTCAAACGAAACCCTTTATTACAATCACTGGGGAATATAATTCTAATTCCTTGCGTGAAGGCTCTTTCTGTTCGAAACGTCGTACAATGGCAACAAAACTGAGGACAATAGTCCGAATCATGTAAATAGTGTAAATACTACCTAATCTCAGAAATACAGGTAAATACTGAAGAAAGATGTGTGTATCGAAATGTCTCGACGAAATTATCTGTATGCACTCCGATTCCTCTTCATATATATTTGATTGTATGCATTCCGCTGGTATTTTTACTATGTGATTTTATGCATGTATGTGAGTGGACATCCAAGCAAGTGTAAGCTAAAGTCAACAATAGCAAACATTGAAGACTTCGCATCTTTGTTTTGAAACTTTACCTCAGGCAACACTAAAACAAGGAGTGACCATAGTTTATTACGTTTGTTTTTCTTGCTTTTTATTAGTGATTGAGTAAGTGGGAGATATGGCTTAAGGAGGGAGGTGGTGAGAAACTTTTTTTATTCTTACTATGAGTTTAATTGCTTCATGTTTCTTAATTGTCCTTTTTTCCTAGGCTTCGGGTTTGATAGCCGTTTTCAAAAGCAAATGTCAAACATCGAAATATCTCATGGTCGACAGATTTAACTCATCTTTACCACCCAAGAATGAACTGCTGGGCACAGATTAACATTCTAAATTTGTCATTCTATCTATCTATCTATCTATCTATCTATCTATCTATCTATCTATCTATCTATCTATCTATCTATAGTACATCGAGGTAAGCAGATAATTTTCTAAACACATACTGTTAAATATAAAGCACAATGAATGTCTATTATGTTTAATCATGAACCGTTCTAAAATCGTATTTTGGCCTTACATTTCAGTTGAAAATAAAGACAAAACTTTTCAAAATTTAGATAATTTTGTATTAAGTGGGTTCTAAGCTTTCGGCTCACATGAGCCAGCTTCAGAGAGGTTACAAGGACGTTAACCCAAAATCATCCACCATCAGCGACGATTTTTTTGTGTGTTGACATAAAATTCTGCTAAGCAACGGCGACAGTTACCAAAAATAGCAAGTGCAGTTCGCAAATTTGTAATACGGTTTTATGATGTCACACCGCATGATAGCTCGAAATATCAACATAACCATATATTCAAATGCAATGTAATGTGCTATGACCAGATTTAAACGTGATACACACAGTAAAAAGAACATTCAGATATTGGAGGCCATCTACATTAAATTCAAACAACCCACACATAACAGAATCACGTTTTAGAACGGCTCATGAATAAAAATAATAGACATTCATTGTCTCTTATATTTGACTATCTATCTATCTATCTATCTATCTATATATATATATATATATAATTTATGAGAAATGTAGGAAGTTTACTTGAGACTAGTTTTATTAATTCATAGGGCTAAATTTATGTTGCTATGACTATAGATGCTTACCAAGGGCAGATTTCGAATTTTATATTTATATATAGCTTATTTAATAGAATATCTACATGTTGTAAGAGACAAATTGCAATTTTATTGGAGTTGATCTTGCAATCTAGCCACTCATTAAACGTTACTAAAGAACGAAACGTGACACAAGTAAACATTTTACATAGTCATATATTTTCACCGATATTGTTCTTGATATATAAAATATATATTCTTATCTCATATATATATAACATTCGGAATCACCATATCATTCAGTAAACAAATTTAGAAATTTGCTGTTTTTTAAATGGGTACATTTTAACCCTATTGAATAAAACTGTACTATTATGATATGCTAAAATCGTGCAATAATCGGGATATGATACACAACAGTATTTATATTGTAAACATATTCTATAAACAACAATTAATGCAAATGATGTCATCCTCACGATTATTATGTGTCGTAAACGAGATTATTATAAATGTATTACGCTGGAAAAATAACTATAGCTTTAATATACAGTTTTTTTTTGTTGTTGTGAAAGAAATCAAAAACAGAATTCGAATGATGTTATTCATGTTTTGCGTAGATCTGTCTTTGTTTTTCTCTGTTATTCTTATTTATATTAGAAAATACAACAGACATACTTATCGAGATTTTAGTTTCTGTACTAAGCTATTGCCCAACGGCTGACGGAATAAAAATCCGATTTCAACTAAAATTCTAAAGTGCTAGAAAGAATTAAAATATATAATAAAATGATCAAAATATTTTAAACTTTCCTTTTAATAATAACAAACATTTTAAAGATAAAAAATGTGTTTCTACAGTTTGGTGCCTGTTTTCCTTATGATATGATCTTTTTATGAAAAATTTTTGAGGTACTTCATATTACGTGACAAAAGTTTCTTATATTAACTTAAAGATAGTTGCGATTTTAAAATTATTTAAAATCTTAAATACAATATCGTAATATTCTAATCCAGTCACATTGACTTCTTCAGCATTTCTATACTGTGTATATAAACCTGTACTGTGTACCATCAAAATGTAGCTGATCATGGCTATCTCCAACTTCCTGATCTGTGTTGCTCATAATAAATTTTGCCGTATTTTTTTCTCATTTTAAATTTGAACCACCATTCATTTACACAAGCTCGCTCGTTATTTTTGTCTCATAAGTATCGAATTTTTCAAGCCCTACTTCCTCATTACGTATCCAAGATAGTTTAACTCTATATTCTTGATGTTATTTAGAAGATCTGTGATAAATTATGCAGAACACTTTGGCATATATAATTAATTATAAAAGAAAATAATCTCACTTCTAAAACTTATTCAGTAACTTAATTCAAGATGTTTTCTTTTATACTCAAAGTAATCATAAATCAGCAGTTAAACATTTTATAATATACATTGTAGTCGTTTAATTTTTTAAGTTAAAACAATATTGAAGTAAACAGAGCTAAAATAACATATATTTATAGCCTTAACGTGTATTGTATTTCATGAAAACTTCCTTATTGAGTTTTGCTATACCTGATTAATTTACGAAGCAAGATATTTTTAGTCTTTATTATTTTTTATTCAAACGTAATGTAGCTAATTTTAAACCTCCGCTCATACGATATTAAAACCAACTTAATTCTGTATATCCGTGAGCGTTCACACGATCGCGCATGCGCAGGTGTGAGTTCGTAGAAACGTGTTAGGCTTTCTGTTGTAAAGAAAAATAATGACGTGTGTCCATTCGTGTCTTTACACTGAATAAAAGAGGAAGACATTTTCAAAGCCGCGAAAAAGCTTTATTATTGAATGGTATTAAAGTTTGAGTTTTGGAAGTGAACAGCAAAAGAAAAAAAAGAAAAAAGAAAAAAAAAACATAGCCTGTAAATGTCAAATAGTGTTAGGCCTTCGTTTATTTAGTTTTATTTATTTTCTTATATTTGTGTATCTATTTATTTAAAAAAAAAGATGCAACTTTTCTTTTCTTTTGTGCTCTTATGTTCATCGAATTGCGTGATGGAATTTAATAAACCTCGTGACTGGCCATGTTAAAGTTCTCCATTGCACCTGCGTTTATATACAAAAGCACTGTGACTTGGTGGTTGACACAAGTTATCCCTTGAACAGTTACAATATAATAACGGTACTCTTTTCTAAACTTGTTAGTTAAAAGTGACATCATATTATTAGTCTCATCTCTGACGTTATGCGCGCAAAAACAAAAAACAAAACAAAGATGATTTAGCCTAATATCAAATAAACTTATACTACATAGCGAACAAGAAAAAAGTTATAAACGCATACATAGTGTGAAACCTACACAACATATATATATATATATATATATATATATATATATATATATCGAGAAAAATTTAAGGTATATAGACAGTCGGATATAGGTAAAAATAGATAGATAGATAGATAGATAGATAGATAGATAGATAGATAGATAGTAATGTATATATAGATAGAAGTCTGTAATAGATATACAGTTTCAAGTTTACAACAGTTTACAAAACTGTTTCCTTAGGTATTTCTAACACAAATTAATAAAATTTTAGTGCTAATAAAACATATTATATAATTAAAAATTAAAAATGCCTTGCGACACCGAAACCTCTATATTTAGATGATTTCGCAATGTATTTTTAATTTTTAATTGTATAATAAATTTAATTATATTAAGCTCTACAATAATTACTGTATTGAACATTTAAAAAAAAAAAAGAAAGAAAATGCCAGAGAACTCAAAATCGTAAAACTTTATATATATGGAAAGAGAGGAAGAGAGAGAAAAGAGATAGGGATAGAGAGAGGATGCGATGGGTAAATTAACGTCTATATTACGTAAAAATAAAATTAACACTAACAATTTCTTTCGAAGCATATATTTACCAAAATTACAGAAACAATTATTAAAATACTAAAGAGTTAATTTATTTAAATAATTACCGTTGTCTTTAACCGGCCTCTAGATGATTTTGGATTCTCTTTCACTTTTTCTGGACGGTTCCCTTGCTTAAATTGGTGAATGCTGATATAATATATTCCCTCAGTTCATGATTGATGTTAGAAGTTCCTTTGTTGGTCTGACGGTCACCTGCGCCCCATACATTATAATCAAGTGGGTTACAGTTTGGGGATTTAGGTAACCAGATGTAAGTTACGATGCGGTTGCACAAAATAGACGACAGCGATGACTGGGTTTTCCTGCATGTAGGATATGAGGCAGATTCCTGTTGCTAAACAGAGGGTCTCCAGCAGCTACCGTCATGACTCAGGGCTGTAATACCACCTCAACACACATGATGTTGGCCTCCTAGTTATGCATCAATTCTTCTTAAACAAATTCAGAAGATATATTCTTATTCGAACGATCAGAGTGAGTTTTCTGAGCTGCTGTGTTTTAGTAATCAACATAAGACTCATGTAACTTTTTCCGAATCCTCTGATCTCTCCTAAGACTGACGCCTAAATATTCAAATTAGGGGTTCTGGTGTGAATGTCAAGTATTACAACATGGTGTATTCAAATTTCTGGCAGTGTGAGTTGCATGATGGCTGTCTTTTCCACTAATGGTGCCCGACTCAATACTATATTATGCAGTCGAAAAATTCAAAACCAAACACAACGTGCACACGCGAAATTAGAAATATAAAACTGCAAAAATTTCCCCCTCCATATGTATATGTGTGTATGTGTGCGCGTGTTGTGTGTGTGTGTGCAGAGACACACAGAGAGAGAGAGAGAGAGAGAGAAAGAGATAAATATATATAGTATATTCATGGGGTAAATATGTATATGGTGCACATGTCATATAGGTTATATATATATATATATATATATATATAAATGTACGTGTGTGTATATATATAAGGTGTATATAAATATATATATAATGTGCGTATATGTATATACATAGGTTTTATATATATATGTGTGTATATATATTAGGTTCATATATGTGTGTGTGCGTGTGCGTGTGCGTGTGTGTCTTTATTAACTTGTTACAAAAAAGATTGCCGATTTCAGAAACATAATTATATTCTTGAAAAATTATGTTTAGAAATTTTGAAATTAGTCACAATATGAGTCTTGAGCATTTACGAACTTCTGCCATCGGTGGACGAGATTATTCATTCATCGTTTATGAAAAGGTATTGGCTTTGATGCAACGGAATGATTGAAAGCTTAATTCTTCTATTGGATTCGAAATCGAAGTTTTACAATCTAAAAATGTGCTTAAGTGCCTAAAAATGAAAATCAGTGGGAGTAAAAGAGATTATAGAGGATGTGGTAAACTCTTATATCTGAAAGTCCGTGAGTTTTTGCAAGGTTATTTTTGCAACATGTGGCTTTGCATTATAATGAAACAGAATTGGACCAAGTCGATTAATCTATGCAGGTCTTATTTTTTACAGGCGCGCATTCATTTCAGCATAATGATTGAAGTAAAGCCTTGCATTAACGTTCTGATTGACTTCCAGAACACTGTAGTAAACAACAGCAATTGCAGACCAACAGACAGTCTCCATAATTTTTGCTGATGCAAATTTGGCTTTGGGAAATATTTCGGGAAGTTATCACGATCAGCGCAATTGACCTGATTCATATGATTATCATAAAGGATACAATTTTCATCGGAATTGAATATTCGGTCAAAAATAGGATGTGTTACATAGTAAAAGGGCATGGAGCACATTTCAAAATGCCCAACTTTTCGATTTTCATTGAAATCATCATTTACAGATTTATCGAGCTTTTTCACCTTGCAAACCTTGCGACATTTCTTTGACAATTTGACATGGTTTTTGTTCAACACCTGCATGAAACTCTTCGTTGTCAAGACTGCATGACTGTACTCTACCTTCTTCTTCAAGGCTGTCATCACCAAAACGGAATTTATGGAGCAATCTTTGTACTGCTCTGTTGAAATTGTCAGAGGTTTGGAAGGTACAGTACCCAACTTCGAATTCACGCAAGAAAAGAAAAGATCATGTTTAATCATGTTTATAATTAATGGTGTGTGTGTATACAATGATAAGTATTTTTACCTGACATAATATTTGTACATAATTTTGTATTTAATACTTACTTTTGTAAGTCTGCATATATTCAGTAATATTTCGCCGAAATTCCGATTTCATCTTGATATACAGTCTATCATGGTATGTTAAATATTTTAAATTATTAACATATTATAGTTATGTTCCAATTAGGTTCAATAAATATAAGTACAGTTTAGATAAATGCGATAACTGTAAAGAATTCAATGGATTTACCTGAACCATTTTGGAGTTGTGTACGTGTTACACTTAAAATCGGCGCCAATCTCATTTTCTGTTGGTCAAAATAAATTTCGCACAGGCTCGCGAATTTTAAAAAAGTGAAAGAAAGAGAATTATTTTTATTTCGTAATCACCACATCAATTCCTTTTCCAGATTTGACAGAGTCTGCTTCCGTACATGAATAATCTGATAATTTAATTGAAGTGGTATATACTATTCTAAGTAACCAGCCTTCCATAATTTGTTTTTGTTTTGCTTTGCTGTTTTATCTCCATAGTCTTGTTGATAGATCGTGGACTATCACTTTATACTAGTATTGCTTCATCAGTTTCAATCATTTTCACCGGTTCTTAGACAACCGCTGGTTTTAATTTGTTTATGGAAACATTGCTACTAACATCTTCTATGATGGGAGTAGTAAATACTTATGATGAGTTTATATGGACACGTGCGATTTCAAAGATTTCCGAAATCTATCAGTTATAAAACATTTAAATTTACAATTGTTTAGATACTTTGGTATATAAGGTTTTGGTGAAGAATATAAGTAACCGGAGGGATGATTTTCCATGTCAAACATTCGCATTTCTTTCACCAGGTCATTTATTGCGAGGTCTGATAGCTCATCTTTGTCACATAGGCCAATTGCCAATCTTGGAGCTTTGGCATGACACTCCGCTACTGTTGTATATGGCGAGTAAGTTGATTCATTGTTCATGATGCTGATAACTAAAAGTACAATAAATAACGCTGATAGCCACGAATTCTTCCTTGCAATAATTGCAAGTCTTTAACGTTCTGTGAGCATGTTCAATTAATCATGGTACGAAGTTTTTCTAAATCTGTAAAAGCCAATGATATTTGACAGCTCCGAAAACAATCGTGACTCACACTGGCTACCTCTATCATTGATGATATATAAAAGGACTCCGATTCTAGCCACACTTGAAAGTAGTAGTAACCTTTTGTGCACTTACTTAACTTAGTGAAACTTCCTTTACCTATCTAGTAGTTTTATTAGTTCTATCAATCATCGGGTCTGTGTGGTTTCTGAAATGAACCGTTTGAAATTGCTCAGAAGGTAGTTAAATTGGTTACATTTTACTCTTGGTATGTTTAACAATTTTTGATTGCTGTCAATTTTGGCATTATATACATAACTCTTGCACTGACTATTCATCCGTGACCAATAATGCTTGGTTTTAATAAACATAATGTTGGCTGATATTCCTAGGTGTGACAATGGGTGCAGCCTGTCAAATATGGATTTTGCGGAAATGGTAAGGATATGCTGTACATTACAATGTAGGGTAAGATTTCAAAATGTGTTTAATTGTTTAAGTTCTTCATTCGATTGCTGATAAGTGACAATTTCCTGTAAATCACAAATATCTACCGTTACATCATTAGCCGTCCTTGGTTTACTTATATGAGAAATGTCTGTGATATATTTGTTTATGAAGCGCAGTTGAGGCTGTAGTTTTTCTGACTTTAAAGGCAAATGGCTAGTAAAAGCATTACACAAAGTTTTATGATCTGTTAACAGAAGAGTATTCCTACTTTCTTTCAGGTGTGTAAAGTGCAACACTACTACATATGCAGCGAGCAACTGACGGTCACTGATGGAATAGATTTGCTGGGTCTGTGACAACTTTCTAGAGAAAAAATCAATAGGAATAGTTTTTCGTTTATCATTTGTTGTACAGCAGCTCCTACCGTATTAGTCCAACTATCCGTGACAAGTTGATAAGTTTTAAAGTTCGAATCTGGGAAAGCTAATACCGTAACACTTGATAATGACTTCTTCATCGCTTGGAAATAAGCTAATTACTCCACGTTTAAAATCCGTTGTTTTGCATCAGGATTTAAACGGATACATTCTGTGAGTGGAAAGATTAAGGCACTAGATTACAGTAATATACGAAATTTTACGATATCTGTCACGAAATGGATTAACTACACATAAATCTTGTTAGGAGGATGCGTATTTTTCTAACAAGTTTTCTGGATTATTTAAGCTGGTAGACATAATAAATACACTGTTTCCTTATAAAAACAGAGTATCTACTCAAATACGAGTATCCATTAAAAATAATGTTTAAACAAACAATTCAAAAATAAGATTTTGTTTTTTTCAATAACTATCGACTAAAATCACATATGCTCAAATACCAAACCTATTTCTCATTGCCGTTGTCATCTGTTGCTGTCTATATATACACAATCCTTAATTATTCCCCATTTCTTCAATCCAGCCGGCTTTTTGTCATTTTTGAAACGTTCTAGATTTTTTTCCTTTTTAATACGAACAACTTTTACCCGGATGTTGTATAGTATCAGGATTCTCGAGCAGTCTTGTTATTTTTTATTTTTTATATTTTTAGTCTCCATTGTCCTTTTGATGTTGCTTGGGCAAAACAGCAAATCCTTGGAGCTTACAAACGTTATTAACTTTATTCAGACAAGTACGCCCTTGTGCAAATGAATTCAAACAACTGCTTTAGTAACCTCTCCTTTACCATACTGTCAGTTTTGCACCCACTGGAGGGACAGGGTGTTATCGATTGCTATTTTTCGTTGTTTTCATGTTTGGTTCATTGCTTTTTTAGTATTTTTCTGTAGAATCTCCTTTCTATAGTTTAAAGTCTCTTCTTCACTTTGAGAAAATTGTCCAACATTCGCCGCCATACAGGAAAACAGATATTACATAACAGTTCAATATACTTTGCTTTGGTCTAACGAATTTTTTTATGTCACTCTGCCTAAATTTTTGTCCATCCCAATACATCTACAAAGCACTAAAATCAATCAAACTTATATCGCAATGTTCTTTATGTAACTACTTGTACCTTTAGAAGACTAGAAGTCATGGGTCTCACAAGTTCCAGTCCCCCGTATCTCTAAGCAGTTCCTGTGATTAAATGGTGGATAAATTATTTATCTTTAAATTACAAATCTAGACAGATTAATCTCTGGTTCTCCCGGATCCTGATGCTTTCACTATGTTATGAGAGTGTTTCAGTTTTTCCAAGCATTCTTTTCTCATCTCTTGTTCTATATATTTAACTTCCTAAGAATATATGCGTAGCCCCTTGTGCAAATTAATTGAAACAACAGCTTTATTTTCTTTCTTTAAACATACAAACCATTTTAGACCCACTGGAGTGACAGGGTGTAATCTATTTCTGTTTTCACCCCAGATTAGGTAATAAGCAGTGATGTGCAGTAATATTAATCTATTTTTGTTTTGTATCATGAAATTTGTTTTGCTTTGAAAATATTGCGTCGTTCATGATTGCGTCAGATTTTTATCAAGCCTAGACATTGTTCTCTCGACTGTCAATTAGTTGTCCTGAAACTATTGTCTGCGATGGGTGTTACTTCAAAGAAGCACACGAAAATTCTAATGCTGCACTAATACATTAGCACGCCTTCCAGCGAGATCACGGATATTGGTGTCAGCCTTTCAAATATCAGTTGTGTCATCAAGACGAGAAACAAACTGGATCAATCAGCCGAAAATTTAAAGAAAAACGTGGTCGGAAGAGAAAAACAATACCAAGAGACGACGTATAATTACCCCAGGATAATGTGACAAATCGTAGGAAGACATTTTTCGTTTTGTTTCAATTACCAACAATTCTACTTGATTAGCTTCTTTTCTCGCACTTTACGCTTGTGGAACTCCCTTCCATATACTTGTTTTACTGACGGCTACAATCTCCAATGACAATTCCCATCTCTTATCCACTTGACTTCAGTCCTTTCTACATCACCCCGTATATCTTGTCCTTCTCTATTTTCTCTCTACCTTCACAACTGTCTTTACACCTGTGCTCCGATCCTTCACTTGGCCTTCCTCTGACCCCACTGTAACTGGTTCGTTTTTCTCTTTACATTCCTCCTGCCTAGACGTTTACTCGTGACGGTACCGCTTTGCTTGGGATGAAGCGATTAACAAAAAAGAAAACAAGAGTGTATAAATGGTTTTTCTTGCTCAAATAGACTTTTTGGTCAGTAGATTGAAAGGTTTGGCTATTTTCGTTTCTTTTTTCTTTGTTTTGGGGTTTCGGATCTAGGACTCTTCGGTTTCTACAAATTTCATTTCTTTACATAGTCTATTCTACGTAGTGCAAAAGATTGTGATTATATAAAGGTCCTTATGCATTCTTGCCTATTTCATTATTCTACTGGAAACAGCTTTTTCTTGTTCCTTTCTTTTTTGGATGGTGGGTGTGTGTTCACTTACGATAAGATTAACACTCATCTCCTTCTCTGCAAAGAAGGCTCCTCGCATTTTTATAGGCAAATGACGTTGTTCATTTGTTCTTTGTTGCAATAACACATACATCGAAGTTTATGTTTTCGAATCTCGTAACAATAAGCAGAATCATTCAACAAGTCTGGTTTTCCTTTGAATTTCTTTCGGATTATTTTCTAACATCAAGATAGACTTTTATATTTTGCTTTATGTTATATGATGAATAGCATTTTGACATAAATGATGATTTATCAGTAAAAACTGACTCATAAAAAGATGAACAAAACGCTGTACACTGGTTTAAAAAGCTGTTGGTTATATATCGGAGACAGAAAATGCTAAATTTCTAGTTGTGAAGACAGACAAATGGAATAAATTGCTGTAATTTCTTTCTATGGGTCGTGTTCTCTCAGTGTCTGACATCAACACGGTATTATCTGCTTATCTTGTATTGTTACAATTGTACCAACCGATAATAAATCTTGATACGATTTTCAACTTGCTTAGAATAATAAAAGTCGGTTAAAAGGTTTCGGTCACATAGTGAGTAAAGTTTTATAAGAGGGAATCGTGGCGTAGTATAAGATAGGAAATTCAACGAAGGAAGCTGAAAGTTGCCTTCCAAAACTTAAGCAAAAAATTAAAAAACAAGAATTTTTTATAAAAAATAAAGAAGCGAGTATTAAACTGTTATTTAATATCTGTCCTCTTATATGGTAGTGAATGCCGGACAATTTCCTCAGGAAAAAAAAATGAAAAACATGACAAATACTGGGGGTACTGAGAATATAATTAACTCAAAATGTGAGTAAATTTTAGAAAAAAGAATCAATTACACCCTTATAGTAAACATCAGGAAGGGACAGATAATATATTCGAGATTTGCGTTGTGGTGCAATGGATATGAGCTGGAAAGGTGAAATCGAAGTGCTGAGTGGTAATGTAACCTGAATTCGTTGCAGTCGCTTAGACGTAAATGCCCTAGGAATAGGTATTGATCCGTTTATTATAAATTGCAAACACTGTGTCTGCTTATTTTTAATAAAATCCGCTCATACTCACGGATAATCTTTCTATTATAATACGCGAAAGATTATACGTAAGTATGAACTGATTTTATTAAAAATAAGCAGACACAAAATTTGCAATGTATTTAATCTGACACACACACACACACACGTGTGTGTGTGTGTTTGTGTGTGTGTGTATGTGTGTGTGTGAATAAAAATACTTTTTTTTGCTTTTTCTGGTGTTTTTATTCCAGGAAAACTTCTGGGTTATTATTTTATCTTTGCTAAATAAAGTTTTCCTAACAGTTCAAATAGATATTTGTTTCTTTTTTACCCAATTCTGTTGTGTATTCCATGAAACATACATATGCATCTTTATCTGCTTGTATTTCGCGTTTTGATAATATTTCTTATTCCCAGTGTCTTTAACGAAAGTACACTCTTCTTATGCCTTTTCTTCCTGGTTTACTTACGCTACGCCCACTTCTTATCAGAATTTGGAGGACACGCTTTCTTTGTGTGACTCATTAAGCTTGCCCTCCAATGCATCTTGTATTCATTTGAATTTGGCTTCTTACGCATTGCTTTGAAAATATATCCACGCTTTTTTGGTATGCGTGACAAAATGATATAATGTATTTATATTTTCAGTCAGATGACACTTCAACGTAGTGATATGCTAAGCACGCTTGTCTCGATATATAAATTATGACTAAATTGTTAGTTCGATAGTCACTATGTATCCGTTATTTCCTGCCTTTACATGTAAGTTATTATCAGAAAATAGTTATAATTTTTATCTAGTATCAATTACCCGAGAGTTTAAAGTTTTGTGTCTTCTGTTTCTTATCAAGACTAACATTTTTTTCTACCGTGTGTAATATTTATATAAGGAATCGTATATCTCTAAAAAGGAAATACATCATAGTTTGTAGGTAAATGTGATAACTAAGAAATGATATTGATTACTAAGAATCATCATTAAAGTTAATGATTTTATTTAACTGGATGCTACGAGAAGAAATTAAATTGATACTAAATGGGCAATTTAAGCGTGATATTAGATTCACGTCTAAGACTTCACCCTTTAACGTTTAAAAAGTTAAAAATAACTCCTCTTCTACTTCCTTGGTTTCTTTTCTCGCACTTCCCGCCTTTAGAGCTCTATTCCGTGTGTTTCCCTGATAGCTACAAACCCTAGAAATGTAAATGAAACGTTGATTGCCATTTTCTATCTTTTGAATCCCATTCACCATTTATGCTTTCCGCAATATCTCCTGTACCCAGTCTTTTACACTTTAACCTTCTGCGCACTAGTGACTGTCCTACCTTGCTTGAGGTAAAATGACTAAAAATAAATTTAATTTAAATTACTTCTATCTGTTTTTCTTTTCCTTTCATAAGCTATTTGATATGAAATAGTTTTCTGAAAGTTAATCTTTGTATCAAGTCTCGTAATTTTTTAAGTAGTTACTTATCACTTTGGCACATTTAATAATTACTATCTAGCTGCAATATATTCACCAGAAACCGAGAACCTTATAGAATTGTGTAAGGTTTATTGTGCCATTTTAGGTCTCTATTACTATTTCGTGATTTCGCACGGTTTTTTTAACTTGAAGCAGATTTTTTTAATTAAAAACCTTAACAACTGTTTTCGTATTATGGCCATGGAATTATTTATTCCAGAATATGCATCACTTATTATAAAAATTCCAAAACATAATTAGAAAAGAGTTTTTGCGACTTAGATGAACTCCTCAAAAGTACCCATTTCCTCAGTCCTTATTTTTGTCATTGTTTTTGGTATCCATAAGTTCCGGTATATCCCCCTGTCATGTTTTGAACTAATTTTTTTATTTAATCTACGAGTGCAGATCTTTCTAAACTCTTCTATACCATTCTCTCAGGATGGAATGACTTAATAATTGTCGATTCCTTAATTTGCTTGCATAGCTACAGTGATTTTAGTACCTGAACCATGTAGGGTCGATGTATTCAAACTAAATGAGAAAAATGACTTGCAGAAACTGAGCAGAACTAAAACAAAGAACACTTACAGAGCGCATAAAGACCGATACCTTAGCAGTGGAACGATTACACTGTAAACCAAAGGTCGATAAATGCTTCACTCGGAAATTCCTTGAAATGTGCACAGATTTACTGTCACTGGATAAAAGTTACCTTAAATAGATACGGAATTATTTAGATACAAATAACAAAGATAAGTTCACTCGTCCAACAGTAAAAGAAAAGCTACCCAATAATAAATTTGAGAAGTTCAGACATATTTTCTTTCTAGGAAGAGAAAACAAAAAGATTATTTCTATTCAAGAGTGAAATCTATGTTCAGATCACCTCGCTTTCAGTATTCATATAGTCATTAAGCGGATACGCATTGTGGTGCAGTAGATATCGACTTGGAACAAGAAATCGAAGAGCCAAATTTGAATTCTAGTTTAATTTCGTGCACTCACTTACGCACAAATGCCCTTTGGAAAGGTGTTAATCCGTCTCTTATCCCTCCAGCTATGGGTGAAATAACAGAAAATATTGCTTTCTACCACAGAAAGTAATGACAACCTACTTCGGGAAAATTTTCTTCCCAATCAGTTATGTGCCTTTAGAGACATGATCGCCCAGGCGTGTATCACGTATGGCACTTGACTGACTGAAAGTCATTAAACAGTAACCTTTATGCATATACTCTATTACATAAATTAATGTTCTTTGTTAGTTAAAGCCAATGTTTTCTATATATTATATTTCCTAATATTTTTGTTATTGACGTATTGTTCTTTGAGAACGTAGGCGATCAAGGCGCTGCATATCTCCCTGTCACTTGTCACTTTTAATTCTCCTTCTCTTGTTATCCCATTCAATCTTTTCTCCACCATCCATATGCTCAAGATCATCAAATATATCATGCGTTGTTTTCCCTTGTCTCTCTTTCCGTCTATCCATCCCTTGAGAATCAAGTTCTCCAAGCCCTCCTTCCTCATTATATGGCCCAAATGCTTCATCTGTCTTTTCTTTATGCTAAGTATCAATATATTACTCTTACACCTTCTCTTTTGTCGTTGCTCACATGTTATGTCCATGGTATCCTCAATATTCTTTCTATAGAAAAATATTTCGGCTGCTCAAAGTTTTTCCTTAATTTTCGATGACATTGTCCAGCATTCGCTGCCATATTGAAGGACAGACATCAAATAACAATCCATCAATCTCTTCTTTATTACCAGTTAAGTTTTCTTGTTTCTTAATATTCTACTCAGCTGGGTTGAAAGCTTTCGAATTTTTGACTGTCTTCAATTATTATAAAAATTGAAAGAAATTACATGAAAGTTAGAATCTCTGTTGTAGATTTCTACTTCGGAATGTTTTATTATTCTAAATTTTATTGCCAATTTTGTCGCATTTTTTATGCAAGATCATCAGCCAACTAGAGAAATACTTATCAAAACAAGGAAAAACTAAATTGTTTGATTTTATGACAACGTTTCAACTAACTTTTTCTGCCTTTTGACTTAATTGATAGTCATATCCTATTCAGTGATTCATGTCAAAGATATACCAGATTGTCAAAAACTAATATAATATCAGCGAGGAAAATTTACACTATGTGATATTCACTGCTGATGACATTTGTATGTGTTGTACTTATCTGAAATGATGGCAGAATAGATTTGGCAGCCACTATTGGAGTGGACCATTAAAGAAACCAGATAAACTATCGGTTTGGCCTGAAAAATTATCTTTGTTCACCGAATGCATATAAGAATTTCATGTAAACAGGCGGACGAGACAGCTGCACCAGGGATGCATACACGTGGAAAAAATAATGACAGGTAAATATATAAACAAGAGAAACGCATGACAAAATATCTCGCAACATGAAAAGACCACCTATTCACGTCTGACAGAAGCCCCCAAATTAGAAAGAAATTAATTCATATTAAATGAAAACAGTAAATGAAAAAAAAATGCTGCGTACATGGATGTGTGTTGTGGTGCAGTGGAATGAGCAATCGGGGAACCGAGTTCGTATTCCAGTTGAATTCCACGTATTCACTTACGCGCAAATACCCTTTGGAAAAGTATTAATCCGTATCTTCCCTCCAGTTATGGATGAAATAACAAGACAGATCGGGTCCTGTAGCCTTGGTTAGCAGCCAGTTTACCGCAGGAAGTACTGCCAACCTGTTCGGATAATCTTCTGGCTAGTCAGTCATGACTTTTTCGAAACCAGACATGATCACCCTAGCGTATATCACCTATGGCACTACACTGACTGGCAAGGATTTTAGTCTTGTAATTTCATAACGTTGTGTGCCTTGTGGTGCAGTGTATATCGGCTCGGAACGAGAAATCGGGGAGCCGAGTTCGAATTTCAGTTGAATTTATTGCATTCACTTACGCGCAAGTACCCTTGGGAAAGGTATTAATCCGTCTATTCCTTCCAGTTATGGGTTAAATAACAGGATAGATTGAGCTCTATAGCTTTGGCTGGCAAACAGTCTACCGCAAAAAGCAATGGCAACCTACTGCGGGATAATCAGTCTGCCCAGTCAGTCATGTCTCTTTCGAGACATTATCGCCCAAGCGTGTTTCACGTATGGCATTTAACTGACTTTCGTAAACCTATGCAATAAATAACATTACACAGAGGCGATAATATTCAAAATTTGTTGAAGACAAAAAAATTCAAGGCAGAATATTTATAATCCTAGCAAAAAGTAAGAATGACGATATAAAATATTGAATCCAAAATCAATGTTACAAAATTAATGAACTTGTTTTTAAGAAAAATTCTTCCAAAGAAAAACTGCTAATTTTTAAAATCATGAAAAACTATACACAGGTTTAGTGTATGACATGTTGAATGATATATTACTTAAGACATTTCAATGAGTCTACATTAAATTCTTATTTATCGATTGCTTTGAAAGAAATCAGAAAAAAATGACACTCTTTAGATTGCAACACTACACTCTGAAATACAGCAGTAAGCCAATTAATGTTATTTAAAGAAGACAAAATGGTTTATTTATTGCTGGAATTGTCTGGAATTTTACCAGCTATAGACTGTTAAAAGATTAAGATCAACTTAAAATTGTTTGATACGAGTTTCTTTTCCAACCAATCAAATATTTGCTTTTAAAATTGAGATGCAGAGAATATAAACTTGGAACGAATAATTAGTGAGCCGAATTCGAATTCCAGTTGAATTATTTGTATTCCTTGACGCGTAAATAATCTTGGGAAAGGTATTTACCCGTCTGTTCTCCCTCCACCTACAGGCTTAAGTATTCGTACAGTTTAAGTTCTATGGCTTTGGTTGGCAACCAGTCTACTGCAGAAAGAAATGGCAACCTACTGTGGAAATATCTTCTACCCAGTCAGTCATGTTTGAAAGAGACATGATCGCCCTAATGTGTATCACGTATGGCAATTCCACTGACTGACTGACAACACTCATAATTAAATTAGATATTACATATACAGTTATATTCCTTAATAAGTGATCCAAAAACTAGGTCACTAATTGACTACCTGGTGTTCGCTTGCAGAGGTTAGTACTTGGGAAAATTACCAACATTAAAATTAGTCTCGCTTCCTGATTTCAATACAATTATTTATTCAAATGTCTTCATACGGATTTTATTAAACTATTTGTTTTTGTACCATTGAATCATAATTAATTTAGACTAGCAGTATAGCCCGACGTTGCTCGGGTGTAATGAAGGTTTAAAAAATAATCCATGGTCTTAGAGATCAGACTCAGCCTAAAGAATATTTGTGTGAAGTTTGGTGAGAATCGGACAAAATTGTGGATATGTATAAAGAACATACAGACAGATAAACAGATACACACACAAACATCCTGTCTTATATATATATATATATATATATATATATATTATCGATTTTCTGCACTTTTGTAAGAACTGCAACCTTGAAACTTCAGAATATCGTTTCTTATGTCTTTGTCTATGAGTGTATCAAATTTGATTAAAATCGGACCACTCCGATATTTATCGGGAGTATCTCGACACAAAACGTAGCTAAGAACACTCGCAGACGCTTATGATCACCCTAGATCACCTTATGATCACCTGTGTAAATTTTCAAGAAAATCGGTTCAGCCGTTTTGGAGTCAATAGTTAACGGACACACACAGACAGACACACAGACAAAGTTCCATTTATAAATAAGTTTAGATATTACATATACGGTACTTTACCTTTACTGAGCCTTCCAAAAACCAAGTCAGTAATTGACTACCTGGTATTGGGTTGTGAAGGTTGGAATACTGGAAAATTGCCAACATTAAAATCAGTCTGCGTCTCACTTCTTGATTTAGATACGTTTCGCTTATTCTAATGCCTTCATACTAATATTATTTTCAATTATTCAGGTAAGGGGAATTATTATGTTGTTAGCATACAGGAATATTACCTGGGGCAATTCATCACTAGCGAATTACGCAATATGAAGTCTATGCAATAGATGAACAAATTAAAATCACATTAAGTATCTCTGTCGTATTAGCTAATTCAAAAAAACGAGAGTAACAACAAAGAGAGATCTGCGTATTTAAAGATTATATATGTGATTTGAATTCTGTTTTAGTTATTTCAGAACCAAAAACAAATGGCATATTATAGCGAGAGTTTTGTCAGCGCAATACTATTAAAATATTCTCCGTTGAAAACTAAATTTTTTCTAGTTGGCTAAACCACGTCTTAGTATGATTGTTCAGGGAGGGTAACTCCAGTTAAACTAAATTACTAATGTAATATTAGGATCATTATGAAAGTGAAGAATGTACTTTTCATGCTAGTATGTCTGAATAAATTCTACTGAGACTTTCAAGATGTTTGTGTCTTTTGTTTATTGTTATCCACTTCTGTTAGTCTCGTAAACCTTATCTTCTTTTTCTTTGAGTCGCTTAGGACACTTAAAAACATGTATTTACTTTTCATAGAATCCGAACCGAGCGCCATTTTTAATACTGCCGTATCATTAGACTTCACCAATGTTCACACCAAACGCCATGTAAATCTACTGCTTCAGATTTATTGTATTCATTACTCGTCAGCAGTGTTAGACAAACCCTACTGCTTGAAGCTAGTTAAAGATCTAGAATGTGGAAGTTAGGGCATATCCAAAAATGCTCACAAAGAAATGCCTTCCTGCGCTACATGATGGAGTAATTGCTCTAATTAAATTGCCAGACTTAATATACTTATTGCCTTGTATATAAAAATCATGAAAATAACATACTTTAGACATCTAGAGTTCTAAAATCATGCAACTACAAATACAAAAGAGATATCGGTTGAAATAACCTATTTAAACCTTTAATACCACATATAAATATGACTAATAGTTTGAATTCGAAAAATGAACAAAATATTACGGAGATCTACCTACGAAAATATCTTTAAATAGCCACCAGACAATAAATGTGCGTTAGAACATAGTTGTTCTTCGTTTCTCAAAAAGACTTTGCAATTTCTCAGAGCAACCGGAGGTGATTCCACGGACTAAGTATGTGCCACCAGAATGTGGTCCAGTTGATATACTGGAAGTTAGTTATGGTGAACAAAGCCAAGGATGCTTGCTAGCACTGGTTTATTTGAATTGTTGAGTTTTTGACGCTTGATTTCATCGAAGTTTGCAGAAATCAAGTTGCAATGGCGTTTCAGTGTGATGTGTCGGTAGAACTCTCCTGCGGTTTCGTTCATTTAAACTTGCACTAAGCGAAGTTTAGTTTTGGCTGCGTCTTTGTTCGGTGTCTTTGGTTGACCATGATCACATCAAGCAGCCTTCCATCGAAGCGTCACCTGAGAATGAGAAATAGCTTCTTGTGTCTTGATAATCATTGATTCGTTGTTTTGCATTGTCCCAAATTCGAAGGTTTGGCATGTGATCATGCAAGGTGATTCCTTGTATAGGGTAATTAGTTCGCATTTGAAACATTTCCAATTACTTAATGTGTTTGCGGTTCAAGGTCCACGTTGGTGTCCGTAGAGGTGACAAGGGAGGTCCAATGTGTAGTTTTACACTGTTTGATATATCTTCATAGCAGTAATATTAATAAAACCTGTGCTTAAATAATGTAAGAGTGAATGATTTGAAATGATTTATGTAAGCTAGAATTACACTAGCACTTTAAGCATTCGGCAATGTTTATTATGCAACTGAACTACAAATTGAAATTCCTTTATCCGAAATTCTTGGGATAAGAGGTGCTTTGGTTTTCTGATATTTTATTCGGATTTTGAAATATAGGCTTTTTAATTTATATCGCCTCTATAAACTGAGGCAGTTTGAGAATGTAACCGAATCAGAAACAAGATATCCCTCTAATTTCCATAACATAGCTTGTGCATATACTCAGAAGATATTTTTATATAAATAACATAGTTAAAACTATTTTTATGTAAAATCTAAAACATGTTGAGCTCATAACGATACACATAATGAAGTAGTCTTTAAAGCACGCACGGATTTTTAAGTGGTGAAATTTAGAATTCATATACAAAATAATGTTTTTTGTATTCTGTACGTGTTCAGAAAACATGTTCAATACTTACAAAATTATATAAATGCATGACATTTAGACATTTTTATTAAAATCTTTACTGATCACTGAAACACTTGGTAAGTAACACACGAGTGAATGTGCCGCTATGACGATCGAGAACAAAAAAGTGACGCCAACGTAAACGACGTAGCGAGGCCGGAACACCACCACCTTCGGCAGATGAGGTCACTCACAACAACTTCTTATCACCTAGGAAAATTTCCAGGGCTTTTTGATATTTTCCATTTGTGTCATGTCATGTCAGTACAGGAAAAACTTTCGGATTTTGAAAATTCGGTTACTCGATCAGTATACTCAATTTTAATTCACATTTAAATTTTGTTAAATTTCAAAAATTAATCGCACGCACTCATACGTAAAACCAAGAAGCTCATGAAATTGTTACATATATACGATCACCATAAAATGAACACGTGACCTCTTCAATCAATAGCAATAAAGCATAAATTTAAAAATCTAAATAGCTCCATATTTTTCCACTTCTGATATATCTAAATAAATTGCGTAACAACCTCAATTTATTAAGATTTATTTTTATTTCTCATTTAGTAATTGCTTATTATCTTACTCGATTGCATTATCCTTAATTTTCTGCAGAAAATCTATTGAAGATAAAACGAAAATTGATTGTCAATCAAGTACAACGTATTCAAGTATTAATAACAGAGAAAATGACATTATCTATCTATTAAGTGCAGTGTGACGGAGAAATAGTTTTAGTACATATATCAGGCCGTGTTTATTATAAATAATAGTTGTGCTAATATTTTTTTAAAATTTTTTAAAATTTTATCTCTCATTGTTTTCGATGAAGATTTTCTGTCAAGTAAAAATTGTATATGAAATGTAGCAATTATTTTCCGTTGCAAAATGATTCTGTCTTACGCGATCGATAAAATAAATTATTTTTCTACCCGCAGAATCGCATGAATAACGAGGGTATAGTAATTTTACATAATTATTAACACTTATGCAATGTCTAAAATATAGGTGTAAGATGACAAACATTACTCGGTATTATAACAAAATATATCCTCCGGTATATAAATGGATATAATGTAGATTCGAATCTGTTTATGGATACAACATTTTAAGTATTAAATCGTTCAAATAATGGAAATTTTCGTGTTTTAAATATTTTTTTACAGAAACTTATTTTTGTCAAACTGTCTTTCGTTATTAAAGTCATTTTCTTACTGGTATCTGTGAATCTATTTTAAAGGACACAAATTTGATTATTGAAATTAATATTGTTTTATTTGGAGTTCCGGAAATTTTATTTCTGACAGAATCTGCAGGTTGAATGTGACAAGCAAAAAACAAATTTGCAGTTTGCTTGCAAACAACATTTTCTTTTAATCTCTGCTGGCGCATAACAATTATACGTAATAATATTTTAGAAACAATGAGATGCATTGTTAAGTATTATTTATATGTTTATATATAACATAATCCTATCCTATAAATATATTATATATAATATTTTGTATAGGTGTGCGCAATAGGATGGCATAAGTGAGCTGCAAATGATTGGTGTATCGCACTTACGTACGTACAAATGCCTTTTTGAAAAATATAAATTCATTAATTATGCTCACAGCTATGGGTTAATAGCAGCACAGGCTAGTTTTGATTGTTAAGCAATCTATGCGAACATCTTTGAATTTACAATAGGTTTGGAGGTAGGCGAGAATTGCCAACTAGAAAAAAAATCAACTTTCTGTGAACTTGTGACACTGTGATCTGCTGGGATGTGTATAGTTTACGCTCATGTGTGTTATAAGGCAGATCTATAAATATTAAATTTTGTACTGTAACAGATTTCGGAATAACTAAGACTGGACATTTACACTTTTCACGTATTATCCGTACTCTTGTCTTCGTCTCTCATGTTTTCGTCTCAACAAATCAATTGATATACTCTTCTCAAATTTTCTGAGAC
Source organism: Ascarosepion bandense (assembly GCA_037127315.1). Classification (NCBI taxonomy): domain Eukaryota; kingdom Metazoa; phylum Mollusca; class Cephalopoda; order Sepiida; family Sepiidae; genus Ascarosepion; species Ascarosepion bandense. The sequence goes on along the minus strand of JBBBDQ010001439.1, from coordinate 636,802 downwards.
AAGATGAATGTCTCTCAGTGTTCAGATTTGTAATTAATCTGTTTCCTTTCCGACAGAAATGAAGTCATATTTTGATAAGAAAAAGACTCTTTCGAGACATATAAATTTGAATTTTATTTTTTATCATTTCATTCAAGCAAAGGCGATAATGTATACATGACGCAAGGGGTCACTGAGTATAAGAAATCCCAAGAAAAAAAAACATTAAAGAGAGCTAGCAATAAAATAATAGAATTCAGTGAGACAGAATATGACGATTACAGCTGAATTTAAATTTTTACAAGATCAATATTGACTGAAAACCAAGTAGCAAGAAGAGCAAAAATAAAAAAAAAGCGAGAGAAGAAAGTTTAAATTTAAAAATTATAATTAAATCTAGAAATTAAAAAAATAGAATGATGAGATCTATGTAGCCTTCTTCTAGTTCATATGCCATGTCCTTTCGAGACGTAGGCAATCATGGACTTTAACTTGCACCTGTCTCTTGTCCTTCTTAATTTATTTCCACTTGGTAACTCGCTCAAACCCCGTTCAGCCGGCCATTTGTTAAAGCTTATAAAATATGTTTCGCGCTGCTTTCCTTTCCCCTGTCTCTTTTTCCTTATACTTGTCCTGTGAGCATCAGATTCTCCAGGACCTCTTTCCACATTATTGTTCCAGGAACCTTAGCTGTCTCCTCTAAATATTAGCTTTCCTCTCGTTTGCATCCACTGCAACACTTCATAGTTACTCACAGGCTCAGTCAATGGTATCCACATCATCCTTCTTTAAAACCACATCACTGCTGCCACTAGGTTCTCTTTCATCGTCTAACATTCGTTGCCATTGAGAAAAACATATCGCATTAGAGTTCACCGCTTTTGTTTTGTTTCCAATGTGATTTTCCTGTATCTCGTTATTCTGGCTAGCTTTTGAAATGTATCCTTTGCCATACCTAATGCGTCTTCGAATCTTAGTGACGCATTTTCCATCCTCTTTCAGAAGGCTTCCCAGGGATTTAAATTTCTTTGAATGTTTTATTTTAGATCTTTCGACCTGTAACTGGCATTTTGAGTTCCTCTTTTTTGCTGATGATAAAACATTCAGTTTTCTTGAAGGCTATGCTCCGGGCAATACAAATTAAAAAGGACATGTACCTATGTTTTATAGATTATGTGAAGGCGTTAGACAAAGTGCGCCACAAAGAATTGATAGAAATGCTTAGCAATTTGAATTGCTTAGCATATTTGAAGAGACATTAGAATAATCAAGAATCTCTACTAGCAGCAAACCGCTTGCTTACGGACAGGAAACGAATTCAGCAGATATACAAATAAAGAAAAGGGAGTAATTTTTTGAATTTTTTTTTATTCCTTTGGTTCTTATGTTTTTTTATATTTTTTGTTCTTGTTTTGTTACTAACCTAAGTTCTCTACTAGTCGCTCTTGTAATGCACTGCGACTATGATTGTGTAAATTGTTTTTAATTATCAAATTTAGTTTCAACTTATACTAAGTTAAAACTTAGTAAACTTCAGTCTCACATTTATTTCTTTTTTTAATTGGAGTAGATAGTACCTTCTATCGACCGGTCTCACACTCCACCCGCTTCTTTTGGACAGGAGTAGAAGTGATCGCCTTGTTTCTTGTTTAGGAAGGGGGTTCCCGGTTTATCTCTCTCTTTTTTGGTCTTGATGTCGGTTCGACTGGAAGCCTTTTGCAGTTGGTGAGTATGGCGGCAACCGTCTCTTCATTCTGAGGGTACCGGGTTGACAGTTTTCTGGTTGCTGCTTCCGACTGGTAGTTAGGAGCCCGAACTCATGCGTAGCGTCTTGAGAGGCTGCTCTGATCAACAGTTGAATAATATCGGGGTTCCTGTAGTGCCATTTCGCGCATGGACAGGCGTCCCTGCATGAATTTCCGATGGGCAACACCGAAGGCCACATTATGCTGCAGGCGGCGCCATTCACCATCCTTCACCTGCTGCAATTAACGATCATCTGACCCTACTCTAGACCTCTCACTGTCCACAACTATAACCAGCATGAAATTAAACAAACAAAACAGCAAGACTAAACCAGCTAGTCGTAAATCGCCCAAACCTATCTGCGTTTCCTTCACAAACATACGAGGTATTCGCAGTAACTTTAATAGTGTAGAATCATTCCTTCTAACTAACTCACCAGATATCTGAGCTATATGTGAGACTAACCTTGACCCTTCTATCACCTCTTCTGAGTTGTTCGTTCCTGGTTATCTTCCCCTCTTCAGGAAGAACTCCAATGTCCATATGCATGGGCTTAGGTGTATATGTCAGCGAACAACTCCCCCTAGCCAGGGTCACATCTCTTGAATCCCTGGATCATTCCTTCATGTGCTTCCGTCTCTCACTTCTAAGCTCGGTTAGCTATCTCTTCTTCCTCTACCGCTCCCCCTCCTCCTCTGACTGTACGGTACTTGATAGCATCTCTATTAATATCGACAGGGCCATTTCTTCTCACCCATCTGCCCATATATTTGTGTTTGGCGATTTTAACGCCCACCACACCAAGTGGCTTGAAAACTCAGCCACCGACCTTGCTGGGATCCGCACCATGTATTTTTCAATAACCCAAGCTCTAACGCAAGTGATGGACTTCCCCACACGTTTCTCTAATAACCCTAACGGAAGGGACTCTTTACTCGACTTTTGCTTTACCTCCTTCCCTGTCTCCTGCCCTACCAGGCAACTCTGCCCCCTCGGAAACTCTGACCACGCCGTAGTCTCTGTCAACATCTCAATCCGCGCTAACTCTACCCAAGAAAACAGAATATCATACTGCTACCAGAGAGCAGACTGGGACTCGTTCCGAGACTTCCTCTGCGGCGTCCTCTGGAACAACATCTTCCATCTTCCTGTCGAAGACTGTGCCTCCGAGGTCTCCGCTTGGGTTAAGGCTGTCATCGATGCTTTTATCCCGGCCAGGAAATTCCAACTAAAATCAAATTCGTCCCCCTGGTTCTCACCCGCTAGCTCGGCCGACATTGCCCACCGGAACCATTTCTTCCGGCTCTATCCAAGCTGCTCGTCGAACCAAAACAGGCGCCTTTTCGCCTCAGCACGGAACAAGTGTAAAAAAGTACTGAACGAAGCTAAGAGGGGGTTTGCTACCAGAATGCAACGCATAGCATCCTTTAAGTTTGGCTCCAAAGATTACTGGCGTCTCCGCAAAAGCTTGCTCAACAAGAACAAGACTTCAATACCCCCACTAATCAATGAGTTTGACGTTCTCACCTACCCAGCGGACAAGGCTGAATGCTTTGCCCGTAGATTCACCACCAATTCGACACTGGACTCGTTAGGAATACCTACACCCGACTTCCCACCCAGAACTAAGACTCAACTAAATAACGTCCACATTACACCCTCGCTGGTCGCCAAGTTAATTGCACAACTTGACCCACACAAAGCGAGCGGCGGTGACGGAATCCCAGTCATAGTACTGAAGAAATGTGCCCCAGAACTCTCCTCTGTCCTATCTATACTCTATAACCTCTGCCTATCTGCTTCCTGTTTTCCTGCCTGTTGGAAGTTCCTCCTGTGTAGTTCCTATATTTAACAATACTGGCGAACCCTCAGACCCCGCCAATTACCGTCCTACACGACCAACAGGCTTCTCTCTGACAAACAGTACGTGTTTCGCCTCACCAGGTCTACTGCTGAGATGCTAACGACCATTACCGAGTACATATACCGGGCACTTGACAAGAATGGCAAAGCCCGAACCGTTGCCTTGGATATCTCCCAAGCGTTCGACAGGGTCTGGCATGCTGGCCTCTTGTGCAAACTGCGGAGCTAAGGGATAACTGGACATCTGTTTGACCTCATCCAGTCCTTCTTCTCTAACAACACATTGAAGGTGGTATTAAATGGGCATGCCTCCCAAAACTACCATACGAACGCGGGCGTCCCTCAAGGTTCTATCCTAGGTCCCACGCTCTTACTGATCTACATTAATGATCTCCCCGACGCCATTAGATCCCTAGTTGGCATGTATGCCGATGACACAACAATCTACTCTCGCATCGATCAAAAACCAGGTGGGGACGACAAAGTGAACCTCGCTACCGTACTTGAAAAGGACCTCCAATCCGTACTGGCCTGGGGTAGGAAATGGCTGGTAAATTTCAATGCCTCTAAAACGAAGCTGTTATCAACTAACCACCATAGACAATCGCATCTACCTCCCAGAGAGTAAAATACTACGTCTCTTTGGCCTTACACTTTCGGCGGACCTCAAATGGAATGACTATATCGAATCCATTGCCAAATCTGCCGCTATGAATGTCGGCTCTCTGTGCAGGGCCCGAAAGTTTTGCCCGCCTGAATCTATTCTGCACATATACAAATCTATCATCCACCCGTGTATTGAATATTGCTGACATATCTGGTCGGGTGCCCATGCTGCTCTCCTTGGGCTTCTTGATAAAATACAAAAGAGGATCTGTAACGTGGTTGATACTGACTTGGCAGACCGGCTTCAACCACTCTCTCACTGGCGTGATGTGGCTTGCCTGTGCCTCTTCTACGAGTACTTTCATGGCTTCTTCTCCGATGAGCTTAGATCACTGGTGCCGCCTAAGCACGAATTTACACGAGATACTAGATTAGCAACTAGGTCCCACCCTTTTACAGTTAAACAAATAACATGTAACCGTAAATTCTACTCAAACAGCTTCTTTTCTCGCGCTTCCCGCCTGTGAAACTCCCTTCCACAAGTCTGCTTTCCCGACAGCTACAATCTCCAGGTGTTTAAATGTAGAGTCAGTAGACACATCCTATCACACTAACTCCCAATTATTCTCAGAAAACTTTCATTTACCCAACCCTCATTCTCGGTATCCCTACCCGCCTATCACCCACCTTCTGACATTTCCTATATTTAACCATTCTCGGTATCCCTACCCGCCTACCACCCACCCTCTGACATTTCCTATATTTAATCATCCTTTCTCCACTCTATGTAGCCCCCTGCGCATTAGTGGCAGTGACATGCCTTGCTCGGTGTGAAACGCTTATAAAAAAATAAGATAAGGATGTGTCTTTTCATCGCATCTATTCAACTTGTACAGCGAGACTATTCTGAGATCCTTAGAAGTCATGCCAGGTTTCGTCATCGGAAGCTAAAATCTGAACAGCATAAGATACGCAGATGATACAGTGCTGAGAGCAGACACGGAAAGTGTTATATTGTGAGTAACAGAAATAGTTTGGTAAATAATTACAAACAAGGGAAATAAAGTAAATGAAATATATTACCGGAAAATAATATGTAAAACAGAGCTGTTAATATAATACAGGTACAATGGTTTGGTAAAGTAATAAGACGTAGTCCATATATGGTAAAAAAGAAGAAAAAATGCATCAGCGCGGCTTGTTCGTCGTCTTTTATCCCCTCTATGATCGTGCGTATCAGATGCAGGTTGCTCTGAATTCTTCGGCCCTTCACTGCACAAGTCTTCTCAGGTCCCAACAGAGACTCGGCAACTAACTGCAAACAATTTTGCAATATCATGGCCAAAATTTTTAACTCTTCGTTTAGCAGAGTTATGGGCCGGTAACCCTCTAGCTCTCTCCCCACATCCTTGCCTTTTCTCAACAGCGTGATCACACCCACTGGTGAATTGGTTGCGGATAGACCCCTGCCGGAACCAGTTGTTGAACAAGAGTTAAAATCGGGACGAAGATGTGCGACAGCCTTCGCGTCCAGGGTACGCTTGACCAGCAAAGAAACTTCTCTGGTCAGCCGGTTCCTATATGCTGAATAGACGACAAAGTCGTTCGACAGCACACAGGCATCGGCCTTGCAAACAAAGTGAGTCTCTTGGATCGCGGCGACATCCACGCCGAAGGACAAGAGGTCCGGAAGCAGGCGGGAAGCCTTACTCCGATCCCTCGGGCCCTTCACGTTCATACTGGCTAACTTAATTGACATCTATTTAGACCTGAAAAGGGAAGCAGAAAAATTACTTCTGGTCACATACGGCGCGAAAATCAATGAGAGTAGGGACCCCGACGGATTACCTGTACCAAGGTTACCTGTACCAATATCGGACGTAATTCGTCCGGCCTGGACAATGCCGCCAACGTCCGTGGGAAACGTTAGTTTTACAGCCCTGTATAATGATGGGTGGAGGATGACGGGTACCCTCCCAAGCACAAAAATGGGAAAGTCTTTGTAAATATTTTGTGCCCGTTTGGACCATTTGAATTTCCGGAAAGCCTCAACGGTCCCCTGCACAAATTACCAGGCTTTTGTTCGACACCTCCCGGTATTTCGTATTAACACAAGTACGCCGGGGGCTCACGGGAAAATGGCAGGTTCCTCGATGGACTTTCCGTCAATTGTAATTAATTTCAATAATAGCCTTAAGAGCCTTCTTCTGAGAAGATAGGTTCCGCTCTAAGGCATGTCTGTCTATTTTGCAGATATCTTTATGTTTAAATGTATTTTTTCTTTGTTTCTCCCGTTTCGGGGAGGGTTTATCTGGATTCGGGGAGGGGTGATCAAATGTAGGGGAGGAATTTTCTGATTGGGTGGAGAGTGTGGGATGTGTGAGAGAAGGAGAAGGTATCTTTCTCACTGGGGAGGCAGACTGACTCCTCCCCTCAACGATAACAGTTCTGACAGGTGATTGAGGAGCGGATTGTGTCTTAGGGGTAGCAGTGACCCGTTCCGCTCTGCCCCGTTCTTTCTTCCCTTTTTTAGCTGTTGATACCTGGTCCTCTTCACGTCCCCTTTTCGACGACGAACATGGTGGAGGCATCTCCTCCACTTCCATAACTTGTTGCTGCTGCTGCTACTTTTGCTCTTTTTGTTGTTGTTGCTGCGTCTGGTCCCACCGCTGCTCATGTTGTTATTTAGCCTCCTTTCGAGGCATCTTTTTCTCTGGGGATGGTGTTTTCTCCTGCGTTGACTTTCCCCCTCTCACAAACATAAAATTTTTACACAAAAGTTCACAGATGCAACACGCAAAAAATAAAAACTGGTAACAAAACAGGTACTCACAATTAACAAAATCTGTGTGACAAAAATTCGACTTGCGATAAGTCAAAAAGACGTGCTGATAACCACGCTACAACCGCAACCCTGAGTTCTTTCTACTACCAGTTTATATAGTGGTAGGAACAGTCCATTATCAGACAAAGGTGGAGAGCGCCCTAACAGAAAGTTAACTAAAAGACCCCCTACGGAAGATAGCAGAAGAGAGTGACGAGAAAGGACTACAAATAAACTCCGAGAAATCCGAATGCATGCTTATCAGCTAAAAGAGCATCCGAAAATACCAAATACAGGTTAGTAATTATAAAATCACTCAGGTGAAAAAATGAAATACCTGAGAATTGTTCTAACAGAAGACAGAAAGCGCGACACAAAGATCTGAAGACGAATTGGCATGGCGAAAGACCCATTCCTGAGTAGAGTATATAGAGACAGGAAAATTTTGCTAGAAACAAAGAAGATAGTACTAGATTGTTATGCGTGTTAGCTCTTCAATAAGGCAGTGAATGCTAGACAATTTCAAGGAAGATGAAGGTAATACTTGAAGCAACTGAAATGTGTTTTTTTAAAGGATGCTGCGGATATCAAAGATCAAGCACCTGAGCAATGATAGGGTTCTTGAAAGGATGAAAACGAAAAGTAAATTAATACTGAGCATCAGAAAAAGACAGCTGAAATTGTAATGAAGGAGGAGGGTTTGGAGGACCTGGTACTCGCAGGTAAAATAGCGGGAAAGAGCGACGGTGGAAAGCAGCGTGTAACATATTCGAGGGGGATGAGCAGGTGGATGGCAGAACAAGGGTTAGGTGGTGTAACAGGAGAAAGAGTGCTAAAAACCACCAGGGATAGGGAGACGTTGATGGCCAGGATCGCCTACTTCCTGAAAATACATGGCACCGAGAAGAAGAAGAAGAAGAAGAAGAAGAAGAAGAAGAAGAAGAAGAAGAAGAAGATGCTCAGTTCTTTACTGCGTGTAAATTCGTAAAGTCGAAGTACCAGAGAAAAAAACTGACCAGGACATCAAAATGTTTGTAATAACAAAATTGATCCAGAACCAAAATATTAACGTAAAACCTTCTCAGATTGAGAATGTTTATATGCATGTCAAGCATCGCGCCCAATCTGCTCATATATGTCGTAAATGCCAGCAGCATATTTCAGATCAATGGTTAAGAATGGCTCCGGGATAATGACACCAGCAATTACAAGCAAGGTGCATCATTCTTCGAAATTTGCGGTTACATGATTGCATAAATCATATAAGAATTAACATTGCATGGTAAGTTAGTGCATGTGTGTACGTGAGCATACACACAACTAGAATAAATAAAAGTTAAAGTTTAAAATAAGTTGTAAACTTAAAATATAAAATATCCTGAGTGATTTATCGAAATATTACGCTCAGACCCTGACTGAGCACTCTGGAAGAGTGGGAGACTTTGTAAACAGTAGCTACTCCGGCATCTACGCATCGCTCATTTAGTGATGAATTGGAGCACTCCGGCTATTGGGCGTGTTTATATGCGCTAAAAGGCCCGCCTACTTCAACCGGACGGTCGTAGCCTAGGGGTGGAATCGCCGATTGACGCCGATTCGGTCGGGTTTCAATCCTGGGTTAGGAAGCAATCGGAGTCTGAGCCGTGCTGGTGAGCTGTGATGCAGCGAGGCGGATCTGTCTGCGGATGACTATAGTATATATATATATATATAAACTTATTTATAAATGGAACTTTGTATCTCTGTGTGTGTCTATGTGTGTGTCCGTTACCTATAGACTCCGAAATGGCTGAACCGATTTTCTTAAAAATTTACACAGTTGTACTATAAGCGTCTGCGAGTGTTCTTAGCCAGGATTTGTGTCGAGTTACCCCCGATAAATATCTAAAAAATGTTATACATATGAGATAGCAATATATATTTTATATATCAGTAACAATATCGGTGAAAATCTATGACAGTGTAAAAAGTTTACTTGTGACACGTTTCGTTCTTTAGTAATGTTTAATGAGTGGCTAGATTCGCAAGATCATCTAAATCTAAAGTTATTTATAAGTGGAAATTTGTCTGTGTGTGTGTGTCTGTGCGTGTGTGTCCGTTACCTATAGACTCCAAAACGGCTGAACCGAGTTTCTTGAAAATTTACACAGTTGTACTATAAGCGTCTGCGAGTGTTCTTAGCTGCGTTTTGTGTCGAGTTATTCCCGATAAATATCGGAGTTGTCCGATTTTAATCAAATTTGATAGACTCATAGACAAAGACATAAGAAACGATATTCAGAAGATTCAAGGTTACAGTTCGTACAAAAGTGCAGAAAATCGATAATATATATATATAAAACAGGCTGTTTGTGTGTGTATCTGTTTATCTGTTTTTATGTCGTTTATACATATCCACAATTTTTTCCGATTCTCACCAAACTTCACACAAATATTCTTTAGGCTGAGTCTGATCTCTAAGACCATGGATTATTTTTTTAAGCCTTCATTACACCCGAGCAACGTCGAGCTATACTGCTAGTCTAAATTAATTATGATTCAATGGTACAAAAACAAATTTGTACTATAAGCGTCTGCAAGTGTTCTTAGCTAGGTTTTGTGTAGAAGTACCCCAAATAAATATCGAAAAACGATCATGGAAAACATTGGGTTATAGAAGGAGTGATCCGATTTTAATCAAATAGTGTGCGTACAGTCTTTTAGAATTTCACTGATTAGTCCAAAATTTTTAATATTTGCATCTAAATATTAATTTGGCATGAAATAATTTTGTGCAATAACGAAACAATTCAGTTTAATTTTAATTATTTCGAAAGTGATTTAAAAGTTTCCATCTAAAATGCGTTTGATAAAATAATTAAATTATACTTTTATGTGAAGCATATACTATAGAGGAACATTTGAAAACTTTTATTTCTGAAGACGAAGTAGATTTAACTTAGATATTTTGATTCAACTTGAATCGCTTCAAAGAGATCTTTTATATTTATTTTTGAATAGTTTCTATTTGATCATATCTCTGATGTTTTTTTATCGAAATTCTCAAGTAGATATTTTGTGACCGGTGCGAAGAGGAAGTGACAAATAAACTATATATATAAAACAGAATGTGCATCCAAGCTAACACACGACGCGCGCACACACACACACACACACATACACACACACACACACACACACACAAATATATATATATATGTATATATATATATGTATATATATATAAATGTGGGCGTGTATATTTATATGAGCGCGTGTATATACATATATATATGCGTGTATATATATATGTAAATGGTGTGTGTATATATATATATATATATATAGATAGATAGATATATAAAAGTTGTATACATATGCGTATGTAAATATGTGAATATACATAAAAGTGTGTGTATATATATATATGAATGTTTGTATATATATACAGAAGTGTGCATATATATAAATGCTCATATATATGTATTTATAATTCGTTTATTTATATATATATATATATATACACATATACATGTATATATATAAACGCATTTAGATATGTACGCATATATATGTATATATATATATAGTCATTGCAGACAGATCTGTTTCACTTTATCACAGCTCATCAGTACAGTTAGACAGCCGATTGCTTTTTACCCAGGTTTTGAAAGCCGACCGAATTGGCGTCAGTCGGCGATTCTTCTTCTACTACGGATTCTCAGTAGAAGGAGGCAGACTTTCTAGCGTGCATTGATTATACACGCCCAGTAGCTGAGAGTGTTCTAATTCATTGCAGAATGAACGATGCGTAAATGCCAGAGTACCTACTGTTTTTCAAAGTCTACCATTCTTGCAGAGTGCTTAATCAGGGTGTGAGAGAGTAAATATTCCTGAATTTAGCCAAATACATCGTGCATCTCATAATGTTAACGACCAATTCATGGCAAAGTCTGTGCAAATCAAAGATAGTCTAAAATAACAGATGAAATGAACATTAGACATGAGATGATGGTATTTAATAAAACTTCTTATATATATATATATATATATATATATATATATATATAGTTATAGTTATAGGCTATGAAAACATGTGATAACAAGAATATCTTTATCTCCCACAGGTGGCACTCAACTCGCTAAGCAGCGGACGAGACAACCAGTCAGGTCTCTTTTTTGTTGCCAACAGGCAGGACTTCCCCGTTGTTTCGCGCATATTAAGTCTTGCTGGACCACTGTTAGTGGTGCATATTGATTGAGCATGTACTTAAATCAGGAAAGTACATATATGCACTTTGTATAAGATTTAGCGGACGGTAACAATGTACAGCTTGTCGTCTGTACCAGGAAAATTCCTACGCCGACATTGACCCTATAGAAGAATATTTGTGAATATCCGTCGCCACCTCTGTGAACATGTGACGTTTAAATCTTGTGTTGGTGGCATAGTCTCCAATGCCAGAGGAAGAGGTGTAGGTACCTGATACTGTGCCTGAAACTCTTGCAATCAGCACACGACAGTAAGTAAGGCAAGTGGTTGTTCCTTATTTGAATATTTGTGAGAACACAACAGTTGTAAACATATCATCTACAATGTGTAAAGACATTGTCATCAGGAGATTATTCTGCAAGAGTTGTATTCTGTCAATCGTTCATACAGCAATACAACGCAATTTCAAACTTTCCTGCATTCGCTATCTTCACAGATGAAGCACAGTTTATATGGCATCGTGTAATTAATTTCCTCAATCAGCATGTATAAACAAAGGAAAATCTACATTCAATTGTTATAACACGTCACGAATACTGGTTTTCGTCAATATCTGGGCTGTTTTTTTTTTTGTTTTTTTTTTTGTGATACGTTATTAGAAGCTCATTCCCTTCCAAACAGGTGATGTTTACAAGAGATTTTTGAAAAGAAACATGCCTGATTTCTTGGATGATGGTTTGCAAACAAGTGCACATTATGCATAACAGTGTTCACACAAACTGCAGTCAAATAGCCCTCAGATAATTTGATCGAATGTTCACTGGTTGTTGGATGGGATTAAGTAGATTATTTGCATGATCTTACGCTCACCAGACGTAAAACCCGTTCGATTTCTAACTGTGAGGCCAATTGAAAGTACCGCTGTATTCTTAATCGTTGATGATGTGGACACTCCGCAACCGAATTGTAACAGTGTGCAAGACAATAAGAAACATAGTAGGACTTTCGGAGCGTGTTCGTGAGCCCATGAGACGTATATTTGACGCCTGCATTAGGGCAGAGGGTGCATGTTTTAAACACTTGCTGCAGGCCACTCGAAAACACTTTATATGTCAGCTGTGGAATATAAAGTAATTCTGGTTAGCACACGTTGGAAATTACGCTATCACACCCTGATTGAGCGCTCTAGAAGAAAAGTAGACTTCGAAAAACAGTAGCCACTCTAGCATGTACGCATCGCTCATTCAGTAAAAATGAATTTGAGCACTCTAGCTATTGGGTGCGTAATGTGATATGTGCTAAAAAGAGTGTCGAGGAGTAGATTCGCCGATTGACGCCAAATCGGTCGGGTTTCGAACCTGGGTTTTGTAGCAATCGGAGTCTAACCGTACTGATGAGCTGTGATACAGCGAAACAGATCTGTCTGCAGATGACTATATATATATATATATATATATATATATATATATAAACGGCGGTAAAAATCCAGGATAAGATTGGTAAATAATCCGGAATAAGTGGGAGGATCCTAGTAATTTCGTAAAAATATTCAAACTGATCCAATAGCGAGCTCAATGTAAATTAGTTTATTTTACAGAGATGATACTTATTTATTTATCTGTAAATTCAGATAAACCTTAGAATTTACACATAATATATATATATATATATATATATATATATATATATATATATATATATATATAATGAGTTTTATTAAATAGCATCGCAACATGTCTTAAGTTCATTTTTATATGTTATTTTTCGACTACCGTTGATTTGCACAAACATTGCCATGAATTGGGAGTTACCATTATGGGAAGTACGATGTATTTAACTAAATCAGTTATTCGTTGATTTCTGGAATTTAGATTGTAACTCAATTGAAATTGACACCATTTGAAATAATCAAAAATTGCTTTTTTATACACAGTTCAATATGTAATATCCAAATGAGAAAGATATTTCGTATAATGTTTTTTGCTTGCATTGTGTTTTGACTTGTATTTTTTTCAAGCATCAAACCCTGTATGATATTCTATCAATAGTTTTAGTTTTTTTTCTTTTTTGTCTTTGTTGTTTTCTTTTTGTTTTGTGTGTGTAGAATGTGTGTGCGTATATGTGTGTGCTGATTGATGTGCACGATTTACACTGAATTTACACAAGTGACAATTCAATCTACAAAGCTTTATGGTCACAAAGCCAAAATTCAAACCACCCGGATGCGCGTCCATATTTTCTCATTTTTAAGTATAATTTGACATTAAACGTACTAACGGTCGCTGAGAACGGCTTTCTAACTCCGAAGCGCTCATAGTATATCTGGTGTGGTGGTATTATAACCGTAGCCTTCATGTAACAAAGCCAGGACTATAAGACTCTCAATAAAATAAGTAATAAAGGTCGAGCAAATTATCACAGCAAAACAATTTTGAGAGAAAGAAAATCGTTACCAGGATTCATCATTGGCGGCCTCAATCTCAATAATATAAGAGACGCCGATAACACGGTGCTGATTGCAGACACGGAAAGAAAATTACAGCAACTTCTACCGAAGTTAGTAAAGCCTTAAAAAATGACTGAGCATAAACTTCAAGAAAACTGAATTTATGGTCATCAACCAAATGAAGGCGTTAAAATACAAACTACAGGTCATAGAAACTAAAATAAAACAATTAAATATATTTAAATACCTGGGAAGTGTTCTGACAGAGGATGGAAAATGCAACATTTAAACCCAACAATGCATTGGGATAGCCAAGTACGCATTTCAAAAGCTGACCAGAGCACTGAGAGACAGGAACATCTCATTGGAAACAAAGAAAAGATTGCTGGGTTGCTATGTGATAACAAATCAGTCAATAAATCCCAGGCCTAACTAATAAACCAACATCTTTTAGGCAAAATCCAACTGTATTCATCAACATAGCCTCCTTTTAGGCTGATACACTGATTCCAATGCTTCTCTTAAAATTTTTTGCATTTTGTTGAAGAACGATTTGTATTTGGCGTTAAAATAAAAATCAGTGTCCATTATCACTTCTTCATTGGAGTCAAATCGTTTTCTCTGGTGCATTCTTTTGAGGTCGGCAAACAGCCAGTATTTACTGGTGGTCAGATCTGAGGAACAGAGTGGATGCGGTTCAATTCGAAGTAATATTCATGTAGTTTTACCATCGTTGCAATCAACTAGTGAAACAGTGCGTTTTCGTGGTGAACGATCACTTTTTCTTCTTCATCTATGGCAGTTTTTAACGATTTCTTTCTCCAAGCGCACCAATAATGCTATATAATATTCACCACATTAATGGTTCTTTCTTTCTAAGTGAAAGGGCCCGGTATGTGACCATAAAATAATAAGTCAACAAGGTGGTAGGTTTAAGGAAATATATTACGTCAACAAGAAATACAAACAAATACAAGGAGATACAATGAGATACAAAGGGGAAAGTAATAATAGCTTCCGCTGAACTGAAGTCGTACTGAGAACCAGAGTCTCTGTTGTCCTTGCTCACTCCACACATGAGTTCTCACGAGATTCTCTCTCACTCCTGCACACGTCCTCGAGAGTAATTCTCGGTTAATATAAGCAAAGACGAGTCCATTATTAAGTGGGTAACTTCCCTACAACACACACCTTCCAAGAGCCTTTCCCCGCGGAAAGCTGTTTTAATATTTTTTCTGTTTAGAGTCGACGATCAAGGGATCTGTGTACTTTCTCTTTCTGCTACATCGCCTCCTTTCGGGTAAAGCCTGGAGCGCCTCGAAATCAGAATTCTCGAATATGATATCTATTGGCTCTTCATTTGATGGTGATGAATTATTTATATCAGTTGTGCGACATTTTCTAATTTGATTTTGGTGGCGCTTACGTATATTCTTGGGACCTTGTATCATATAGACTAGGTCTCCCACTCTTTGTTTTACAGAGCCAACTTCCCAAAAGGTCATATTATTGTTGTCTACTTTAAAAAGTACTTTTTCGCCACAAGAGTAACGTTTTCTAAGAAGTGTGATTGTCTTTTTGAATTTAGTTTGTTTGAGGATAAGCTTGTCGAAAAATGATCTGATTTTTCTCGCAAATATCGTTTCTGCCGTTGGTATATTAGGCTTTGGAGTGGTTCTGTATACCTGCAGAAATTGCCGTAGCGCATTCTCCGTAGTTGTTCCCTGTGCTTTCTTAAGTGCTCATTTCAATGTGTCGACGTTCCGCTTGCCCATAGGACCTAGAATGATATTGCAGGGTTGTGATATGTTTCACTTGAAACGTTTTGCAGAATTGCTTGAATTCACAAGATGTGAACTGCGTGCTATTATCAGTTACTACGCAGTCCACAACGCGGAACGTGCAGATAGTTGGTGCTTCCTGTGGTT
Source organism: Ascarosepion bandense (assembly GCA_037127315.1). Classification (NCBI taxonomy): domain Eukaryota; kingdom Metazoa; phylum Mollusca; class Cephalopoda; order Sepiida; family Sepiidae; genus Ascarosepion; species Ascarosepion bandense. The sequence continues at coordinate 621,218 of JBBBDQ010001439.1, read as the reverse complement.
GGTCTTTTACATCTGAGGACTTCCGGCCATTTAGTGTGGCTGTCTACGACTATGAGGTAATAATGATCCTCTAATTGTTCTGCGAAGTCGACATGTATCCTCTGCCATGGCTGGTCTGGTTTTGGTCAAGGCTTGCACGTAACTGGCAAAGTTTTAGGAGCAAACGTGCACCCTTTGCATGCATCAATCATGTCTATGATATCTTTGTCCATGATAGGCCAATTCACATAACATCGCATTAGGCTTTTAGTTCGGTTTTTCCCCGGATAACCCGTGTGAAAGTCCCGTAGGATTTTCTTTTGTAAACTTCTTGGTATCACCACTCTTTCTTTGTATAATAGTACGTCATCACACAGAGAAAATACCTAGGTACATTTTTTTTCGTAGATTTTCTTCTTATTAGACGTAATGAACTCGTCTTTCAGAGCGTCCCTTTTTGTGTTAGATAATGTAACAGAGAGCTCTCACATGGTATTGACGATCATGTTTTTTTTATTTCGTAATCCGTTTTTAATGTTGCGATTATTAAATTATCAAAGAACTCATTATTTTTAGGAACGAGTCTGGATAATCTGTCCGCGTGGCCAATATTTTTGGAATACAAATGCTCGATTTTGAAATTGTATTTCAGCAATATTGTTCCCCATCGAATGAGTCTGTTAGCGGTGTACACCGGTAATCCTTTTTTGCTTCCCTATATCGTCAACAGTGGCTTGTGATCGGTTTGTACAGTAAAATGTCTGGCATGCAAATATCTATGGAATTTGGTCACAGCAAAAATTATAGTTAATGCTTCTTTTTCAATCTGTGAATATTGTCTTTCTGCCGACAGCAATGATCTGGAAGCATGCGCTATCGGTTTCCTCGTTCCGTCCGGAAGTTTATGTAGTATACAGGCGCTAATGCTATAAGCGCTGGCATCGCTCGCTACTATAATATCCAATTTTGGGTTATAGTGGGTGAGGAAAAAATCTGACGTAAGTGTACCTTTTATTTTCTCGAATGCTCTTTGACATTCTGGCGTCCACTTCTAGTTATTATCTTTTTTTAAGAGATCATTCAACGGAGCTCTCAAGTTATGCATATTCTTTATGAATACTTGATAGAAATTTGCTAATCATAAAAAGCTTTGCAGTTCTTGTACATTATCCGGTGTCGGCATGTCCTTAATCGCCTTAGGCCTATATGGATCCGGTTGTAGGCTGTCTTTATCAATAATGTGTCCAAATATTTTATTTGGGATAAATAAAATTCGCACTTAGATTCTTTAACCTTAAATCCGTATTCCTGGGTTTTTTCGAATACGTTTATTATATGCTCTCTATGATCTTTCACTGATTTACTCTTATCTAGTATGTCGTCAAGATATGCAGTTTTGCAATCAAGATTGCCACGCATAGTGTCCATGACCTGTTGGAAGATAGCAGGTGCTACCTTGATCCCCAAATCCAGTATATTAAATATATATAGGCCTCTGTGTGTATTTATACACAACAGTTTGAGCATTCTTCGTCAACATGAATTTGTAGGTAAGCGTCTGATTAATCGATTTTTGAGAGAATGTTGCCCCCGTTCAATTTGTTAAATGTTTACTCGGGGCTCACTAGAGGATAATGATGGTCTTTTAACGAGGCGTTCGAACCAGTCGAAACATCAGTGCATACTCTGATTTTATTTGAATTCTTTTTAACATATACCACTGAAGCAGCCCATTCCGAAAAATCAATGTATACCAGCATTTACTAATCTATCTAATTCTTTGCCTATTTCGTTTACCGCTGCGAACGGGACGTTTCTCTTTTTTTTTTTTAACACGGGCTGTGCATTATCCTTTAACTTGAATTAAGCTTTTATTTTAGTGCATTTCTCTAAGCCGCCTGAAAACACTTCCGGGATTTTTTTTCCTTTAGTTCCATTTTCACTTCTTCTATTTTGGATGTTGTAGTTTCTATTTTTTGACAGAACATACTCACTGGACAGTCTCAGAAATTGAACTTTTTGATCCAATCTGCACCGACAAATTTTCAGTATTCTTCATCACCTATGCCATCAATTTTTTAGTTATTCCAATTAAAGTTACTGTAACAAATACTTTTCCTAAAATTTTTATTTTTTCACCTGTCACAGAGAGTGCCGTTTTGTTAGTTCTTAATAATGTTGACATTTTTAGTCGCCTCCACGTATGAAAATTTATGATAGTCAAATCAGATCCACTGTCCAGCTGGAATTTAATTGTTTTATTTAATATTTTTACTATTACATATTTTCGCAAATTTCCGTCTACGTTATCGCTTGACAGCGTCTGTCTTATTTTATTTTTTGTTCTTCTGGATTTTTTTGCATACCAGCAACTTGTTAAGTGACCAGTTTTACGGCAGTTCTGGCAATATTTTTTCTGGACGGGCAAAATCTCATCCTCAAATGTAACACGGATCTAGCCGTGGAATTTCTTGTCTTATAATATATTTCTCACGATATTTTTTTTATTCGTTTCCGGGGAGGGGCGTTTTGATCTGTTCATAATTTTTTTTTATATGACTCCTCAGTATTCTGCGAGTCACTTTTTACTTATATTATCCTCTGGCAGTCTTCTGCTAAATTTTGGAGGCTTAAACCAGGCTCATTTTCTAGTTTTGTTAGAACTCTATGTCTAACTTCCCCGTCTCCGGCTGAGACCAAACCTTGAGCAAAAATCAGCCATTTAAATTCATCAGCAGATAATTCCTTTAGTTTGAAATCGTTAACGTATTTGTTTACCGTAGCGGCAAATGTTAAATAGTCCTGCTGATCTTCTTTGAATAAATTAAGGCATTTCCATCTTTTATGAAAAAGTGATGTGTTCGGCCCAAATAATTCTGACTGTAGATTGACTGTCTCTGAGAATTCCAGGTCTGTCTTTTTTCTGGAGAGAATAAAATAAAAAAACTTGCTGTGATCTGCTGTTCCTAAGTTCCTTAGTAATAACCGCACTTTCTTAGAATTTGGCCAGTTATTACAGTCGACGTTAAATAAATCCTTGTACCGCCTATAATAAGCGTCAAAGGTTTTTTCATCTTCCGGTACATACCCAAAGATTTCCATACTGCTCCAGATACCACTTTCAGAAAAAGCAGTATCGTTCTCAGTTTGTTTGTCTTTTAATGATTTACACAGTAACTCTTCAATTTTATTTTGTCGTTCCTCGGTCCTTTTAAAGAATTGTTCTTGCAAATCCATCTGTTGTTTATGTATCACCATAAATAATTGTTGTTGTTCTTGTTGTAATTACTCGTCGCTTTTTTGTTGTTGATCCAACTGAGTTTTCATTAGTTGATTTATCACTTTTTGTAAGTCTTTCAATTTTTTTTCAAACTCAACACGACAAATTCCTTTGTAAATACGAGAGAAAAACAACACTAACTGTATTTACAGGGTTTTTTCTCGTAAGACGTACGTCCCAAAAAAAGAGATAGGTTCAAAACAGATCTATTTACAGATTTTTCAGTGACGCCGTTTCGGGCCTGTTGAGAATTTTGTTTTCTTTTTTTCGACTCTGAATTGTTTCCTTTTCTTTTTTCTTTATTACTTGCAGGTTATTTTAGATGGAGTCAATATTTTCCTTTCTTGATGCTTCAGGTGTTTTTGACCGATTAATTGTGAGGTAGAGGCTATCCCTTGGTACTTGAAATCCACGTTCAAACGTTGATGTTCGCAATTTCTGTATTTGCTAGTTGATATGGTTTTCTTTTCTTGCGTGAATTTTTATATCTTTGTCGCTCGTTGATATGGCGACTAACTTGAAAAAACGTATTGTTCCTGTTCGCTTGAATTGTTCGAATCTTTTGTCGCCAGTTAATATGGACCCGGTATGGGGCCATAAAATAAGTCAACAAGGTGGTAGGTTCAAGAATATATATTACGTCAAGAAGAAATACAAAGGAATACAAAGAGATAAAAAGAGAAAAGTAATAATAGCTTGTGCTGAACTGAAGTACTGGGAACCAGAACCTCTGTTGCCTTTGCTCACTTCACACGAGAGTCCTCACGAGAGTCTTTCTCACTCCTGCACACGTCCACGATAGTAATTAATTCTCGATTAATATAGTCAAAGAAGAGTCCATTATTAACACTAAGATAATCGATGAACAAAATACCAACACTAACATAATCGATGAACAAAATACCTCGTGCTCTGGAGTGAAGTAGTTGACCCGTGTTTTATCCCTTGTCACTTATTTATGCAAAAACACTTTTTGTTACGTTAAAACAGTTGCAAGCAACGCTCTGAATCGTCGACGCGTTGTTGTTTTTGATCGACTGAGAGCAAACGCGGCACCCATTTTGAATACAATTTTCTTATTAAAAATGCTCATGCAAAATGATGAATAACTAAATTCTGATATGTTCAACTTCTCTGCTACCTGGCGCAACTTCAGTTTACGATCAGCCAAAGTTTGTGGATTTTTTTTATGTTGTCCGTCATGCCTGTCGCTTTTGGGCAACCTGAGTGTTCAGCATATTTTGTGTTTGTACGACTGCGTTTAAAGGCATCATACCACCTCCTAATCATTATTTCCGGCGGAGCAGAGTACGAATAACACATATGAAGATATTGCTTTGCTTAAACAGTATTTTTGTTATCAAAAATTAATGCTTTTTTAACACATGAAATTCAGATTTTTCTATTGTTTTAAAAATTTGCAAAGGTAGCTTCACTTAAAAAACTGATATTTGTAATTTAATAATCCGATTGAGTTTGCATTTTGATACATGCCATTCGAAGTTTAGTACTTCATAAAAATCATATAATAGATATTTTTATTAGTGGGGCCATCTATATGTCAGACCCGGGACTTATTGTGTGTTGGGTTACTTGTCATTGTGTATGGAAGAATGTTTAACGATCTCATCAAAGTTAGAGAAGTCTGAATCAGCAAAAATGTAGCTTTACAGAAGGATGCTGCGGATACCCTGGAATGAGCACGTGAGCACCGAGGATGCTTTGGAGAGGATGCAAACTAGAATAAAACTCCTCATCAGGAAGAAACAAATGAGGTTCATAGGACACGTAATAAGGAAAAAGTGTCTGGAGAATTAAATACTGACAGAGAGAATTAAATACTGACGGAAAGAGAGACAGAGAAATACAGCACGAGATATACTTGAAAAGCCTAGCAAATGGATGATGGACGAGTTTTGTGAAAGATACAAGAGAAACATATTCAGAGCAATAAGAGACAGAACTAAGTGGAAATCATGAAGGGAACGACACATGAAGAATAAGAACAATTTCGCACATTACTGAATTCAGATGCACCTATTAAAATTGCTAAAATGGGCTTCGTTTTAATAGTTGTTCACAGTTATGCAAAAACTAAGTGAGGACTGAATTCATTATTCATCTTTGGTACAGAATTATATTAGCACGCGAACACGACATGCTTGCTAACAGCAGACATGATTTAACATCTTTCTGCCGTTACTTACCTTTTTTATGTCTTTTGAATTTATGATATTAGATCGAAATTGACTCATTTTACTTCAGTAATTTAGCCGTCTTACAGGAGAAATGTAAAAACAAATGTTCTATTAATGGGCCCTGAAAAAGTTCAAACCCATTTCCAAAACACAGATTTGTTAATTATGTTGTCGCATACTGAATGGTAAGCCTGACAAGAAAAAAAGTTTCAGCAATCTGTTAAAAATTACTTCATATTTCCAATGAAAAGAATTAACACCGAAAATATTTTGAGCAGAATAGGCTTAACATATGAATGAAAAGACGTGGAACTCACTATCTATCATACTAACTACTGTGTGTCAACATTAAAACGTAATTAGCTCTCTAATCCTTTTGCTTAACCCAGGTGTCTCCTTAATCCTCTACTGTGATTTACACTATTTACATTATTCACACTGTTGTCCTCATCTTTCTTGCCATCTGTACGACGTTTCGGCCGTTGTACGCTCCGACTTTCTGAAGATGACGATAATAGTCCGAATAATGTAAATAATGTAATGAATAATGAATAATGTAAATAGTGTAAATACCACCTCATTTCCGGAATATAGACAAATCTACACTATAATATATGTCACTTAGTGACTTAAAACTTAAAATTAACGAGTTTCCATTAACTGTCAATCTGCTTCCATATTTTCTATAAGACTTCTGTTAAGTTCGAAATGGATTCTTTTTGGTTTGCCTGTTAGATGAAGTATCATGTTGTGACACATCAAATGACACATTTCTAGTTTGTTGATACGGTCGTCTAATGAAATAATCTCTTTAGTATATAAAAATTCTGATATATTCCGGATTTTTTCTTTCAAGTTAATTTTTCCTTTCTTGTTAGTCAATATATAGTCCGTCAATATATAGTTAGTAATGAAAATGATTACAGTTAAACTAATGTCGAGTTATCTTAATATATGCTTTCCTAACTATAAAAAGAACATTTTTTGTATTTGCAAGAATCTTTACATTCAATGCGAAATGGTTACACATTGACAACAGTAGGTCAGTGGTTAGATGCAAGTCAAAGGGGTTATTCATTATTCATTTTTGCCTCAAGAGAAAATAACAGCAACTTTGTATCGTTGAGAAACTGGGTGTTTGCATGAAAAATTATAAAAGAAACATCATAGACAGGGTTGGACCAATTTTACTACACGGCAAGGGGCGGCTGCACGCGTTCCAATCAAGTCTAAAAAATCTGTATAATCTGAATTATATTCTATCTCAACCTATATATTCAATTGGTATATCTCCTACTGATTACTACATATATAAAATAGTTTGAACTTTACATACGCATAAAACATTTTCCAATAATTAAGAGGTCATGCTTTTGAACAGTTTATCACATCAAATTTTAAAGTGACACTAGGAATTTAGAAGTACGTTTGCGAAGAGTCATTCATCGATGTGGTGTCTATTTTAACTTAAAAAAATTATTTATATAACATTTAAGAAGCATTTTATTAATTTACTGTAAAGTGCGTAATTTCATGTGTGACAATCTATTAGGACCTTCAATAAGTTCTCGTTGTTTTTCAATAGATGGCATTCCCAGGACTCTGTACGTGTAATTTCAGATGGTAACACTTCTATAAAAAAATCCCATGAGTAATATTATGATCCTGTGTATATCCTTTCGCTGAAGTGTAATCAATTTTGTTTTTAAAGCGTTAAACATCTTGGATTTCATGCCAAAGAAATTTTGGGGAATTCTAAAGCATCACATCTTGTTGAGACTTACAGAGAATAGGCTCTGTTGAAAAAACATACAGAGATTGATTTAGACGCTTCAAAAAATGATTTTGATGTTGAAGATAAAGAACGCTCTGGCGCACTAAAACGTTTGAAGACAAAGATTTGAAGTCATTACTTTTTGAAGACTCATGTCAGGCACAAGCTGAACTTGCAACACTATTAGGAATTGATAACGCAACAGTTTTGAAACGTTTGAACGCGTTCTTCTTCTATGTGCCCTGTCCCTTCAGGACGTAGGCAATCATAGCTTTCCACGTCTCCCTATCCCTGGTGGCTCTTAGCACACTTTCTTCTGTTACACCATGCAATCCTCGTTCCATCATCCACCTGATTAAGTCCTTCAAATATGTTATCCGTTGCTTTCCCCAGCTGTCTCTTCCTGATGCTCAGTATTAATTTCCTTTTTGTTTCCATTATTTCTAGGACCTCATCATTGCTCACATGCTCGATTCATTATATTCGCAGCATCCTTCTGTAGAACCATATTTCAGTTGCTTCGAGTTTCTTCTTCATCTTTGATGATATTGTCCAGCATTCACTGCCATATTGAAGAAATGACAACACATAGCAATCCAGTACTTTTTTCCTTGTTTCTAGCGAAATTGTCTTGTTTCTTTATACTTTACTCAGCTTCTGGAAGGCTTCAAAATTAAGGACATTGGGTACCATAGGAGTTGAAACCGAGAGACATTGAACGGATTCATGTCACGGGTAAACCGTTACTTCAACGGCAGAAAAAAAGTTTCTTGCAACGTATAGTGACCGGCGATACGATAATTCTAAGCGTAAAAGATCGTGCGGTAAGCCCGGCCATGCATCAACATAGTGAACAATGCCGAAATTCCATGGTCCAAAGCTTCTGCTTTGCATTTAGTGGGATCAGCTGGATGTATTTTGTTATGATCAAAACCATCATGAGAAATCGCTACTGACTACAACTAATTCATTTGGACCATGAATTAAAGATAAAAGCGTCTTTATACGAGTAGAGATACGAAAAGATTATTTTCCAACATGACAACGTTACACCACACGTTGCAAAACGGATGAAAACGTATTTATAGATTATTAAATGGGAAGTCATACTCCACTAACCGTACTCACCAGGCATTGCTCTGTCCGATTATCACGTGTTCCGATTGATGAAGCATTGCCTGTAGCACTTTTATTCTTATAAAAAGAAATTGGTTGACTCGAAATTAACCTAAAAACATGTGTCGTTTTTCTATAGTAAAACTAAAATGCTCCTAGAAAGATAGAAAAATAGTAGTGGCTAGCGTTGGACAATCCTTTCAGTGACATGTTTCTAAATAATTTCTGTAATTAACATTACTTTTCATGAAAACTTAGCAAGAAATTATTCAAGGGCCTAATAAAGAAAAGTTGGTGACTATGACACAGCTACATCTTTCCTTTGAAAGAATTTTTTTTTTAATTTCTAATTTGTTTTTTGTTTTTTTGTAGAAATCTAAGTTGTTAAATTGTAACGGTTATCTATTATGAACATTATTAAACTTTATTTAAACCTTACAGAGTTGAAACAAAAGTAATTCTACTTTTTTTATATGCCCTGTCACTTCATGATGTGAGCAATCATCGTTCATCACTACTTTTTGTTTTTGTAGGCCGAAGAAATGTTTCTCCCTTTCTTATATCTCGTAAATTCTGTTCTGTTAACCCTTTAAGTAATGAATGATTTCCAGATCGCCTTCAAATTATTTGCCATAAAAAATTTAACTGACTGTTTCTGATTCCATGTATGTGTCCTTTTTTGTATTTACTTTAAAAGTTCTTTGCTAATTATAAGTTCTGTCCATGTTACTCTCAATATCTTTCTGTAGTATGACATCTGGGTTGCGTCAAATCTCTTCTTTATCTATGAGGAGATTGTCTAGAAATCATTGTTATATAGGAAGACTGATTTTTGCATAACAGTTTAGGAGCAGTCTATTTTTTTTTTTTTGTTATATTTTTCCTTTTCTTAATACATTGCATTATTCTTTGGATAGCCTCATTGGCTATTCAAATGCGTTTGAAGTTTCGATGTCGCATTTTCCGTCTTTAGTTAAACTTCTTACTCAGTATTAAATTTTCTCTATGTGCTTGTCTTTTTTATTTTTATTTTCGTAGTTTACATCATGAACAGTTTCCATTGCAGAAAACCATATATTTTGTCTTCTGATACATGGTTTTAGTCTTTTCTTTTCACTTACCTTTATTACTTTCTCTGGGAGCTTCTGTGTCTGCTATAAAAACTGAGTCATCTGCAAATCTCATGTTAATAAGATCGTCGCCGCCAATAATGAATCCTGGTATACTCCTAATTTTTTAAAGATTGTCTAACAAAATAGTTAAATAAATCCGGGTAGAAAACAGGTCATTCTCTTACGCCCCTTTCAAGTTTTGTGTATTTATTACCAGTTTAATTTATGAGGACTTAACTCATATAATTTGCATTCGTACTGTTGACCTCATCTTCATAGCCATGTTTATAACGTTTCGGTTGTTGTACACTCTGGCTTTCTTCATGTAATAGGAATTTCTAATCAAAGCCTTTATTTCGATAAGTAGGGTATATCATTTTTATTCCATGTGTGATGCGATTTCCAGATAGTATGTAGTTATCTGTCATTAACTCAAATCTCTATATGTTCACAACTGCTGTAGCCAGGTATTGAACTCCCGGATTTTTATTCAAGTCACTGGAACTAACTAACGCTTTTATCCATTTAACCATTTGACCGGAAGTCACATCGCACATGGAATGAAAATAATACCTAAGTCATTAAAACAAAGGGTTCAGTTTGAAATTCCTGAAGATATATGGAGTGTACAACCGCCGAAACATCGTAATTATGGCAACAAAGATGAAGACAACAGTCCGAACAATGCAAATAATGTAAATAATGCCTCATCTCAGAAGTATTGACAAAAACTGTGGGATTTAACTTATTTTGATATATTAATCTGCACGCAAATTTAAGTTGTATTTATTCAGCTAGTTATATTAAGTGGCGCGATCCCGCTCTTGCTTGCCACGGGAACATTTGTCTGCTGTCTTTCCGTCTTCGATCGGGCCGGCCCGCGTTAGCCAACCTAATCAGCTGAAGTTTCCTCCAGCTAGCTATATTGATGGCAGGCGTAGTGCGGACGCCTGATTGCCATAACGCAACGAACAACAGAACCCCCGAACTCAAACCGGCCACTCAACCATGCTTCCAAGTAGCTGGATTATAGGAGTAGGCCACAACTCCCGGCAGTGGTGGGATCGCGCCCCTGAATAATTCTTGTGCAGCACTCTGTTCAATATAACCGAATCCCGTTCTTTATAATTTGGATGTGCGTTGTGATGCAGTGGATATCGACTCCAAACAACAAATCGGGGAGCCGAGTTTAAATTTCAGTTGAATTCCTTGCATTCACTTGCGCACAAATACCCTAAGAAAGGTATCAATCCGCCTCTCTCCTCCCGTTATATGTTAAATAATGAGACAAATTGGGTTTTATAGCCTGAGTTGGCAACCAGTCTACCGCAGAAAGCAATGGTAGCCCATTGCGGGATAATCTTCTGCCCAGTTAGTCCTGTCTCTTTCGAAACATGATTGCCTAAAGCTTTTATCACGTATGGCAATTAACTGACATTAAGTGACTTTAAGTTTTAGATAATCTTTAGCGCTCTTGTAAATGATTTTACGGAGTAGAATGATGTTTTATATTGCATCATCACATTTGTCTTCTTATAATCTTTTCAAAATGACCTTTTCTTGTACTAGAATTAAGTCGAACACAGACGTATAATTATGATATAATCAAAATTTACATTATTTACAATCAAATGATTGCCCTCATCGATGTTATTATCAGAACGTTTTGGCTAAAATGATGTGACAATACCAACAAAGGTGAAGATAATAGTCCGACTGCGAGCAATATAAATAATAGTAATTTCATATCTAAGTAAAACAAACGATGTTCGAATATCTAGTTCATTTTATCTTTTTCTTTTTCTCATCTCCTGGACTGAATCCGAAAATCCATCTATATTTCAAGGTCTCAAATATACTTTTGAGTATTTTTTAGGATCTAGGGAGCATAGAATTGTTGGTAGGTAGCTTTGTAGAGTATTACTTTTGCAACAAGCACTAGATTCAGTCTTATTTACTGTAGCCTTATTCCATCCCAAGAGAAGTGGTTCACTATGTATTACCAAAAATAAAAAAGAGGGTTTCGAGAATTTGAAACTGTCAGGAGATAGAATCTCTTGACTATTTAATCGTCGGAGAGATAAAAGTAGAAGAAACAGACTTTTATTTCCCATTCTCAAGCTCATTGAACTTCGCTTTCAGATAGGTTGGCGGTGTACATCTCCTTTCCGAATACTGGGCTAAGAGTCGAAGACCACTGAATAACGTATGTATGTAAACTAGGCCTTCCGTTTTTTTTAAATTCTGAGTTGTCCTTCTCGTTGATCAGTTGCCACCGAAGGATATATAAAACCCAATCTGTCCTGCTATATATCCATCGCTACGGAGAAAATATATAGATGTATATCTTTCCAAAAACATTTTGCACATAAGTTAAGGCAATAAATTTGACAGGAATTAGAACTTGGCTTTCCTATTCCTTAATCCGAGTCGCTATCCACAAACCTTGCCAGAGACGATGAGCGATATATCAAGTAACTTTCCTAAAAAGCTTGTGAAAATGGTCGAAAACACGGAGACTGGATGTTATGGTAAAGAGACAATCACCGCGTAGAACTACAAGGGTTAGAAATATTTGAAAAGTTAATACTATCTACATCTTGAAGACACACAGATGAAAAAGGAAATGTTATCCCAAGATGTACTCATTATTTGTGTTTTTCAGACAAAGTTTTTCAAATGGTTTTATTCATAGCAAGTTTCCTTAGAACATTTGTTAGATCGGTTATCTAAGAATAGTTTACGATTATTGATATTCGCTTGTTATATGGCATGTTACCATGTGGCAATATAACATGGTAGATGCATGTATACATGGAGTACCTCTGCGGTTTTTTTTACATTATTTTCTGATAATTTATGTTGTCCTGTGTTTGATCTTAGTTTAATAGCCAAGAAATTGCCTTTCTTGTACTATGCTAGGTCAATTAAATGTCATAGTAGCTTTTGTTGGTAGTTTCAAACTGAGTCAAAGTTTGCTTTGAATTAACTTAATTTAGATAATGATTTTAAACATCTCAGAATGCCACCAAAACATTCAGACATAATTGAGAATCACATTATCCTTTCTGTTATTCTAAGAAAATTAAACACAATCAAGGATAATTTTTAAATATATAAAACCCGTCCAAACAACACTGAATCTCTAAAAAAACAAAGTTCCAGTACCTATGCTGATATAAAGATATTTTAATTTTCTAAAAACACATTTTTATTAAAATCCTAATTACAATCTCTTTACTTCTAATTACAGCCAATATGTGGAATAAGGTTCAGATCCCAAATATTTTTTCTAAAAACGCATTAATCAGTGCACATACTTTATCTGAGTAAATTTAAATTAAAAGAAAACATCTTGTTTCGAACCAATGTAAAGAAAGATGTACATCAAATATATTCTGTAAGATGTCAGCAATAAAATTGTCAAGTAGACACCCATGTCTGTACAAATAATTTTTCATCATTTTGGCATTTAATATAATACATATTTCATATGTCTGTATATTTGCATGCAAGTATATATATTCTGAATTTTGTTTTGAAAATGTCTAATTATCTGTTAATAGATGTGCTAATTATCCATCGTCTTTTATCGAAAATAGCGTGCATTATTATTTTATAATTAAAAGGTTTCTAGTTGTAGTTTTTAATCACTGACAAAGGTTCTAATTGGAAATCAAGATATTGATTCCTAATTACTTTTAATAATAATTGTGAGAACAAAGGCAGTTTATGCTACATTAGCCCTTGAAATAAATTGTTTTTTGTTGCTTGTTTAATACAAATTATCGAAGACATTTAAAAAGAAAGAAATGGCAATCAACAATTAGAATGATAAAGTCATTAAAAACACTAAGAAAATAAAACTATAATCGATTAATGTGTATATAATGTACTCAATCTTCAGCAGTCAATAGCTTTATGCACAAAATTTTGTTGTTCTTAGTAGATGTACAAGTCTTGCTTGAAGCAAATAACTCCCTTAAACAAAAATACGTATTTCTAAAATATGTAACAAAAAGAAATAAGAAATGGGAAGAAAATTTCCAAAATAAATAAATGAAACATAGATTGTAGGACATAAATAAAAAAAATCTGGCTGCGAATATTCCTAAGAACGTCAATTGCTGAATCAACAACCAGAAAGCTGAAATTTCTAGGTAAAACGATTTTCAGTGAGATTGCCTAGCTTGGTAACGAGAAGATGGTCTGACATAAAGACTGGAATATGAATGTACACTTACTCACTGCACCTACGCTTCTACTGACAAGTCAAGTAGTCGGCAACATTTCCATGATAGGGCCAACAAAAGTGGCAAATACAGGACTTATTGCCTTAATTGCTGAATCAACAAATATAGAGCTGACATTTCTAGGTAAAACGATTTTCAGTGTGGTTGCCTAGCTTGGTAACGAGAAAATGGTCTGACATAAAGACTGGAATATGAATGTACACTTGCTCACTGCACCTACGCTTCCACTGACAAGTAATCGGCAACATTTCCATGCTGGGCCCTCAATAAAAGCGGCAAATACAGAACTTATTGCCTTAATTGCTGAATCAACAAATATAGAGCTGAGATTTCTAGGTAAAATGATTTTCAGTGAGATTGCCTAGCTTGATAACGAGAAGATGGTCTGACATAAAGACTGGAATATCAATGTACACTTACTGCATCTACGCTGCCACTGACAAGTAATCGGCTACATTTCCATGCGGTGGCCAATAAAAGCGCCAAATACAGTACTTATTACCTTAATTGCTGAATCAACAACTAGAGAGGTGAAATTTCTAGGTGAAAACAATTTTCAGTGAGATTGCCTAGCTTTATAACGAGAAGATGGTCTGAGATAAAGGCTGGAATATGAATGTACACTTACTCACTGCACCTACGCTTCTACTGACAATTAATCGGTGACATTTCCATGCTGGGCTCAACAAAAGTAGCAAATACAGAACTTATTGCCTTCTGGTACTTTTTATTACAAGTAAAACGTTTCATTTTCTGAAAAGATGTCTTGAGTTTAAATGATAAATCGAGATTATGTGATTATGCGGATTGGTTTGAACACTCACAATACGAGCCATCTTGTAGTAACGACAGGAGTTCGACAAACATTAATTCGGCCAACATATGATAATAGCAAGTAAGTTCTGGTAATTAAAAGGAAATGCTACATTTGCTGTCTTAAATCATGCTGATTTTATATGTTTTCATGCAGTTTTACAAAAAAAAGATTATATTATGTAACAGAAGTGGGCTCAAAGAACATAAATATTTTTTCTCAATTAAATAATTCTAAAATTTGTTATTATATCTTGAGTACCATCAGAGAAAAGTTTTAGGATATATTTGATCGCTTAATAGAAAATTTGGAGTCATGTATCGTAATTTTGAATCTTTCTGTATAGTGTATATGGTTAAGGTAATAAATAAAGTTAATATTGATTTTAAAATTATTAAAACTTAACAACTGCAAAGTTTAATTTCAGTTGCTGCAATATTTTTTATGAAATAGTGCCCACCGTACTATTTTGGTAATAGTGGGTAATAAGGTTTGTAGGATTAAAAATATAAAAACGATTTAAATTTTTTTTTTCCTTTCATTCACTAGCAAGGCAATAAAAGCCGTGGATTTCTGAGTTAAGAAAAAAGAGGACAATAATATAAAATTTTTAAAAAAAGAGATAAAGATTGCTATTGGTATAACTTTTTGAAAATCATAATTGACAGGAAAACAGCAATCAGGAAACGAATTCTTTAAGTGAGAAGTCATTTACTTACAGTTATAACGATCAATTTGAAAAGTGAAATTACAAAATCTCTGTCAATTTACTACGTTGCTTGTATGTATGAATTCAAGGTACCAAAGAGGAAACCTCATCAGAGCAATTGTTATTAAAGTATTTATAAAGGAGCGAAAAGCGGTCGAAAATAAATAATAAAAGTGATTTATTCAGACATCGGTACATAATACACTAGTTTTATTCCAAACTAGCAGTATAGCTCGGTGTTGCTCGTGTGTAATGGAAGCTTTAAAACTAATCCATGGTCTTGGAGCTCAGACTATTTGGACGTTGGCACGAAAGACCAAAAAGTAAAAGTTGTTTCCAGTTAAAGTGAAACCGTAGACTGAAAGAGAAATGAATGGATGTAAGTCAAATTTTGATTTCCTGGTATCGATATCATATAATTTTCTTTTGTCATAAACTGAATTTTGAAGGCTAAATAAGTCCTCTGAGTAAATAGTATCATAGTTGAGACAAAGAATTACAATTATACCTACTTAGAGCCAAACCCGAAGTAAAAAACTAAAATAAAAGTGCTGAAAAAAATACAGACATACAGGCAGATAAACAGACACGCACACAAACATCTTGCCTTTATATATATATATATATATATATATATATATATATATATATATATATATGTATATATATATGTATATATATATATATATATATATATATATATATATATATATAATCGATTTTCTTCACTTTGGCAGGATCTGCAACCTTGAAACTTCTGAATATTATATATTTGTCTATGAGTGTATCAAATTTGATTAAAATTAGACCACTCTTTCTATAACCCGATTTTTTCGATTATCGGTTTTCGATATTTATCTGAGGTACCTCGACACAAAACCTAGCTAAGAACATACACAGATGCTTATAGTATGACTGTGTAAATTTTAAAGAAAATCGATTCAGCCGTTTAGGAGTCTATAGGTAACGGACACACACACACAGACACACAGACACACACACAAAGTTCCATTTATAAATAAGTTTAGATTAATACAATACTTTATGTCGAGGAATAAATAAAACAATGTCGTAAAATTATAACATTTCACACGACTTCAAGTAAAAGGTGAGGATAGGACGATAACAGCTACTTATCCTGAGAAAACTATTTTCATCCAATAAATTTGTAAGAGATTAATTTTATAAATTTCATCTGATAATAATAAAATCAGCTGGGTCAATTAATCCAAATATTTTTTTCTAAAGGAAACGACTAATGTTACTATTAATATTAATATGTTAAGATGTTATCAGCCCTGATTTCTTGCGAACAATCTCGTGTGTCAAGCAAAACTGGGAAGAGCTAGTTGTAAAACTTTTGAGAAGATCATACAAAAATAGTCGTTTCTTGAATAGAAGACTTGCTGTCGGAATTATTATCGGCAACGAAAATCAAGTTATGAAACATGTCAAGGAAGCGAGCATTTCAATCAACGTGTGGAACACAAGATGCGCTGTCGATTAATTTTCCCCAGTAGGTTTTGTCCGAAAATAAAACCTAACAAGCGTTCCTTAAATAAGGTTTCGTCGAATGTAATTGAATATCTTTCATGCTGGTCCTTTGCTAACATAGACGGATATTAGACATCATATTTCGTCTATTTGCTTTCTCCCGGTCCTGGTTCTTTGACCATTCAACCTGTATGTCATTTTTGCGGAGCACGAATGTAATATTTTCTGCTTACTGTCTTCATATGCTCAGTGGAAGGACATGATGTCAGGAATGAAACGAATATATATGCGAACAAGCATAACGCGATGAGAAAAAAGATCAAAAAATTATAGTGAAAATATCGAAGTATAAAATATTACAGGCGCAAGCAGTGAAGAGATTTTTTCATCATTCAAATCTGTAGGTTTTTATACTATAATTCATCTAATACATGGCTCGACAGCCACTGGAGGTAGAACGCTACTTTTAAAATCTTTATCATTAGTAAAATGATGTGAAAATGAGAAAGTCAAGATCAGCTCGGAACGAAAAATCAGAGAGCCGGCTTCGAATTCCATTTAAATTCTTTGCATTCACTTCACGCAAATAAATTTTGAAAAAGAATTACTCCTTCACTTCCCTCTCCAGTTATTGGTTAAATAGCAGGACGTATTGTATTCTATAGCCTTAGTGAATTATCGCAGAAAGAAATGGCAACCAACAGCGGGAAAATCTTCTGCCCAGTCAGTTATGTTTCTTTTGAGATCTGATCAACTAATCGTATGGTATTTCACCGATTGAGTGAATAGGTGATGAAAATTATTATTATGATAAGGAGTATAAATATGTTAGATAACGACCGATATGTAATTTGGGAAGATTTAGATTGTAGTGATCATGGAGACAACAATACGAGAGAGTGTTTCAAAAAGTAACATTTCTTTGGAAAATGCACTCAGACTGATATTACTGGAATGAGAATGGTGTCTTTTATATGTAAATATCTGAATTGGTGTAATTATGGATTTACCTGGACATATGCCATTGAAATTCCAAGAGATGTTTGCGAAAGCATTAGAATTAATACCTTTGATTTTAACCTCAATATCAATTTTTATTTAAATTTTACCTGTGTCGCTGACTGTCCAAGGATAAGTGTGCGTTCATGAAAAGTATAAAGTTTTATAAATTCTTTACATAGGAGTGGACCCACGCCGTAAAAAGTGACGAAAAATATTTATATCAATATGCAGTCTAAAATAAGGACAACATATATATATTGATTTACCTACAATTTAGTATCTTACAAGAAAACATAAGAAAAGATAATCTAAACCCCAAACTGGAAGGATATATATCTATATATGGAAGACCATTTCATATATATATATATATATATATATATATATATATATATTTCATTTTTAAACAAGTTGTTTCACTACCTTCAGGCGAGTTTTAATTAATTTTTCTTAGTTATTAAAAATTGCCTTAAGAAACCACTCCACTCATGGTGGAAACCAAAGTAGCGTAATAACTAGTTTAAAAATGAAAAATATTCAAAAGTTCTGCAATATAATTGTATAGAACGCTTTTTAATACAAATGTGTACTGGTCTAACCCTATTAGGACCAAAAACTAAGTATTAAACAATCAATATATATATATATATATATATATATATATACTTTACTACTCGATGACATAATTACTGAAAAATTAATCATGCACTGTTAAAGAGTAAACATGCGGCAAGAGGTTTAATAACTAATAGTAAAGAGAATGAACTTTTCTTTTATCATATCACCCCGAGCAAGGCGGTAACGCCATTCGCTGCGCAGGGGGCTACATAAGAGTGAAAAGATTGGAAAAGAGAAAGCCGGAAACCACAAAGAAACTTCGCTATTGTCTCTCTCTCTCTCAATGAGTGTGACGGGAAGAAAAAATATATATTGTGTAATAAATACACAATGGTCCTTAGAATAGTAGAGAGGATAAATTCCACGATTTCTCGAATGAAATATAAAATCGACGCGTAATTATTCAATAATGAAATGTTTTTGTAGATTATAATAGTATGACCAAGACTTCTTAATATAAATCCTTATTTTTTGGTTAACCTTCCGAATAATTATAAAAAATGCAATGTGGCATTTAAACACAAACATTACTCCATGAAGAAATAATAGCCATAAATGGTTAAATATAAGAACGTCTATTATGTGCCATGCACTTTCGAACAATGGCAATCATGCCTCACCACAATTTTTAATCATTTGTAGTTCTTAATAAATTTTGTTTTTCTTTTATTATCTAACCTAAAAATCGTTCCTCCATTCATTTTCGCTGTCACTCTGATCTCCACTCTCTACTGTGAGTATCAATTTTTTAAGCATTCTTTCTTCATCATGTTCTGTAGAAATTTCAATTGTTTTTTTATGATGTTAATTATAAGTGTCCTTTTATATTTCATATTCTCTAAATCATTGTCGTTGCTCACATGTTCTGTCGATGGTATACTAAGCAGCCTTCTTTAGAACCACACTTTGACTGCTTCAACTCTTTACTTTATCTGTGTAGAGTTTCTCCATCATTTATATGACTTTACACAACAGTTTAGTATTATTTTCTTTTTTGTTGTTTCTTAATACTTTGAGGCTTACGGCCTATCACGTTGAATACACCGGTTCTCGCTCGATCACCGAAGTTAAGCAACGTTGAGCCTGGTCAGTACTTAGATGGGTGACTGCTTTGGAATACCAGGTGCTGTAAGCGTACCGTGACGGATGTGCGTTGTGGTGCAGTGGATCTCGGCTCGGAAAGAGGAATCGGTTAGCCGAGTTCGAATTCCAGTTGAATACCCTGCATTCACTTAAGCACTGGTACTCTTGGGAAATGTATTAATTCGTCCTTTCCCTCTAGTTATGGGTTAAATAACAAGGGTTGGACTTCAAGACCCTGCCCTTAAAAACAAATCCCAATGAAACTTGATACTCGAAAAAAAGTGCATTACTAGATACAAAAACTTATATAAAAACAACAATAAATTGTTGAAAGAAAAAGGTATTACTAGCAATAAATAAATAAATAATGTTTAGTTGGCAATAAATGACCCGCCGAAGTTGATTTGCCATTAAAACAAAACAACCAACCAACTTAATACTTTCCTTAGCTTTTTGAAGTTAATTTTCACTATCTTAATACACCTTCGGATTTCAGCTTCTCACGTTCCATCTGCTGTCAAAATACATCCCACGTTTTTAATTTCTTGTATTTGTTTTATTTTAGTATATACAATTTGTAATTTACATGTTGTGTTGTTTCTTTTGCTAATAACCATGCATTATATACAATAAGTAAATTCACCTGAAATGCAAAATATTTTGACAAGTGTTACTCCCTATATATTTAAAAAAATTCCTAGAATGTTACTTGCTCAATAACTATCAGTGAAAAGCTACATGTACCTTATACTTAAGTACCTTATACTTAAGTACCTTATACTTAAATTATATCATTGGTCCATTATTCTATCAAACAGCGGGGAAACTCTACATTAATCGGCAAAGAAGTTATAGCAATTCAACAATAATATAGAAAAGGAATTTAGATACGTACGAGCGTTTTCACACTGGAGAAATATGGCATTACAACAACATGAAACAAACTACAAACACATTGGTATATATCCAGAGCAGACATTGAAGACAATATCATCGCGGTGCTGCGGTGAACGGCCCAATCGCGAAGGATTTGCGGAGTGGTCGCGTTTCAGAAAGAGATTTCGAATTCTATTCGGGTTTGCTACATTCACTAAGACCCCTGGAAACATTATCTGTCCATCTCCTCTCTTCAGCTCTTAGTTAAAAAGTAGGATCTGCATTTAGAAAAAAAGTTGTTCTTCACAAAAAAAAAAAATGTTAATGCAGTATTCGCATACAAAAATATTCTTACAATCCAAAACATGTTTCGGCTGAAAATAATCTTGAAAATGTTCCTAAAAGTGTGGAATGATGGAAAGCGGTTCGAAATGGAAAATGGGAGATCTGACTTCAGTGATGCGTTAAATTGCGTGGTAATCATATAAATACATCAAAACATCTCGGTGCTATGGGTTAAGTATTTGAACTAGTATGTGAAAAAAACATTTTTATTCTCAGAATATTGTTAATCTAATATTCTCTTGCAAAAAAATATTATATCCAAAATTTGTTTGGAATTTAAGACACACATAATGTGTTGATAAGCTGTAAAGAAAAGTCCCTCATTTAGCCTAAGCGATAGAACTAACGGATATTTAGTTAGTACTGTAATACTGTGATATTCTATTTTATTAAAATTCACAATGTCATTTACCTTGCTCTATCGATGCCTTGTAAATGTGAGGCAGCAATAATTGTATAGTAATCAAAATAAAATTTTATTTTTAACAATATTAATAATAATATCACCATTACTGCGTTATAAAAGGGTAGATAATACATTTCAAGCAATTCCGATACTAAGAATTGGAAAGTGTTAATATTCGTGTGCATTGTTTTGGTCAAATACCTTGGGCTCTAGTAATTATCTTATCCAGTACTACAGAAATTATTTTAAGCCGTCTGATCATCATCATTTGAATATTGCCCATAATGCCTGATACACTATGAATATCTTTTCATTAGCAGATTAGTCGAGGAGAATTATAACCGGTTGTGAATGGTTAATTTTTGTAAAGTTTTAAGTATTCAGCATCCAAGGTGGCTTGGAATTACATATAGACATTTTTAATACATTGTAATCGGGAATCTTAGTCCAACAGGACTCGACTAACCTAGTTAATTTGAAGGTATTTCTTAGGAGGCCTAAAATGTAATTTGTGGGCTTTTTCAAAGGTTGTCAACATATAGAATAAGTATGGCTATGATGCATGCGATTTGTGTATTTGTATAAGAAGAGGTGTCATGATGTTCTCGTTGGGCTTTGTATATTTGTATTGTTTGTGAGCTGCTCTCTCAATAAGAATAATAGTAGTTTTACTTAATACTGTTTTAGACTTTCTCGATTTAGACATGTTATCGAAGCCGGAATGCTCATCTTTATAATTATTTTACAAATGTTTAGCCAATAGAAGGTCCAAGAGCCACTCAAAGTTGAGGGTTACGGTGTGTTTTTTTTTTAATAGCGTAAGAGAAGAAAAAAGTGAATTAACTAGTGAATAAAAGTTCGGTCGGAGACTTTAGAAATATAGCGTAGTAGTACACCTTAGCGAAAAACCGAGTCCTAGACAGGTAACAAAGAAAAAACCTCTACTCCTGTTCAAAAGAGAGTAGAGAAGTTGAAACCACACGATAGTAGAACCTATTTACTCCTATTGTGGAAAAAAGCAAATGAATATTATATAGCATTTAAGGATCTATTCGGTTAAGTTAGAAGCATAGTATGAAAGTAAACATTAAAGGGGGACCAAAAACACAATCCTAAACAGGAAACAAGAAAGGAAACTTCGCTTCTGTTTAGAAGAGAAGAGTATTAACCAGACGATAGAAAGTAGCTGACAACATGACTCATGAACAGAATTTGTATTGACATTGTCAATGTGCCGCACCAAATTACTACTACTAGTGATAATAATAACAAATAATAATAATAAACAAACAACAAGACTTACTGAACTTTTGTTAAAGAAACAGGTGATGAATGAACGCTTTATTAGTTGTGTAATATGATAAGCGTGATTATAAGTGTGAGTGCCTAATGTGTATAAATATAGGCATTAGTTTAGCTTAGTACAGAGCAATGTTATGAATGTTGGTCATTTAGTCGTCTCTAGAAACATTTATCACGACTAGTATATATATATATATATATATATATATATATATATATATATATATATATTAATACAGGTTTCATTGAATAATATAGACAAGTTCTGTCTATTTATTTTGTGTAAGATCCTTTTGTTTGATATGATTATCTTGATAGTGCTGTCATTAAAAGACGACAAGAGATCGCAGTAATTGTTGATTTTTTATCGGGTTTGAGCTTTCGGCTTACATAAGCCATTATCAATGAGTGAAAATTTAATATATAGTGAAACATAGAACATTTAAATTATTAACAGAGTGGAATTAAACAGAGAAAATTAAACCACGGAGAAAGCAATTATGCGATTTCTTGTCGTCTTTTAATGACAGCACTATCAAGATAATCAGATCATACGAAAAGATCTTACACAAAATAAATAGACAGATCCTGTCTATATTATTTAATGAAACCTGTATTAATGAAAAACTGCTGACAAAATACACACACACACAATATATATATATATATATATATATATATATATATATATATATATATATATATATATGTTACATTTTATACAAAAAGTATGTCAGAGATATTCAATGCTAATAGCCCGTTTACCCAAGTAAATATACTTTTCGTTCCTGAACATGCTTCTCTGAAACAAAAATCTCATTGGTGCAATAATACTTCAGTAAACCATTCAAAAATAAAGAAAACATTCAATAAATCCCTGATAAATTTACAAATGCATGAGGTAATCATTTATTAAGAACGTTCACGAGTTATAGTTGTCACCTATGTCTGTCAACTCCGTAGCTAGGTAACTCACTTAAATTGAACTAATGTTAACTGCAAAAGTTTACGTACATTTATAAGCGTACATTTATTCGAAGGTTTGAGAGAGTAAAATATGCTGAAAGGCAAAACACAACCTCGCTTAATAATATTGGAAGTAATAAAAAAAATTCACAATTACATATTTTTTACTAATCCAAATCTTTTAGGATATTTATGTTTTTGACGCATTGAATAATTTTTCATCCCTTTACTTTTTCTTTAAATAGCCATCCATTCTTTCAAACTCATTACGTACGTTACTAGATTTTACTGTTGTTTCTATTACATTCAGCATGCACTGTTTTGATTAGATACAATGACCAGAGAAATTAGATCTACTTCTTTGGCTATGTTTTATTGTAATCGTAATCTTCGTCGTACGTCAAAATTACCTATATATGTCCATAGTATTCCCAGTACTCGTTGTTAGTATCACATCATTGTCTTTTCAAGTATCACTTTCATTTGTGATACGACTACAAGATCATAAAGTACATACTAATTCAGAACTTTTTATTAATTTTTAAATGATTTTACTCAGTTAAACTTTTTGATAATTTCTGAAATCAACTATTGATATTCGTACACCTTTTCTTTACAACAATTTCATTCTCTTACTAGACCACTGAAAATGCTATCTTTTCGAACTATCTTGATTTTGACATCACATTTACGTAGCTAATACCTAGGGTTATCTTTTTTTAACAACCATGATTTCCGTCTGTTACTAGAAATTACAAAGAAAGAAAGAAACGTCAATTGTTTACAAGATTTCCTAGTGTCAAAGTGTCCGTGTTTTAATGAGTTAAACATTTTTAAAAAATAGTATCGATATCTAATGATTTCTGGACTGTCGTCAATGTGATGTAAAAAATGCATCTGCCATTTTGTTCCCGAAGGGTTAGTACCGTCTTGTTTTGTTTTGCTTTCTTGTAAATTATCGACGTTTGATAAAAATCGGATTTTTTTTTTTTTATCTCTTTTAACTCCATTTCTTTAAAACTCATTTTTTACGTTGTGGCTGTGTTTGATTTTGGTGGAAATGAAATCCTTTTGAATCTTTGATCAGCGCCGGTGCCAAAAGCGGCGAGGTGAAACCGATACTTTAGTGCTTCTTGCATTTGAAATCAAAGCTTATCAGACCGAAACCGAAACCTTAACTCGGAAACGTTTCTAAAGTGTCGATATCTTATTAGATGCAGGGTTAGTGGAATCGTAAAGGTATAAAGTAAGATGCCAGCACTCGTCTCAATGTTCACATGGCATGGAAAGAGAACAATTCTGCAGAGAACAACGTTACAAAAGGACATATACGCAAGTAACGAATACATTCGCATTTGCAAGGACGGTGTTTAAAAAGTTTTTTTTTCCACTTCTATTTTTTCTTTCTCTTCTCTCTTTTCAGCAATTTTTTGTCATTTTCACCGAATCAATAAGGTTTCTTTTCATTTTCTTATTACTTTTCTTTTTCAAACTGTTTTTATCTTGCTTTATTTTTTTATATAACATTTCTGGCAATAATTTATATTTTGGGCCTTTTTACTTTATATCTTCTTTGACTCTTGATACAAAAAAAACGTTAACTACGCTAATGCAATTAATGTATATTCTAGTCACCGCGTAAAATATATTTTGTGACATATCATTATTACTAAAAATATGGCTTTCTACAAAGACACTGCATAAGATATGAGAGCCATTCGGCAACACTATCATTCTAGCTGCATTTTAATAATAACCGTCTCTTTTAGAACTTATTGTCGTCAAAATGACGTCAACACTAAACAGTAGTTAAACTATAGTTGCCGTCTTAATTTTGTTTGACGATTTCTCTTTTAATATGAATGCTATAATATTTTTTCAAATTACTTTGATTATTTATTAAACTAATATATTTATTACTAATTTAAAACACACACAACTTATTCAATATCTCACCATGGCATAAGAATTATCTCAATAGCATAAAAAACATAAGTACTTCAATAATGATACTCTCGATTGGAAGATAATACGTATTTAGCACATAGGATGAAATTAAAATATAATAGGTCGAAATCATATTAATACGAGGCTATCAAATATAACAAGAATCATTATGGTACATGCGGGCATAAATTGTATTATAGAAATTCGCATCGGAACGGGGTGATGAGCATTCCATATGAAGGTAAAAAAAAACGAGAATGTGTATTATAATCACCGCATACAATGGGGCTCTCTGTAGCCAAGCAGTCTAAAGTATCCTAGAATAGACAGTGAATCCTTCTACAAAGTGGGACGTAATTTGATTCCTACAAGTGGCAACATTTTATTTATTAAACTGTTTCTAATAAACAGGGCGGTAGACGAAATATATAGTATTTAATAGAAACGAATAGTCAAATCAAATACAGTTATCTACTAGATATATATATATATATATTTATATATGTATATATATAGGTGTGTGTGTGTGTGTGTACATATATATGTATGTGTGCATAAATATATGTGTTTATATATATATATATATGCATGTGTATATATATATGTGGATATACATATGTGTGTATATGTGTGTGCATATATGTGTGAAGTTTTGTGAAGGCATTATTAAGATCTTCACTCTTCAGGGTTTTTTCTAATAGTGTGGTTGTTTCCCTTATTATTATTTGTATGAAGCTTGGTGTAATTTAATATATATGTGTTACCACAAGCTTCACATATACACAAAAGAGAAAAACAGCAGGTAAAGAAAAAACTGTAATATATATACATATATATATATATATGTGTGTGTGTGTGTGTGTGTGCGTGTGTGTTGGTAGGTGTGTGGGTGTGTGTATTACTTCAAATGTTAAATAGAATTTGTGAGCATGATGCGCTACATGGTCTTCAAACAATGGTAATTTATTGAATTCATAGATATTACCAATCAAATTTTTAGGATCAGATCTGATTTGCTTTATAGTTTCGGGTAATAATTTGCATTCATACTTGTTCTTAAGAAATTCAACTTTCAGGTTTCCCATCTGCTATTCATTGCACTGACCGCAAATGTGCCATAGAATTAGATTTATTTTTGCAGCCTTTTACTTATTGTTATTTGATTTTTTCATTTTTCAAATATCATATGTCCAAACAGGATCAAAACTGTAAATATCATTACCTTTGAGGTTTTTCGAGCTTGTTTTCATCAGAAAACAAGCTCGAAAAGCCTCATTCTTTCAGCTGGGAACATGCAAGAAAAAATGTGAAACATTACTTTTTCAGAAAGTTGTTTATCAGGCCAGTAATCATTTATGCACTATGTAAGTGTTTGTCTCGGCAAGTAGTTTATGCACCAGCAACGCAAAACTCTTAAAGGGAAATATAATCTTTGCACTTCATACTAGACAATGCCAAGTCTCAGTACAAAACTCAAGAAATTGGAATCACCATGCGAGACTTGAAATCAAATGTTGGTGAGAAGAGGAAAGGGGTTAAAGCTGGCAGATTTTATTTAGGAAACCTCAATGACCGATGCAAAAAATTGGTTCTATTGTTCTCAGCAAGTGACTGGGTAATGATCAACACCTGATTTCAAGACTAAAATGCTTATGAAAATCGAGGCGATACGAAAAGTCAAATTGATTACATAACATTAAACGGGAAATTCAGGAATGCGGTTGTACAATGCAAAATTTCTTCAAGTGCCGACTGTAGAAACGACCACCTCCCAATCATTTGCAAACTAAGAATGAAACTTTGCAGAATAACAAAGCCAACTGCAGCACCCAGACGGCAATACAACAGACTTGTGAGTGACTTAAATCTGCAGAAAAATATACAGTTAAAAATCAAACGCGAATAAAAAAAAAACAAATACGAATAAGAAATTACAAACGAAAAATTTACATTTTACACACAAAAGTAAGCACTAGTGACATCAGCAAGCAACATTGTTATAAAGGGAGTCAGACGTAGAAAAAAAAACAGTCGATGAGAGAGGAGATTCTCGATATGCTGAAAAGAAGACAGAAAACAACATCAAGAAATGTAACGAAATATAGAAAACTACCCAAGGAAATAAGGAGCAAACGTAAACAGGCTAAAATGGAATAGCTAAACAACAAATGTAGCCTAAGGACAACAAATAAAGGCTACATGCACAAAAGTAAGGGAGCTAACTGGAAAAAAACATCAAAGGGGTGCATAAAATCCAAGATAAAACACTCGTATTAGAGAAAGTGGAAATACTCCAGCGATGGGAAGTATATATAAAAGATCTCTTCTACGACAAGAGAGAGCAACCGACAATAAACAAAGGTACTGACGGACAGGAAATATTAAAATCCTAAACGGAAATTATAATTGCCAAGCTGAATAAAAACTAAGACAATTGACCATATGGCATTGTAATAGAGATTCTTACAATCATAGACGATTTTGCCGTAGAGAAAATTACAGAAATAATAAGTGAAATCTATAACAGTGATGAGATAACGGAAGACTTAAGCAGATGGATATTCATAGCACTACCTAAGAAGCCAGATGCACATAAGTGTGAACTTCACGGAACCGTCAGTCCAATGAGTCACAACAGATTTCATCATCCAAATCCTGATAAATTGTATTGACGTTAAGTGTTGACTACAATGTTTTCTTTATATATATATATATATATATATATATATATATATCCTTCCTGTCTCGCTCATAAAGAGGGAGTGACAATAGCGTTGCATTTCATAGTCAGGAAGGATATATATATATATATATATATATATATATAAAGAAAACATTGTAGTCAACACTTAACGTCAATACAATTTATCAGGATTTGGATAGTTATTAAAGTTCTTGAAGACATGAGCTCTACGTGATACATGTTTGTGTGATCGTGTCTAAAAAGAGACAAGAGTGTTTGAGTAGAATAATTTCTAGACTGGTTGCCAACCAAGACTACAAAACCGGATCTGTCATTTTATTTGAATGGAGAGAAGACACGGGTTAATACCTTTCACAAGGGTATTTGTGTGCAAGTGAATGCAATGAATTTCTTTGGAATTAGAACTCTGCTAATCCTCTCAAATATTTTGCTGTCATTTTTGATGGCAGAGGTACACTCTTATATTATTTAAGAAGGCACGATGGCTATCGTCTCAGGTTGATAACTGGGTTCAAATTCCAGTCCAATCCACTACATTCACTTGGAAAATCCATGAGTTTAACTCTTTGCCAACCGGCAGCTATGTGGAAAATAGCAGTATAGATTTGGTTGCCACCCAAAGTTGTAGGACTCGGCTGGAAGAAACCATGAATGCAAACTGTATATTGCTATCCTGAAATGTGTATACATGTGGCGGTAGACCGCTTTCGTTACGAATCGGCATGTTCGATTGGCGGAGCTGGTTCGAACTTTCAAGGTGAGCGTCGTGGCAAGTACAGGAATACAAATCAAAACTTATTTATAAATAGAACTGTGTGTGTGTGTGTGTGTGTGTGTGTGTGTGTGTGTGTGTGTGTGTGTATCTGTGTGTTTGTATCCATTAACTATAGACTCCGAAATGGCTGAACCGATTTTCTTGAAAATTTAGACAGTTGTAATGTAAGCGTCAGCGAGTGTTCTTAGCTAGGTTTTGTGTGTCAAGGTACCCCCGATAAATATCAAAAATCGATAATCGAAAATATCGGGTTATAGAAGGAGTGGTCCGATTTTAATCAAATTTGATAACTCATAGACAAAGAAATACGAAACGATATTCAGAAATTTCAAGGTTGCAATTCTTACAATAGTGCAGAAAATCGATAATATATATATATATATATATATATATATATATATATATATATATATATAAGGCAAGATGTTTGTGTGTGTGTCTGTTTATCTGTCTGTATGTCCTTTATATAAATCCACAATTTGTATCATATTCTCACCAAATTTCACGCAGATATTCTTTAGGCTGAGTCCAGGACCATGGATTAGTTTTAAAGCTTTCATTACACCCGAGCAACGCCGGGCTGTACTGCTAGTTAAATATAAATTAACTAGTAACTACAAAATGTGAAAAATGATGACAGTTAAATTTCTTTTTTTGTTAATATTTTGTTTCTTTTTCTTTTGTCTTTTCGTTCCTACACTTTCTGTTACAACATTTTACATATAAATTTAAAATAAAGATTATCAGCATTTGTAGCATATTTGTAGTATATGCATATTAATATACAAACAAAAACTACAAAAAATGAACATGTGCTTTACCAAATTAATATATACTTTTTAAACGTTTTACCCCAGGAAAGGCGGTACTGCCACTGATGCGCAGAGGGCAACATAACAGTAAAAGTTTAGACAGGAGGAGAGTGAAGAGAAAGACGATTCAATTACACGGAATGTCAGAGAAAAGGCCAGAGATAGATAGAAACATAGGTGTAAAGATAGCTGCGAAGGTAGGGGAAAGGGAAAAGGACAAGATATACAGGGTGATGTAGAAAGAACTGGAGTCAAGTGGATAAGAGATGGGTGTTGATATTGCATTTAAATTCCTGGATGTTGTAGTCGCCAGGAAAGCAGTTATAAGGATGGGAGTTTCACAGGCTGAAAGTTATTTTTTATCATTTCACCCCGAGAAATGCCACTGATATGCAGGGGGCTACATAACTGTAAAAGTCTTAATTAGAAAAGAGTGAGGAGTACAAACTAGTTAGAAAGTAGCAATAGAAAGCTGAGAATGCAGGTGCGATGACAGATACATAGTCGGAGAGAAAGGGAAGGTTATACAGGGGTGGGGAGAGAGCTAGAGTCTAGTGGTTAGTAGATGAGTATTGACTTTGCATTTAAATTTCTGGCGGTTGTAGCTGTCAGGAAAGCAAGAATATGGGAGCGAGTTCCAC
The DNA here is from genome assembly GCA_037127315.1 of Ascarosepion bandense. NCBI lineage: Eukaryota > Metazoa > Mollusca > Cephalopoda > Sepiida > Sepiidae > Ascarosepion > Ascarosepion bandense. The sequence continues at coordinate 591,012 of JBBBDQ010001439.1, read as the reverse complement.
ATGCGGGAAGTGCGAGAGAAGAAGCTGCAGGAGTAGAATTGTCGTCTGCATTTGGCTAACCTGACTGTGAATGGGTGGGACCCAGTTGCCAGTCTGGTTGCACGAGCAAACACCTGTTGCGGATGCACCAGTGGCTTAATTTCGTTGGAGCAGAAGCCATGAAAGTATTTATAGAACAGACAAAGGGAAGCCACATTTTGACGGTGGGGAAGTGGCTACTGTCGAGCCGCCAGATCAGTACCTATCACATTACAGACTCTCCTTTGGAGCCTATCAAGAACATTGAGGTGAACTGCAGGTGCGCCTGACCATAAATGGCAGCAGTACTCCATGCTCGGACGGATGGTTGACTTGTATATATGCAGGATGGATTCAGGCGGAAAAAAACATCCTGGATCGACATAGTGACCCAACCTTCTTAGCAGTAGATTTTGCTATGGATTCAATATAGTGGTTCCATTTGAGGTCTGAGGACAGAGTAAGGCCGAGGAGGCGTAGTGTATTGCTAGGAAAAGAAGCTGCTGGAGTAGAATTGACGGTTGCATTTGGTTGATCTAACTGTAAGTGGGTGGGACCTTTTTCCCAGTGTGGTTGCACGACTAAATTTTAGTGGCGAGGGCACCAGTGACTTAAGCTCGTTGGATCAGTAGCCATGAATATATTTCTCGAATAAACAGAGGGAAGCCACATCCCGCCGGTGAGAAAGTGGCTGGTGTCGAGCTGCCAAGTCGGGACCTATTACGTTACAGATTCTCCTTTGGAGCCTGTTGAGGACACTGAGATGAACAGCAGTATTTGATGCACAGACGGATGGTTGATTTGTTTCTGTGCAAGATAAATTCAGGCGTAAAAAAACCCTTCCTGGTGCGACATAGGGACCCAAACTTCCTAGCAGTTGATTCAGCTATTGACTCAATGTAATGATTTCACGCGGTCGGAAGATAAGGTAAGGCCGAGGAGGCGCAAAATATTTCTTTCAGGGAGACTCGCCTGAGAAAACATTCACACTTCTAATGTATATTTTACTCATTATATCCCTCCGTTTCTTCTCGTTCTCTACACTTCTCAAATTATTCTAAAATTTTTCAATTGTTTGGCATATCAGCTCGGCACATTAGCTACGAATTCCGATTGATATTTCTTTGAAACCTTGTGTTATTTTTAGAAACAGTTTTCTTTCAAATGTCTTCTCATTTCAGTTGAAGTTATTATTCAAATAGCTATACTTTACTTCTATCTCTGATATTAGCATTCAATTGTTAACGTGATCTTGCTTTTCATAACTTTCACTGGCTTCTCGCACTTCCAATGCTTTAAAAAGATAAATATCAATGCAAGATGTTTCACTTCTTGGATAAACTGATGAGAAATTTTCATTTAAAATGTCATAGTTTATATTTACTGTTAACTATAGATCTTCAGATACGCTAAGACATTTTATTCAATAAAAAATGTTTAAAAAGAACATTGACTTGATATTTTACTCAAATATAATGCAAACTCAAATATAATACAAATCAATTTTTAATCCAGGTAAGACTTCAATCTTTATATATTCATCTCCATATATCTTTTTCATATAATAATCGTTTGTGTTTATCTGATATTATATGATCAAAGGGTATTATATATATATATATATATTTACAAATATATGATAAATTGTAAAAATTAAATTAATATGTACATGCGGTTATCATGTATGTAAGCATCATTTTCTAAGTAAGTAAGAAACCTGTGTGTTTTAAGTAAATCCAACATCATTTACATCGCCATCAGAAAATATGTTTCTTCGTTCTCAAGTATTTTTTATGATCATTAAACCCTAAGCGGGGTGGTAATGTCATTAGTATTAATTTTTAACAGCATGCTTCATTCTGTAGCACGCAAGGGACCACCCGAAACAGGGAGTTACGTTAACAAGCAGTATATTTGGATCGGATGGGTATATAACGGTTGGCTAGTCTTAAACCGATTGTAGTGATCGGCGAAACATCCTCTTGGATATCTGTTCCATGGGGACGTGGTTTGGAGAAAGAAGCTGTTCGAGTGAAACTTACTTTTCGCCGATGGAATACGGAATGAGTGTGGGTAGTTTGCCTGGCAATTCCTAGTCCTGAATGTCAGTCCTGGTAGAACAAGATAATGTTGTTCGCCCGAGCACTTTCCATGGCAGTAGCGATAAAACAGTGAAAGAATACCGCATCCCGCTTTTCAAATAAAGGTTGCTGTGTGGAAAATAATTCTTTTACAAAAACACCTCGGAAACACCTTTGAACTCTATTGAGAATGGAAAGTGAGGTTTGGGCAGCTCCTACCCAGATATGGCAATAGTATTTGATTTTCGGCTTGATCTGGATCTTACAATGGTCGAAGATAGCCTGAGGAGTCGAGTACTTATGGTGCGGTATAGCGAGCCGACCATTTTGCTCGCACCTTTAGCTATGGATCGTATATAAGAATTCTACTTGAGGCAATTGTGAATCCTCTCACAATATCTTCTGATAGGATATAAATCCTATATCATCCAACAGTTAATTAAAACTTGCACACCCGCAAAATTGGATCCAAACGACAAAAAGCATTTTGGAAAAACCCAACTAAAACACACAAAGTAAAATTGCACATCCGCAAAATCGCATTCAAAATAAAAACATTTAGGCAAAACCCAGATCAAGGCAAATTTTGCAAGTCAATGTGAAAAGCAGAATTCTGGATCCGAATCGAATAGAAAATCGAAAATTGATATATGACGTCAGTCAAATTTTTTTTCACGCCAAAGAAAAAAATACCCGCTGGAGCTAGTCACCTGAGAAATTTCACTATTTAAAGTACGTTCGCTAACGGGTCAAATTCAGTTAGACTTGAAGCGGTATCTGATAGCATCTAACAATGTAAGGAAGAAACTTCAAGCTGACTTGCTGAAGTTTCGCCTTCACTGCCAATTATCTTCTCTTCATTTTCACTCCAACCCACCCGACGTGAGGGCCCGTCACATATTCATTCGACCTTTCCTTCAAAGTTTTCTTTTTCTTCATTTTTCACTCCATGCCACCAAATAAAATAAAAAACAACAACAACAACAACAGAGCACTGTGTCTGTGACGAGTACAATTTCTTTATTTGTTTCACCTTTTTTCTCACCCTGTTGCCAATTTACCAAAAGGGGAAAGGAACATAAGTCTTTACATTCTGCTAATATCAGTATACGACAGGGACACTTAGCTACTTACTACTATTAACAATGACTCATAATTTCTGTGGAACATTTTAAACAGTTACATTTCTCTTTGAACAAATTTAACTACAAAACTACATACATTTTCTCAGTGAACATTTTTCTTCTCACAAATAGGTTATAATGTTCAGTTAAAATTTCACTTATATTTTTCTTCTTACAATTTTGTCATTCGGTTAATAAATCTTTACTTTAAAGTACAAACGAAATATTTTATCCTTCTACTGAAACTTCCGGCGATGTAATTCCTGTTTTGAGAGTAATAAGCGTAGAAATACAATAGCGCATTACTTTAATATACCGGAAGTACATCGCCGGAAGTATCAGTAAATGAAGAAAATCTGCCAAAATTCGATCACATGCGCAGTCCATCATTCTGCAGTTAATTACATGACTTTGTGAGAGTTACAGGAGAGAAAAATTGCAAGATATAATTCGTTTTTTTATGGACATTTAGATAAAAACAAGGCAAGTTTCTACAATAACAAACACTTGATTTGAGTTCACATATACATTTGCACAGAGATAATGCTATTTTGGATAAGTTTGAAGGAGAAAAGCGACGGGACTTAAAACGAAAATTTACCGAACTTTCTTTGAATTGTGTCAAGAATCTAGCGATTTACAATAGGGTCATCCGACCAGATATTGTAATAGTATGCAAATATCAAATGAATAGTAGATTTGCAAAGATGCAAGATGGATTCTGGCAATAAAAAGTTCTGACACGACACATTGAACCAACGTTTTGTCAATGGAAAATGTTAGTTAAAGATGATGTGGTTTTTTTCTCTATTGCAATATAGCGTCAGTTTTGTTTGAAACCATTTCTTGCTCCAGTTAACCATTGATCGAAGGTCCCTTTCAACATGAGCTACCAAGTTTGTTTGTTTTTTTGTCATATTTGACTGATTTGCTATTCAGACAGGAGTTAATGTATGTGTCATCTGCATAAATATCTAGTTGGGAGGTGATGATATTGATGTAGATCAGAAATAGTGTAGGACCCAGAATAGGTTTGAACCTTTGTGTTGTATGAAATGATCTGGAAGCGAGTCCGTTCAAAACGACCTTCACGGCATTAAGAGAGTTTTATTACAGCTAACTCCATTTGAAAAAAAAGCCACTTCTATTCATATTTTGATATTTCTGTGAACTGGACTATTTCTGAGTATTGGTTGTAATATTGAAAATTAACTTGATCAAGACAATTTCTTTTTGTCTTTAATATAGATAAAAGTGCGATTCAAAATCAGGAATTAACTTATACAGTTAATGAACTGGAAATTGTGCATAGTTCAATTTCTTTTAGCTTCTTTGAAAATGTGGTGCCGTAAATTTATAAACTACACTAGACATGGTGATAACTGATAGCGATCAAATCATGATATTTCTTAGAAACGGGATTAACATCGTGAACGTATTAAAGAAAAGTAGATACTATTTCTGAGCCAAGGTATTTATTTTTTTTAAATTTAGGTAGTTAAACAAAAGCGAAAATTCTTTAAAAATACATTTGTTCCTGAAAATTGTGATGAACGCTAAAAAGTGGATACATTTCAAAAATGTGAAAGGCAACCTAATGTATTTTAGATATATCATTTTTTTTATTCGTAGAAGGTAATATTATGAATATCGGTGAGTGAAAATGAAAACGAAACTACAAGAATCACAATGGAATCTACTACACAAAAAGCGAGAGAAAAACACTAATTGTAACAGAAAAATGTAAACAGGTATTAAATTATCCTTAAAAATATGTGAGAAATTTATAGTAGGGGGAAAATAATTCATTAACTACAAGAATGAGGATAATTAATAATGACAAAATAAAAATAAAAGGGTATATAACACCATAATACTCAGTCAGTTAAGTGTCATACGTGATACACGCTTTGAGCAATCGTGTCTGGAAAAAGACATCACAGACTGGGCAGAAGATTATCCCGCAGTAGGTTGCCATTGCCATTTGCAGTAGACTGGTTGCCAGCCAGGAATACAGAACCCAATCTGTCTTATTATTTAACCCATAACTGGAGGGAAGGGACGGATTAATGCCTTTCCCAAGGGTAAATTATAAGATAAAACTTTTCCATTTTCTACAGATTATTGAAAATTGCAATGAAACTACTGCACTTTATAAGGTGCGATCGATGAATTGTCGTCTAAATTCCGCAAAAATGAAAATAATCTTGACATCTTATTTTAACAGGTATATTTACCAAAATTACACGAACATATCTTAAAATAGTAAAGAGTAAATTTATTTTTAAAAAGTCGCCATTGGCTTTGATCACAGCTTGTAGACGACTTCTGAATACCCTGCATCTCTTGTGGACGGTCACATTGTTTAAGTTGGCGAATGTTGCCATATTAATTGCCTGTTTAGTTGGTTTCTCGGTCAACTGCGCCCTACACATAACAAACAAGCGGGTTTGCATTTGGGGAGTTAGGTAGCCAGATGTAAGTGGTACAGAAATTGTCTGACAGCCATTATTTGTGTTCACCTGCTTATGTGCCATAATGCACTGACCTGTTGTCAGACACAGAATCTAACAGCAGCGACCTACTTGACTCAGGACAGCACTAACATCTTAAGTCTCTTGATGTAGACCTCTTTGTTGAGTCTTAATACAAACAAAATAATAACTAGAAAGAGCAGTCAAAGACTGCAAACCTCTGCCAAGGCAATACCAACATCGTCTCAGCAATTAGTAAGAGATGATTAGTAAAATGAGAACGAATAACTGCAATAAATTTTACTGCTTTCGGTGTTGGTATTGCCTAATATCGTTAGTCATCACACCAAACTCTCTTGTCATCGCCATTAGACTCATCCAATTCTTTCTGGATCCTTTGCAATGTCCTCAGAGTTTGTTATGGTAGTTTAACCATACACATGAACACTTTCAACTATAAATAAGCAGCAGTTTAATCTAGCAGATAGCTCTGACAACCGGACCAAACAGTTACGCTGGTGCTCTTTTCAATTAGTATATGTTTTGTACTACTGTTCTTTGCTAATATATTTGTTTAACTCTATTCCTTCTTTGTGTCTTCATTTCTAGCCCCTAACAAGGCCACAAAAGTACAGAATGCTGTTTCCAAGTTTCTGGCGGAGTGAACTGCAACATGGGGTCATTTTTCTCATAAACTCTGCCAAACTAACCCTGCTATATTTCACAGTTGATAAAATAAAAGACAAACAACGCGCAATAAAGATATAAAATTGCAACACATTACTCATCACACCCTGTATAATATATTGCATCATCATATAGAAATATTTTCTAGTATAATATCCATTTGAAATAGACGAATGTATTAGTTGATATCACAATTATTTAGTGACTAGCAATATAGCCCGGAGTTGCTCGGGTGTAATGAAAGCTTTAAAACTAATCCATGGTCCTGGAGCTCAGACACTTAGGACGTTGGCACGAAAGACTAAATGCAATAGTTGTTTCCAGTCAAAGCGAAACCGTAAACTGAAAGAAAAATGAATGGATGTAAGTCAAATTTTGATTTCCTGGTATCGATATCATATAAGTTTTTTTGTCGTAAACTGAATTTTGAAGGCTAAATAAGTCCTCTGAGTAAATGGTGTCATGGCTGAGATTAAGAACTACAATTATACCTACTTAGAGCCAAACTCGAAGCAAAAACTAAAATAAAAGGGCTGAAAAAAATACAGACATACAGGCAGATAAACAGACACACACACAAACATCTGGCCTTTTATATATATATTATCGATTTTCTGCAATATTGTAAGAACTGCAACCTTGAAACTTCTGAATATCGTTTCGTGTGTCTTTGTTTATCAGTGTGTCAATTTTGATTAAAATCAGACTACTCCTTCTATAACGGATTTTTTCGATTATCGATTTTCGACATTTATCGGGGGTACCTTGAGACAAAACCTAGCTAAGAAAAAAAAGTCGCAGTCGCTTATAGTACAACTATGTAAATTTTCAAGAAAATCGGTTTAGCCGTTTCGAAGTCTATAGGTAACGGACACATACACACACAGACACACATACACATACACATACAGAGACAAAGTTCCATTTATAAATAAGTTTAGATAATGAGCGTGCGCAATCATTCTTGACCATATACAATTGAGATAATTTAACTAGTCTTTGCACACCTTACAAATGATCAGGTAAATTCGGCAACTTTAACAATGTTCCATTTAATAAATTTCATAATTTGAAAAACCTCTATAAGCGTAGGTTCACAACCTCCATTTTATCAGAGTTTAATCAAAATTGACCAATGTGATGTCGCTTTACAGTTGATAAATTTAATGTTTCAATATTTTGCTATATCTGAAATAATAAATAAATAAATATTTTAATGGTAATTTGCCCATACCTGTGATTTCAAAGAAATTTTACATTAGTCGTGCAAATTGACATAACTAATTAAGTATGAATATACGTTTATTCATGTAATAAACAAGGTTATTTTTATAGCTTTTTCACTCATCTCCGATTCATCTGACTTCATCATTGAAAAAAACAAAATTTTCTGGAAGAAAGGCAAAAATATTTCGGTCGACTGTTACTTTATTCATTTTGTGTTGTGGTGCAATAGATATCAGCTTAGGCGCAAATATCTATGGGAAAGATATTAATCATTCTTCTTCCGCCAGATACGTGTTAAATAATAGAAAAAAAATAGGTTCTATAGCTTTGGTTGGCAACCAGGTTACCGCAAAAGGTAATACGACCTACTGCGGGGAAAATCTTCTGCCCAGTCATGCATGTCTCTTTCAAGACATGATCCCCAAATCGTGTATCACGTATGGCACTTAACTGAGGCAATGTTACTTTATTTCCGGGGTTATGTTGTTGGATTTGGTGTTCATTATGTCTTTTAATTTCAAACAAACTGCATACATTTCAATTATAAATTTTATAAGGCTGTGATATAAAGTTTCCACGAATTACCGGAAAGAAATTCTAACGTAACGATTTTTAACTTAAACTTAATCTTGACAATTGTTTCTTCAAAGAACTGTGGCGATTTGGAAAAACATGTCATTCTGTATCATGACAAATCACAATTTTCAAACATAACTCAATACGAGGCTTCCAAAATCGTCATTAGAACACTCTCAGCTATTGGGCGTGCATAATGATAAGTCTGCCTTTTTCTACCGTTCACCCGTAGTTCAGAGGTTTAATCGCCGACTGACGCCAATTCAGTCGGGTTTCTGTCCTGGGTAAAAAGCAATAGGCTATCTAACCGTACTGATGAGCTGTGATACAGCGAAACAGATCTGTCTGCGGATGACTATATATATATATATATATATATATATATATATATATGTGTGTGTGTGTGTGTGTGTGTGTGAGTGTGTGTGTGTGTGTGTGTGTGTGTGTGAGGTTCACTAATATTAAAAAAAGGAAAGGGCAATAAAATTAAAAGCTATAGAAATCACACAAGAAAACTCTGCCTAATTTGACAAGGCATGATTTCCAATATATTACTATCAATTTATGACATGAGAAAAGGAGTGGTCATTCTGTCCTTGAAAATTTTATATGCGTGGTTATAAATTTCTGCAGGTAAAATCATACACCGGTTGTATGGACTAAAAGAAATCCGAGTAGACCCCGCGCTGTCACACTGAAAAAGAACACATTTGTATCGAAATATAACTTCGAACCAAAGCTAAAAGTCGGGTGTAATGAGTTTTCCCAAGCGTGTTTGGCAGAGAAGCTTTTATGTCAAAAACATCAAATAATGAACAAGCTCTTTTGTTATCTAGCGACCTCGCGATAGATATCTAAGGAAAGATAACTAATTAAGTAAAGGGGGATACTTAAGTTAGTAAGGGGAGTTAATTATGGAAGAAGAGATAACTAACTAGAAATGGCTAAGTAAGAAAGAATAGATAGATAGATAGATAGATAGATAGATAGATAGATAGATAGATAGATAATGAAGAATGAGGTAATTATAAATATGGTAAACATAAATACCAATAAATACGGGCATTCTTCTACATTATGTACCGTGTCTCTTCCGGATGTTGGCAGTAATGGACACCTACTTGCCCCTATGTCTTGTCGCTTTCAATATTTGTCCCCCTGTTTATCTCTCCAAAGCCCCTTCTACGCTATCCACTCGATGAAACCCGTCAAGTTTGCCTCGCGCTGTCTTCCTCTGTCTCTCGTTCCCTCTATTTTTCCTTTGAGAATCAGATTTTACGAAGTTAGATAGATAAACTATAATAGTCTGAAATAGAGATTTAGGCAGATCAGAAGAATAGTACCACCACCTTTAAATTTGTTGTATTTCATTCTTTTAACGCTTTTCAGCGCAGTCTTTTTGGTAATTACAGAATGTTTCGGATTATCAAAAAAAAAGAAAAATTGAAATAATTCAATATTTAAACAATTTTAAAAGGTGGAGTCATTTTCTCATACAACGTTATAGTAAATCGATCGTTCATTTTGGAACCACTCGAGTTGGGATCGCTTTGTTTTGCTTTTTTGGGTCGAGTTGTTACTCTTGTTTTTGACTTTTTCAAGTTTTCTTTAGTTCTTACGATGGCATCTTCCTCGGTAACTCCAAGAATGGTTTTATTCAAAAAATTCGCAAAGGATTCAGTTGTTGAATATGAGCAAGCAAAAAAGGTAATTGCACAGGATCGATTTACTATAAGGTTGGATGAAAAACTGCCCCACCCAATAAAATTGTTTAAATATTTTGCCAATCGGAGAGTTTAGGATTTAATCGATAATACTGCACTGAAAAAAGTAAAACAAAATTGATGATCAACCAATTTACAGATGGCGTTAATGTCATACCGGCAAATGGTTCCAAAATTGAGAATCTATTTACTTATAACGTTATATGAAAAACTTAGCCCCCTACCACGCGAAAATTGTTGAAATATTGAAAATTTTCCAAATCTATATTATTAATCAGAATATTTAGGGTGTACTCCATAAGATTGCACTGAAAATAGTAAAAAAAAAACAAAAAAACAATTGAACAACAACAAATTTAAAGGTGGTGGTAGTCTCCTCCAGCTCCGCCGACATGTCCATATTATTCTTGAAATTAACTTAAGAAACGCTACGCACATTTGTTCTAATAAAATATATGAAAGATTCAGTAGTCTGATGCTAATTTGCATGTTAAACATGATTCGAGTATAAGCTCATTTATGGTTGACTTCCAATCTAATTCTATCATATGGAACTCAAAATACGCTTTGTTGTTTTTTTATTGTTGTTTTCAAATGCTATGGAAAATGCAGTGACTAAATAATTATAATAGAAATCCGACGAGAAATATTTTTTTTAACTTTTATTACTATTTTCAAATGCATTTCTTTTTTACATTAACAATTTTCTAATCTTGAAGCTGCAATGTTTTAAAATTCTTTGATTACATCTTGATGAGTTCATGCTTTTAATCCAGTAAATGTTAATTAGACCAAAAGCCACAAGTCCAATTCCCAAATCCTACCAACTTTTAACTTCTTTTTTTTTCCATTTCTCTTGTTCTTAATAATCTGTTTGGTTTAGTTAATCCAGAGACATAATTCAATGATAATAACCCATTAACTGCTTTGTTCTGTTTTGCATATAAAAAATAGTAACATCACAACGAAACAAACATAATTATTTAGGTCAGAAGCACGGTAACGTTTCACACAGTCACGAATTTCCATTTGCTTTGATATTAAAAGGAAAAGAACAATAAAAGATTCGAAACAAAAAGGAAGACATTTTCGATATTATGAGTTAAGATTCATCCACCTAAAAAGTTCAAAAAGAAAAGTTCTATCCAGGAAGTTAATATCAAACTCATAATTTCAAAGTTTTGATATCTTAACAAAAGACCTGCAAAAATCGACGTGTGTCGTGCATCCAGGTTTTTCTGTTAGTAAAACCAAGTCACATCACATCTTTGTTTTGTCTCCATTCGTGGACGTCATGATACTCCACAACTTCCTATCTGTTCTCGCTATTAATAAATCAAAACACTCTGTTCCGCCGTCCAATCACACAAGCTCCTCAAATCGATACTTTGCAACTTTCGTTTGTCTTATTTGCCTTCGATACATTATGTGATTGTCAAGTTCTTCCTGTCCACGTTTCTCATTATATGTCCATGTAATTTTAATTGCTTCTTTCAATTGAAGTAATTTTTATGATAACTTCTTTGTTTGCGCGCCACGTCCATGATATTCTCAGCATCCTTCTGTCGAGCTGCATTTCTTTTTATCAAATCTTTTGTTGAGTTGTAAATATATTGTCAAACTTTTACAGCTATATAAGCGTAATTACTTGATTTTGTTTCTAATGATTTCTTTATTCTTTTTTTTTTGTTTCTTAATGCTTCCCTTATCTTTTAGATTGTTATTCCAGTGTGCTATCGGAGTTCTGCGTTGAATATTCCATCCTTTGTTAAAACAGATTTTTTTTATTTAGTTGAGATTGGCATCTATAATTCGTAATTCGTATCTGGGGATTCTTATCTTGTTGAAAATTGTGAATTTTATCTTCTTACAGTCTATCGGTTAAGTGTCATACGTGATACACGCTTGGGCGATCATGTCTCGAAAAAGATATGAATGACTAGGCAGAACATTATCTCACAGTAGGTTGCCATTGCTTTCTGCGGTAGACTGGTTGCCGACCAAGACTATAGAACCTAATCTGTCCTGTTATTTAACCCATAACTTGAAGGAATAGACGGATTAATACCTTGGCCAAAGTTATTTGCGCGTAAGTGAATGCAATGAATTTAGCTGAAATTCGAACTCGGCTCTCCGATTTCTCGTTCCGAGCCTATATCCAATGCCCTACAACGCACATCCTCTTACAGTCTATAGTTTGCCTTTTCTCACTTTCCTTTACTACCTTGACGCCCTTTATTATTCCTTCTGTGTGTTCCATGAACTGCGAATATAATATTATAATCGAGCACACTAATAATAAAAAAGCATAACTTCATACCACATCAGACCTGTTGTGTATACGGAATTTCGCTACTGTTGCCCAACACAAAAACAAAAGATTTGATCCCCTATGAAGTAGAATGCCCTCTTTTGCTGGAATATAACATTCATATAGTGGTTAAGCCGGATCTACATTCTCAGAGCTACATTGTCTTTTTACATTTTACTTAACGCATATATTATCTAACAGAGTATAATGTCACATTAAAGATCCAAAATGATTCGACAGCGCTATAGATCTTAACATGGCATCTCAACCTCAGTCACATTCCTACCGTAAAATCTGTGTCTTCTCCATAAATAAAAAGGCAATTTTTCTAATGAGCTGTTATCTTTAGTACACTGACCGCGTGTAATTAAATGTACTAGATTGGCTACCGATGTTACCGTAGCTTCTATTATAATAGTTCCTTCGACTGTGGAACTCACTTCCCGTGTTTCCGTCTTCTACTATAATCAACAATATAATTGTTGTCACTCTAGAAGGTTACTGCGTGTGTAATCATCAAAACGGAGGTTGGGAATAATAGTATATCAACAAGTAAAACACTCACAGGCTACATAAAGTAGATATACTGCTAGTGAACTGCTAATCAGCATAATCACTCTACTCAACATCTCAGCGAGGGAGATGCGAATCTAGGTCAACTAAAGACGGGGTTCTGAGCCTGAAAACTCATCGAAAACTACTAAGGCTGTGACGGACTCTTATTTATTCACGTTATACCTGATTCGACCCTTTGGCTTAGCCTCGTTAGCGTTCCTTTCCGCTCTGAGGCGGAGAGTTAAACAAGAAAAAGAGAGAGAGATACTTATGATCAGTATTATCACTCCGCTCTATTCGCTATTTACCACCTCCACACTTCGGATGAGGTACAAGGTCAATTAACTTAGGGAATCCGAACCCACAAGCCCGTTACATATATCCCCTATACCCAGCATAGAAATGCGTTGTGCTCTTGTCGATTCAAACCTGACGATTCTACCCTTCGGTAGAGCCCTGTCTATATCTTTCTCCACCCGGAGGCAGAGAATTAAACAAAAGACAGGTATTTAACTCTTCCACACCAAGATGGATGCAAAAAAAGGTCAACTAAAATGAGGAATCCGAGACCTTAAGCTAGCCCTTAATGAGCCCTTAATGAGATAGAGTTTTGATCAATATAATTATTTTGCTCGTCTATGTATTTAACACTTCGCAAAGAAAACGGGTGCGATACAAATTAAATTGGAGATTCTGAGAATTAAAGATAAGCAAAAATATTCTCTACACCCAGTTGAAGGCTGAGTCGAGATCTTGTTCATTCACCCCGTATGAGACTGTATCCTTTGTTGGCACCCGTCTGGGTTCATATCCTCTCGAAAGCCGAGAGTTGAACACAAAATAGAGATTTTGGAAATGTTTGATTATTCTGCTCGACAAGTAATTTAACACCTCCGCACCAAGGCGGATAAGATACAATTTCAATTAACGTGAGGATTCCGAGCCGTTGAACTCAGCCAAAAATAACACGTAAACTCAGCTTGAAGCTGTTGTTTCTTCATCCGAGATGTGACTCTACCTTTCGGCGGAGCCCCTTTCTGGGTCAGTCTCCGCTCGGAAGCAGAGAGTTTAACAAGAGCGAAAATTGATCAGTATGATCACTCTGCTCGACTAGGTATTTAACTCTTGCCTACCAAGGCGGATGCGAAAAAAGCCAATTAAATTGGGATACTGGGTCCTTAAACTCAGCGTATAAAACAAAATTGATGATCAACCAATTTACAGATGGCGTTAATGTCATACCGGCAAATGGTTCAAAAATTGAGAATCTATTTACTTATAACGTTATATGAAAAACTTAGCCCCCCCACCACACGAAAATTGTTGAAATGTTGAAAATTTTCCAAATCTGTGTTATTAATCAGAATATTTAGGGTGTACTCCATAAGATTGCACTGAAAATAGTAAAAAGCCAAACAAAAATCCCGTGACCCAGATGAAGGTTGAATCGGACCCTTCTTTATTCATCCCAGACGAGACTCTACCTTTAGACAGAGTTCCGTATAGGTCCCACTCTGCTTAGAAGCAGAGTGTTAAACAAGAGTGAGAGAAAGTTTTGATCACTATGCTCGACGAGTTTAGATCACTGCTCGACTAGGTTTTACCACTGAGTCGGATGCTACACAAGATCATTTAAAGTGGGGATTCGCAACCTTTAAATATCACATAGCACCAGCTCTAGTTTATTCAACATAAACAAAACTATAATTTCGGCGGAGCACTATCTGGGTCCCCCTCTATACGGAAGCTGAAAGTTGAACACGAAAGAGACTTTTAAACAGTATCATCACTATGTTAGTCTTGGTATTGACCACCTCCCCACTAAGGCGGATGCGACACAAGATCATTTAATGTGGGGAATCATAGCCTTTACACTCGGCTAAAAATATCCCTTACACCCAGCTTAATGTTGGGTCGAGCACTTGTGTATTAACCCCAGACGAGACTGTACCCTTTGGTAGCCACGTTTGAGTGCTCTCCGCCCTGAGGCAATGTATTGAACAAGAGCGAGAGAGAGAGAGACATTTGACCAGTATGATCACTCTGCTCCACTAGGTTCTTGCCGCAATCCCATATAGTTGGATGTGGCACAGAGTTAATTAAAATAGAGTTTCTGGGCCCTTAACCTCAACCAAAAATATCCCAAACACCAAGTTTAAGCCTGACTTAGTTCCTGTTTATTCACTGTAGACACGATTCTAACACTCGGCAAAGCCTTGTCTGGATCCGTCTCTGCTCGGAAGAAAAAAGTTGAACAAAAAGGAGAGAGTTTGAATCCGTTTGATCATTCTGTTCTACTAAATATTTACCCACTCCTCATCTAGGCCGGTGCGATATAATATCAATTAATGTGGGATTACTGAAACCTAAAGCTCAGGCAAAATATCCCGGACACCCCGCTTAAGGCTGGGTTGAGCGCTTAGTTTTTGCCACTGAGTAGACGCTACTTGAGCCCCGAGTGGATCCCTGTTTACTCGAAAGCAGCCAGTTAAATAGGAGAGATATTTTAAATCAATGTGATCGCTTTGCTTTACTGAAAATCTATTACCTCCCCACCAAGGCGAATGCGACGCAAGGTCAATTAAAGTGCAGTTTCTGAGATTTTAAGCTCAGCCAAACATTTTCTGTACACACTGCTAGGTGGGGTTCTTGTTTATTCACCCAACCGAGGATGTATCCTTCGGTGGAGCGCAGTCTTGGTCCTTCTCCGCTCGGAAGCAGACAATTGAGTGTTTAGATGTTTGATCGTTTCGTTCGACTGGGTATTTATCACCTCTCTACCACGGCGGATGCGCCACATGTTCAATTAAGGTAGGGGTTCCGAAAATTATCCCGTAAACCCAGTTTAAGGCTGGGTCAGGCTTTTGTTTATTCACCCTTAGACGAGACAATACTTTGGCGGAGCCTCGTCTTCGTCCCTCTCAGCTCGGAAGCAGAGAGTTTAATCAAAAAGACAAATTTTGGATCAGTTTGATCACAGTGATCTATTAGATATTTACCACATTCCCCACCAACGCGTGAATTGAAATGATTTTTTACCCCCTAAGCTTAGCCAAAAATATCCCTTACACCTAACATAAGGCTGAGCCGGGATCTTGTTTATTCACACTAGACGAGACTTTAAATTTCGGCAGAACGCCGTTTGGGTCCCTCCTTTCTCGGAAGCTGAGAGAGAGTTTTGATCAGTATTTCACGCTATTCTACTAGGTTTTTGACACTTTTCCACAAAGGCAAAAGGTCAATTAATATGGGGATTCTGAGCTCGTAAGCTCAGCCATAAATATCCTGTAAACCCATCTTAATGCTGCTACGGGTTCTTGTTTATTCACCTAAGATGTGATACTACTCTTTGGTGGGGCCCCATCTGGGTCCTTCTACGCTCGGAAGCAGTATGTTAAACAAGGGAGAAAGTTTTGGTGAGCATGATCACTATGTTTGACTAGATATTTACCCCCACCCCACTAAGGCAGATGCGACACAAAATTAGTTATAGTGGGGATTCCAATCCCTTAAGATCAGCCATTATGATCACTCTTTTTGCCTACAATTGGCTCTAAAATGTCTATGTATTTAAGAGAATAGGAAAATCCCATACTGCAAACATTTATGAATCAATAATACCTCACTAAACACTATTTTCTGTTTAAGTGTATACTCTTTATTTCTCCCTTCTCACTAGCGTTTTCACAGTGTTTTCTCTATTCCCAATAACCCCTTGCATCTTAGTAAGATTATCGCCTTGCTTCAGTCAAGATGTTTTCAAATAACATTAGATATCGGAGATTAAATATTTTGTAATCGAATTCATATAGCTTGTTTTATTTATTGCTCCTGAATACACTAAAGACAGCAATCTAGAATCTCATACTGATAAACGCCTTCTATATTGTTTCTGATTCGTAATTATATCTTTTACAAAAATAATTCGCATAATTCATGAATAAATATCAATGAAGACAGTCACTTAACTGATTTTCCTAATTAACCCCACAAAGAAAGATATATTTAAAGGATATAAGAAAAATAGCTTGATATATAATGTATTGCTTCATTAAGACAATGTTTCACGATTGATTTGTAAAAAATACGTTTCTCGACAATTTTTGATTTGCTGAAACGTTCCGACCGACTAAAAATATGTCCTTCCAGACACCACGCATGTCGTCAGTGTCATTTCATTAATGTTGAAAGAAATCATTTATTTAAATATTATTTACGTAATTTTTTCCTTGATACTTGTCCCACAATAATAGAATTCTATATTTATTGTTCATAGTACCATTAGGTATTTTACATAGTGTTTACTAATGCAGTCACTGCTACCGATGTATATTAGCTAGATATATCATATGAAACAAGAATAAAAATCCATTATGCCAAATTGCGGATGGCAACAATATAAGATACGAAATTAACATATTGTCCGTCATGAAATCAGAAGAAACACGGCAAAATACATTTGAGGGACGAAAGCATCAGTCTTGGTTCAACTACCCCTGGAAAAATCTAAAGTCCCTTGTTATTTTCAAATACTATTCATCACTCAAGAATTAGAAACGTCCGCGTTCCGACTACGATTTGTCTTCAAAAAGGCATTGATGTCATCGACCTGGGAAGGCAATCCCAGCTTGGGACGCATTCGAATAGTGACTGAAAGTCATGCTATGACATTCTTGGGAATACAATTGTCGATATCTGCAGATGGCGTCAGTGGTTGTGCTAACAGGAAGTCTTATTTGATTGAGTGTTTCAAAGCACAGGCATTCTTCAAACTGGTTATCGTGGCACATTATGCAGGCTCACCGACAAACTGGAACTAAGTTTCTTTAAATATAATTGTAATATAAACCGGAATTGGGGTATGTGGGTGCTAAATAAATAACCAGGGAACTTTTACAAGAAATGGCAGAACATTCTCTCTCACTCACACTCTCTCTCTTTCTATCCCTATCGCTCGCGAACACATTATATATATATATATATATATATATATATATAATTAATATATATATATATATATATAATAATATATATTATTATATATATATTATATATATATATATTATTATTATATATTATATATATTATATATAATATAATATATATATATATATATATATATATATTATTATATATATATATATATATATATTATATATATTCAATAAATATTAATATATATATATTAATAAATATTAATATATATATATTATATTTATATATTTTATATATATATATATATATATATTATATATTTTATATATATATATATATTATTAATATATATATTAATAATATATATATTATATATATATATATATATAATTAACTCCAATTTATATGTAAGGCGACTTGAACGTTCATGGCGTATGAAGATCGCGTGAGCGTAAAAAAATCTTCCGACTAGAGCGATACTTTCACAGGATTTAACGATCGTAAAATACATATAATACGTATATATATGATATATATTTATGATATCTAAACTTAGTTGCAAATGAAACTTTGTGTGTGTGTGTGTGTGTGTGTGTGTGTGTGTGTGTGTGTGTGTGTGTGTGTGTGTGTATGTGTGTGTCCGTTACCTATAAAATCCGAAACGCTGAACCGATTTACTTGAAAATTTACACAGTTGTACTATACGCGTTTGCGAGTGTTCTTAGCTAGGTTTTGTGTCAAGGTACCCTGGATAAATGTCGAAAATCGATAATCAAAAAAATCGTGTTATAGAAGGAGTGGTCTGATTTTAATCAAATTTGATACACTCACAGACAAAGACATAAGAAACGATATTCAGAAGTTTCAATGTTGCAGTTCTTAAAACAGTGCAGAAAATCGATTATATATATATATATATATATATATATATATATATATATATATATACGTATATAAAAGGCAAGATGTTTGTGTGCGTCTGTTTAACTGTCTGTATGTCCTTTATACAAATCCACAATTTTTATCCAAACTTCACACAAATATTCTTTATGCCGAGTCTGAGCTCCAGTATCATGGATAAGTTTTAAAGCTTTCATTACACCCGAGCAACGCCGGGCTATATTGCTAGTATATATATAATATTTATAATATATACATGTATGATATAGAATATATATCTATATATATAATATGTGTATATATATCATACATATATAATATATATATGATATAATAAGTATATATATATATATATATATATATACTGAATTAGAGAGACTGAAGTTAAAACAGAGCGACTTGAACGCAATCTTCCGTTCATGTCCTGAATTTTGCGTATAATTATTTTTTCCAGTAAAATAACATTACTGCTGCCCCCAATTTTCTCTTCATTTGTAGGGAAACTGTGAAAGATTCACTCTTAGAAAAGATTGATTTTTCATAGCAATTCGGCTCCATTTTCTTTATTTCTAACGATAGTATTTTTTTATTTCTTTGTACTTAGTTAAGTGTAGGATTTCTAAATGTTAAAAAACATAATGTCTCAAACCTAAAAAATATAATGCTAAAACTTACTAGTCCATGTAAGAGAAGACAGAATCTACTATAATTCTATTTCTTTGATACACAATTTAAAAAAAAAACTTCCTTATACTGACACCATAACCCAAAATAAATTGAATCCTCTAAAAGGTAAAAATTTTGTGTCTGAAAAGTTTACATGAAAAAGAAATCATGTTAGGGTGTGTTATTAGCGTCTGCTATGACTCAAGAGAAATCGTTTTAAAGTACATCCCATGTTATTTCAGTAAAAGGTCAAAGTTCAGTAATGTCAAAAATAACGACCCGAGTATAATTCATCATCAAAAAGCCATTTTAGATAAACATTGTTAGGGCACCATTCTGCAGTTTGAACTTCATCAGCGACCATCTTTCACCATTGAAGCTACCATAATGCCAATGCACAATTTAAAGATGAAAAGGATCGCCTGCTTCTAGTGATTTGAGTAAATATAAGAGCAAGTTGGGGGTTTTTTCAACGCAAAACAACGTCGCCTAAATTAGATATACATTATTCTTCAATGTGACGTATATTTTTAGGCAGTGGGTGATCATGGCTCTCCAGAATTTTATATCTTTTATAGTAATAACTAAGTTTCGTCGTTTCACCGCAACACTCAGCTTGTTAGGCTGGTTATTCACTGTTTTGTTCTGTCCATACTGATATCCACGACGTATTGAATTTTCCAAGCAGTCCCTCCTCACTATGTTTTCTAGAAATACCTGCTATTACTTTATGATTCAAAGCATATACGCTGTTTTGGATTATATTTTTATAAATAGTTCATTGATACAAACACCTTCCGGTTGTGGTATTCCTATTACCATCCTGTAAGACCTTATTTCTGTTATCTTAAGTCTCAGATCTCTTCGTCATATGTAATCATAGTGTCCAACATTATATATATATATATATATATATATATATATATATATATATATATATATATATATGTCCGAAAACTAACAAACTATATATATATATATATATATATAGTTTGTTAGTTTTTGGTCATTAATAATTTATATCAGTACACAGTTGTATCAAAAAGTGTTTTACCATTTGGAAAAGAGTTATTTCCGCAACCTATGTATCAACCATTCTGTATCTTCAGGCGATTTAAGATAATTGACTTTTCGTTTTCAAACGGTTACAAAATTGAATACTTGCAACTGCTGATTTACATTTTGCAAAAGTATTACACTCTGTGAAATATGCCTTTCTCTGACTTGCGCCAAAAGCCTGAATCTCCGACTGCTGACAAATCAGTCGAGATTTATTTCCGGATTAAGTCAAGCGGTTAATCTGCACTGAAGAAACAGGCCCCCTCTGCAAATCGTGTATTATATATATATATATATATATATATATATATATATATATATATATATATATATAATAGGTTGATAAGTGTTATTCGGACTGTACACTGTTTGAAAAAACGGTATGCTGATTTTAAAAGCGGTCGTACAGACGGCTGAATGTTCAGGTCGCCCAAAATCAGCAATTGTTCCAGCACACCAAGAAAATTCACAAACTCCTTTTGGCCGATCGTAAATTGAAGTTGCGAGAGATAACAGAGGCGTTTAACATATAAGAAAGCAGTTTATTTACCATGTTGCATGAAAATTTATTAATGGGAAAGCTGTGTTGAAACTGGGTGCTGCGTTTGCTCACAGACATCGAAAAACAACTACGCTTCAACGATTCAGAGCATTGTTTGCAACTGTTTCCACGCAACAAGAAATAGTTTTTGCATAAATATGAGACAATGGATGAAACATGGATCAGCCACTTCACACTGGAGCAGGTTAAAGCTGTCCAAAGCGGTCAAATCCGAAACGTTAACAGGCAAGATTTTGGCCTACGTATTTTGGGATGCGCAAGGTATTTTCTTCATCGTTGAGAAAGGAAGAACCATCAATAATAAATATTATATAAAATTATTGGTACGTTTCAAGAAATAAATCGCTGAAAACGGCCACAAATAAAGTAGAAAATACAGAATTTTTACTAAGAGAGCACACCGTGATTCAAGTCGATCACAACGATGGCAAAATTATATGAATTGTACTTGCGCATCTACCCTATTATCCAGATTTAGCCCCCAGTGACTACTGGATGTTTGCAAATCTAAAACAAATGGGGAAGAAATTTGGCTTCAGTGAAAAAGTGATATCGGAAATTGAGCCATATTTTGAGGTCAACGACTAACCGTTCTACAAAAAAGGGAACAACTGCTAGAGAAGCGTTGAATTCAGTGTATCACACTAGGAGAAAACTATGTTGATGAATATAGTCGAATTTTTCCAAGAATGTGTTATATTAGTTAAAACTGGGATATATTAAATCATGTTAGACATATATATGAAGACATCATAACAATTTTAAGAAATTTATAAACAAACAAAAATTCAAGTCTTCACGAACCTGCTCAGCGAACTGACAAACTTCTTTGGATTAATTCCTATCAACGCTTTATCCCTAACCCAATATCGAGCAATTTAGGATAAAAACTTTTGTCAACATAGCTACACATACATTATATTTCAATATATTTCTGTTTTTATATAACTATTACAGCTGTTTAAGGAACATGATATTATTTATAAATGAATTTGTTACCGTCCCACAAGCACATTCGAAACATAATATAATGAAGGTACCTCCGATATTTCGGCATACATTTTCGATACCTAAGATGAAATTTTTGAAATGAAAATTATTCTTTCAGATTTTCTTTTAGATTTAATTAAAAACGTAATGATTACATTTATTATTTCCATTAAGTAAAAAATTCTGATGTCTTTCGGATAGAAATTATATAGATTGGAATGTCACATCTAATTTTGATTTCTTAATATTTTCTTAAAAGCGGCCATTTCTTAATTTTAAGAAATTTGTAACCAAACAAAAATTCATCGATTTTAAAAATATTTCAAAAGGTTTCTACCACTTTATTTTAGTAAAATTAGAAAATTGAAGTTGAATTAATCCAATTTTAAAGAAATATTATTTACATATAGCATAAAAAATAATATACAATCAATTATTAACGATTGGTCATGTTCATCTGATCGAATATTTGACGGACGAAGAGATGACAACTTCTACGCATGAACATAATGATATTTTCATAAATCTAAGGGAAGAGATAAAACTCTTAAATTACTTAACATTTTCAGAATATTGGCAGTTTTAGTCTACCATACATGAAAATTAGGAACGTATTTTTTTTAATCGTATCACGCCGAGCAAGGCGGTAACGCCACTGATGTGCAGGGGGCTACGTAATAGTGAAAAGATTGGAAAAGAGAAAGCCGGAAACCACATCCTACACAGGGAACAAGGGATGAGCCTCTTAACCTGTTCAATAGACGTGGGTTGAGTGTGAACCGGGCGATAGATAGATCTATCGCGCGGTTCACACTCCACCCACGTCTATTGAACAGGTTAAGTAATAAAATACAAAATAAAAACTTTTTAAAATAAACCACAACACTAGGTTCAATCTTTTTTGCAATTTTGGACTCGTAAATAAATTATTATATAAATTCCAGGGAACACCGCAATACAGAATTTTACACGATTTTAAATTATTATAAATCATTTTAATTAAAATGTGAAAAAATTGAAAAAAATTCTTGTAAAAATGCATTATTCACCAGAACAAAAATTATTTCTTTCGACAATAATGTCCTTAATGTTACTTATTTTGCAATAGCAATTAGAAGCTTTTCTAATTAAGTTATATCATAGTTTTATTGGATTTATTATTTTTCAGTTCAGAGCAGGCTTTCATTTAGATCGCACTAATTTGAAAAAAAAAAGTAGGTGATTTAAAATCTCCAAAGACTTCTACATTTAACAAAACGAAATTGTCAGGGAACACGAAGTTTATGTGCAAAATTGCGTGTAATTAAGTAAATGGTGGAGGTTACACATTTAAAAAAGATTTATACCAATATTTACTAAAGAAAAAACATTTTTAAAACAATTTGATTCATTCATGAAATAGGCCTGAAAATTTCATTTAAATCGGAGAATTACTTGTTTTTTACAAGAGTTTGCAAATAAATGAGTTTTCTACGGAAAAATGCGTAAAAAATCAATGTTAAAAGTTAGAGTAGTTGATGACGTAATGAAAACAAGATTTTAACCAAAATTTCAAACGTATTAGAAAGGATTAAAAAATTAAAAAATTAATAAAATATTCGTTAATCTTTCCTCTTAATAATAATAATAATAATAATAATAATATAAACATTTTGATGTTTTTATTAAATTATTAAATATTATATATATATATATATATATATATATATATATATATGTGTAGGTGTGGGTGTTTAATTAGAGAAGCACAAAATATTGATATCTTCTTACTCTGTTATCACGTGAGAATCGAGACTCTCTTTCTTCAACCATGTAAACATATATATCCACCCGTGACGAAATAAGCTGTGAGATATGCAAACATATACCATAGTGTCCTTAATGTGTCCAGTTTTCTCATATCGACAATAAACCTGACATTTCACTCTCCAAGAGATTTGTTTAGACTGCACTCCTTGAAAGCGAGGTTGGAAATCCCCATACGCAAATCCAATTTTCAAATACAATCCATAATATGTCGCTACCGCCATGATAAAATACAAAATTTTTTACTGGTTTAACATAGAAGATAGACGCCTTTCTTATGAAGACAGTCAAGTCAACGTGAGAGATGAAAATACGTCATATCATAGAAATATTTCAAACCGTCTTTTGAAATTATTCAGTTCATACGAATAAAAGTGGTCGAATATAGTAACAGAGACTCCGCACCCCGAGGAAAGATTTCATCTTTCATCCTTCGCCCTAAACTATGGTAACAGAGACAATGAAAAAAAATTATTCAATAAAATAAAATACGGAAAATAAGAGGCATTTTAAAGATAACATTATTTTTTCTTGGTTTCAGTTTTTCAGTTTTTCTTTAAGCTCATTCTGTTTTATTGGAATATTACATTTTTAAAACTATCTTGCATTATAGATTTTGACAGCTACTTCGGGCATTTTTTATATCTGTTTTTTCTTTTTGTTATTAGCATTATGATTATTATCAATAGTAATGATATATATATATATATCTATTGTATGCATTTACATATTTTCGAGGGGTGTTCGTTCTTTTTTATCGTTACAGAGTAATATCCGGATTATTCAAGTACTCATAAATGTTTTTTAATATCTACACAGACGCTGTGTATCCATTTAATTTGAACAACCTTCGAATTCCTAATTTACCTAATCCTGAATCTGTACCTATTCAGGTACGACGACTAATATATCCTGTAATTGTCCCACCTTTTCCAGTCTTTCTCGATACGCAAACATGATATTTTAATAATTATTCAGCTCCCAAATATGGTCCCGTCGATTGCCCAATTTTATTACACCCTAATTTTGATTTCAATCTTTATTTCTAGTGCATTTGTAAAAAAAAGTATATCATAGACTCTTTAGATTTTCACTTTCAATTATATTTACTGGAATATTATAATCATAATTTTATTATTGTCATTATTATTATTATTATTATTATTATTATTATTATTATTATAACTTGTTATCCTCGGATAATTACTATAGTCCTCAAAGTCTGTTCCTTTTACGTTACAATTCTCTTTCCTTTTTTGCGAACCCAGACGATGCCAATTTTTCTTTTCTTGTTTATTTTATTTTATGTTATCTTTTTCTTTTTTTCTTTCTTTTTAATTTTTTTGCAAATCTATTTAAAAAGAAAAAAATAGACTGATTTTTCTCCAGTTTCCGAAAGGATTTTTTCGTTGCTGAGATGATGTGTTATCCCCTGCCGAGATTTCATATCGAAATGGTCATTCAACATCCTTGAATTAATCCTATTTTAATATATATATATATATATATATATATATATATATATATATATATATATACATGTATATAGTCATCTGCAGACAGATCTGTTTCGCTGTATCACAGCTCATCAGTACGGTTAGACACCCGAATGCTTTTTACCCAGGATCGAAATCCGACCGAATTGGCGTCAGGCGGCGATTCTACCTCTGAGCTATGGGCGCTCGGTAGAAGGAGGTAGACTTTTTAGCGTGTATATTATCATTATACAGGCCCAATAGCTGAGAGTGTTCTAATTCATTTCTGAACGAACGGTGCGTATATGCTAGTGTAGCTACTGTTTTTCAAATTCTACCATATATATATATATATATATATATATATATATATATATATATATATATATATATAATCTTATTTATCTTTATTGTAATTATAATTAATATTCTTATTGATATTCTGTATCATAGATATATCTTGTTATTGATATCCGAATCTTAGATCTTTCGAGTTGTTGATAATATACTAGCCCCAACCCATAGCTTAGAGGCACAAGGCTTTTCTTAGCACATGAACTGTACGTGGCTGCCTGCCTGCCTATTCAAAACATCAGGTAAAAGAAACCGACCTGAAAAAAATGAAAGATTTTAGAAATTAGTTCTGTATGCACCAACCACAAAAGAGACAACATCCACTGAGGCTTAACACATTTCTCCAATTTGTTCTGTCAGATCTTGGTACCTCTGTATTTTCGCCTGCTTTGTCTTTAGATTTCCCAAACAGCTTTCACACGAATAATGCAGTTATATTAATAAAGTACTTGATTGAATGCGTTTGTTCTTTCTTAGTGATATTATTATAAGTCTGTAGATGTCCATTAAGTTTTCAATCATGCGTGTGATTTAATAATATGCCATCTTATCTTTATCTCTCTGTTAATATTATTTGTTGCTATGGAATTTTTATGAACAATCATAAACCTGGATATAGTCCCCCTCACCCACCCCGATGTTTAATATAAACGTAAATGCTTTTTATTTTTCTCTCTAAATGCCCAGAAATTTTTTTGTTTTCTATTTGGTATCTCAATTACGATATGTTTTGTTTCACAGTTGTGTTTTTGTCAATTTTACCGCAACTTCTGGCTTATATATACAAACTTTTATTGCTTGCTCCGAAAATATTGTCAGCAGAGTAAACAATCGTATATACTAGGAAAATCCCTTCCTCCCATATTTACGTGACAGATATCCTTCGTGTTGAATTTTTTAA
Organism: Ascarosepion bandense; assembly: GCA_037127315.1. NCBI lineage: Eukaryota > Metazoa > Mollusca > Cephalopoda > Sepiida > Sepiidae > Ascarosepion > Ascarosepion bandense. The sequence continues at coordinate 564,587 of JBBBDQ010001439.1, read as the reverse complement.
ATTTTTTATAATTACCGGCCTTTTTCTAACGCTGTAGATCATGGCCCTTCACAAATTTGTTTTCTATACTATACATGAATTAACATGCATTTAAGAAAAAAATCTTTCCATGATAGCTGTTTCAAAGTCAGACTTTTACTCAAATTGCTTCCTCCAATTAGTAGGGGGGGCCGTTTTTAGTTATTCATCTCAGAGTTGGGATGGATTCATACCTATGCCAAGTGATATGTGCGAAAATAAATGCGCCAGAGTAATTTGGAAGACACGGCTTTATACAGAGTCATTAATCTCCTTTTGATATTATACAACTTTTTTACTTTTCAGATTCGGAAGTGAGTTGGATATTTAATAAATTGATATTGCACTAGTCTTTCTAGCTATAGAATACAGCGCTGTTCCTTATATTTGTCTTGTGAGTTTCAAAACCTCTTCGTTTGCATTATGCTGCTTGATTGGATCAATTCGAATATTCTTAAATAAAATGTTTTCTATATACCGATATCAAACATTACCTGATGGAATTATTCATTGCACTGCTTTCGTCTTCCTTCTGTGAACATCAGCAATTCTGTCTATTTTTTTATCTCACCAATATTGTTCCAAACCGTTCATATTTAAAGTTTTGTTTTTTTCCCTAATATTATTATTTATGAATATTACGTTACTCGTCTCTGCGAGTATCGGATTTATGTCTTCAGCAAGTCAACCATTTAGTATTTTCAACATCATGTTTTAGGATATTAATTCGTTGTCTTGATTTAGACATCTTTTAGGATTCATCTCATCTTTCCTCTCGTCATATCATCGCGAGCTGTATGCTCTCAACGAGTATTTTATTTACAGCGGATCGTTTATTGTTGTGAATTTCTTGAACTAAAATTTTGGCATTCTGAGTCGTTTTCCAGTTAGTTTTCTTTGAATTACTCTTCATGTCTCAAAATTAATTTCAATCTCCTGTCTGCTTTCGGTGTATTTAAATCATTAACAATGAAACTTTTCCTTTTATATTCTGTTCTTCCCTTACAACTTACTACAATAAGAAAAAATAAACTTTTGTTTAGCTTTCTGTATTGTTTCGACATTTAGAAGTCTTCAAAATGTGTTTGCATCGTTCGAATACATTTTATTTCAAGTATATTATAAAATTCTGAGTCGGTAAAATTTAATTTTATCTTTCTTACATCAGATCATTTTGTTTATGGTCATTATTCCAGATGATTGACTTCTGTGTATGCGCTTTCTGTCATATAGTTTGTCCACAAAATATATCTAAATTCTGTAAATGTTATATATTAAGATTCCTCTTGCGTCCATAATATATCTGTACAACATCCACCTTAAGATTCAATACGCTTTTTTGTATTGTTAAAGAAATATAACTGAAGTTTTAATTCATATATCATTTGCTCTTTTTTAGTCGCTTTTCAGGTTGATGTTAAACGTGTTTGTTATTGGTCTCCGACTTACGGCATATCACGTTGAATACACCGGTTCCCGTTCGATCACCGAAGTTAAGCAACGTTGAGTCTGGTCAGTACTTAGATGGGTGACCGCTTGAGAATACCAGGCGTTCAGTGACGGATGCGCGTTGTGGTGCAGTAGATGTCAGCTTGGAAAGAGAAATCGGTGAGCCGAGTTCGAATTCCAGTTGAGTTGAGTATCCTGCATTCACTTAAGCACTGGTACCCTTGAGAAAGATATTAATCCGTCACTTCCCTCCAGTTACGAGTTAAATAACAGGATGGGGCCTGGAGGCAACCCATCTAGTGTTGGTGTCACAATAAAAGCACCCTTGGTAGCCTTGGCGAAGCATCAAGTATCCAGCTATTTGACAAGATTATGAATTTCGCTACAAACAGCGCCAGGGTTCCAAATGCACAGGGAATACTGGAGGAGTGTAGTCAGTTTTATCTCGGCCAAGCCCGCAAGACGACGGCGAATGAAAATGCTAACATCGGAAGAGACAACAGTATGTACATAATATACAGGTTTTAGAGAAAGTCTATTGTTTTTAAGTATCGCAGTTACGACTGGTTATTGGTCTGTAACTTTTAATGAAAATGCAAATTTAATGTAACTTTTAATTGTAACTTTTTTAATTGTAACTTTTATTGAAAATGACAACACCGCAAAAGAAAACGTAATGCGTATCCTAAACAGATTGTAAAGAATGTTTACCAAGACACTGTCTTATTGTTTTTAGGGTAACGATTGGTTTTAAAATAGTAAAGTTTTACTAATTTATTTGTAATTGAGTACTCGACTTTATAGGTAGAATGAAGCAGCATCTAGATATCAGGATTAAACAGCATATGCCTGCTAAAATATTCAATAAGTATTTTCCGTCTGGTTATACCATTCGAAATACATCCGGGTCTTCCATTGCGGATTATTTGATAAATAGTCCGGGTTGTGATGCGGAAGTTAGTTTACTGTTTTGACCAGAGCACGCTCGTTGTTCTGTCTGAATGTGTTGGAGATGCTGTTTATCAGGTTGAGGTGACCCTCTCTTTGTAAACAAAGAAACTGTTTGCTTGGGCTTGCTCTGATGGTTCTCTAGCATCTTCAGATGTAATAAGTTTCATTTTTTCCCTTTCCTTTCATTCATATCATCCATGACATATTTTCTTTTCATATTTTTCCCCATTTACAGTTCTGACGAGAGGGACGAAACCGGTGGTGTTTTTTGTTTTAACATTTATCATGGCCTATTATAGTCAAACTTTTCTTGCCTTCAACGTCATAAAAAAATGTTACTTCAACATCACATGGTCAAAATTATTTGTTTGTAGCCGATTCAGCTACCTTATTCTGATCGGAATGTTCCACGAAATTAAGATAGAAAATTAGAAATTCTTTTCAGAATTATGGCTTTGTCAGTTTTAATTCTTGTTTGAACTGGTCTTTCAAATTGTTTTTTCTCTCTTTCTTGTTTTGTTTCCTCTCAGAAATGCCTACTTATACTTTCTTCTAATTTCCTCTCCTCTTGTTAATATCATTTTATTTTCTGATAAATATTCTCAGTTATATTTGAGTATTGCATTTTATTATAACTTTCTCGTTTTAAATTTCTTATTTTTAGATTATTTTGTCTTTTTTGATTGACTTTTCGTGATTATACTTCCGCTTTATTAACTGGATTTTCATGCTTACTTCTTAGAAAAGTGACCAGTCCCTCTACCTTCCTTGCTTAAAATATTAGAACGTTAGTTGAATATAGCATGGTTTAAACGTTCTGTTGGTAGCCGATTCATTTGCACAAATAAGTTATTCTGATTGAAAATTCGAAAAAATAAAATTATTTTGTTGTGAAAAGGATTGTTTTTCTAGATTTTTTTTGCGGTGGGGGGCAGTAGTTTTTACAAGAATGGCGCTTTTAATCTTAATTATTTGTTGAATTTGTAATAGATATCTCGATTTTAATGTCAAAACTTAGTAACTTTTTATTATAGAAAAAGCTATCAACCAGTCCATAACTCCCCCGCCTTTTTTTAAACAGGAGTAATGGCTCATCCCTTGATTCCAGTTAAAGAAGTGTTTTCCATTTCTTTTCTTCACCTAAGGCCTTAATAGTGATGCTGTCACGATATTTTGTGATGTGTATATTTAGTGGCAACATTTCTTCAAAGTTGGCTGAACAAGTGAGGCCAAGGTAGTGTAGTGTGTTACTCACCAAAGGACTAGTATCAGCCATGTTAATGGCGGGCCAGAAAGTTTGTCTCTGGCGGTTAAAGTTGAGCAGTGTTATTTTTGGGGGGGGGGAAATTAAAATCCAGAAGTCATTTTTTGCCCCAGCTAACCACTGATTAGAGATCCTTTTCAAGAGCAGCAACCAAGAGAGAAAGAGAGTGAGTGAGTTAGTGAGTGAGTGAGTGAGTGAGTGAGTGGGTGGGTGAGTGAGTGAGTGAGTGAGTAATATATACAGGGTGGATGGTCAAATCCTCGCAATTCTATAAATCTAATTTAGCGCAGACACGTTGTTTGTTTTTAATTTTATTGACTGTACAATGTATTAGAAACAGTTGGGCACCGACATGAGCAACAGGATATCATGACGCAATTCAATCCAACAGAAATTTGGAAACGGTATTCTGTACTACTTTGCATTCGCACTAGAAGACCTAATACGTACATTTCAGAGTTTGGCAGACGATTAAAAAAACTAGAGGAGTATAATTGAAAAACTCATTCTGGTCGTTCTAATAATAAAAGAACTCCTGAATTTGTTGGCAAGGGCCTCAAGCTTAAAGTTGAAGTCTAAATCAAGTACTTTGAGGATGTAGTGCTGCTCTAGAACCTTTATCTCCCACGAAGACTCTGCATCATTCAATACAAGCAGGAGAACCCAATCATGGCAGTCAATTTCTGTGAACGCATCACCCTATACACCTAACCACCGAACTCTACAGACTGCGACGTGCGTCTCATGGCTGATACATAATTATGTGTGGAGGGCAGCTGGACGAGAAACCAACAAATACTTATAATTAATGCCAAATATGAACCAAAAGCAAGGAATAAAGCAGCTATCACCAACTGAAACTAGTAGACCACCCAACAAAAGATGCAGGTGATTCCGAAGTTATCTTAATGCTCTGGTTGAAGCCAAAGTTGTTTTTCTTGAATAAATTAACTGTTTAGTACTTCAAGATATTTTTAGTATATTTATCACGTAAATTTATATGTCATCGTTTTTTGTTTGCGAAGTTTAGCGTATAATTTGTCCATATATATATATATATATATATATATATATATATATATATATATATATATATATATATAAAATAAAACAAAAATTTTGACATTTAAATTCCTTAGATAGCCATTTCTAAATCCGTTATATTTCTCAAAATTTCTCAAAAATTTTGGTTTTGTCGTTGCTGAAGAAGCGTAACATTCCTCGTAAAAATGGCTATCCAACGGATTTAAATATCAATTTTTTTGTTTTATTTTTTATATTTGGGTCTGTAAATAGAATTTAATATTTACATCGAGCCTTCCACCTTGATTTATTTTAATATTAATGAAATTAATAATAATAGGGTCCCGTTTTAGGGATTTACCTATCTGATCATTCTTTTGATTATATATATATATACTGGATAAAATATATAATGATTTGTGCAGATTCTCTGAGTATGCTAATTCTGAAAGATGACTACACAAATGCAGTTGACTTATATCTAATCAATCATAAATTATATAAGAAGATTTTCGCCCAAATTTACAATCCTCTTAAAGAGTAAGATGTTTATGAAGTGCCACTTAATCTCGCCCAAGGCCATGTATTTGCTGAGAAATAGCAACACAAGAAAAGATTATTTTTCTTCTACGACTTCTTCATCTTCTAAAACTTCATCTTTTTCTACGACTTCTTCATCTTCTAAAACTTCATCTTTTCTACGACTTCTTCATCTTCTAAAACTTCATCTTTTCTACCACTTCTTAATCATCTAGGAGACTTCTTCTGTTACGACTCCTTTATCTACAATCATCTTCTTTTAGGACAACATTTTTTCTTTTACATTGAATTCTTCTATGATAACCTCTTCTTTTTCTACGTCGACCTGTCATTGCTGAGAAATAAAGGCTCAAGCAAGGGGCTTTAACCGTTGATAAAACAGGCAGCCACCCGCTTCGAGACTAATTTTGTTTATAAGGACAATCTTACTTTCTTTGCATTTTTTAGAAAACGTTTCACTACAAAAATCATACCAAATTCAAATTAAATTGAATTGACTTATTGGGGGTCAATCTTTTATAGATGAATTCGTTTGCTAGTGCGATAGCTTGAAAACAAATACTAATCACATATGTTTTTTTAGTAATTGTTAAATTCCAACAACCTGCATTTACTACGTATCTCATTATGACATATGTTTATGAATGCAATGTTATTTCATCAAACGTATATTTTTTTATTCAAGATCTGGAGTGTCGTAAGCAATTAGGGTTCTAAAGGCATCACATCTAGTAGCAGCAGTAATGTGTTTGGTCAATATACCCTGGGGTTTGAATTCAGTGTTAACATGCTCCAACGTCTTATTCTCCGATGAATTCTTCTTTTACAACAACTTTTATTTCTCTTACGACTTTTTCTTTTAAGATTTCTTCTTCTTCTGTGACCTTTTCTTCTGATTAGCAACAGGACGAAGGTCACTGTGTCGACATCAACGGAAAATTCCGAAAACAATATCAGTTTGATCCTAATCTTGACATAAAAACTGTCGGGGTTTGTGCTTATATAGAATCCAATGACTTCATGAATGAGCATTTTAGCTTACTTGCTTTTACTGTAATTTTTAACAAGAAAGAATAACTAAGGGCCAAGTAGCTGCAGTATAAATGGCAGGTCATTCCACTGGGTGTTGAAGCCGCACAAACGTCTGTCTGAGGAGACGTCCACAACAGATATTAGTTAGCTCTCCCTGTTGACATGGATACTCCAAAACATTTAACCAAATGTTAATTACCAAATTGCTACATTCTAATATGTAATTTTTTAATCATTTCATCCTAAGCAAGTTGGTACTGCCACTGATGCGCAGGGGGCTACATAAGAGTAAAAGTTTAGACAAGAGGAGAGTGAAGAAAATAACGGACCAGTTACAAGAAGTGACACATAAAGGGCAAAAGAATGGGAATACAGGTTTGAAGATAATTGCGAAGGTAGCGAGAAAGGAAAGGATTATCAGGGTGATGTAGAAAGAACTGGAGTCAAGTGGATAACAGATGGGTATTGACATTGCATTTAAGGTTGTAGCCGTCAGGAAAGCAAATATATGGAAGGGAATTAATATTTACATACAGAAAACAATGTGCATCCAAACACATAGACAGTATGTACATTTAAAAGGATGGGTAGTTCTTTAAACGGCAAAAGAAAATACATGAGCAATATAATATGCTCTATATTTACAACAATAGGATCACACTAAATTAGAAGATCGGTTCCAACTCTACACAATCGTTACATTTTTACATTGATAGAGTTCAAAAATCGCTTGTGCGGTCTTGTGGGTGATTCATCTTTTCTCACCCTAAAACATCTTATCCACTGACAACGTCGCAAACCTATCTCTATTTTCACGTAAGAAGTTTTTGCTCTACCAATTTAGATCTTCCGATACAAACAAAACCTTGGACACAATTGCAAACTTTCTGTCGTATTCCAAGGGTAAGAAAGATGTTCCATTTGAACAGCATCTTTTCAAGAGCTGGTGCTTTGTGGAAGACATTCCAGAGAACTACAAACTCAACTCTTTTAAGTCAAACGTTACTGCTATGTATCCCAATATTGTCATAATAAGCTATTCTTCCCCCTGCTCTTATGTCCATAAACTCTTTCATCTCGTATTTCTATACATTGAATGGCTTTTTAACCTTGTATTGGACAAACAAAAGCACATAAATAAAGCACTGTATTTTATCTGAACAATTTCTCCAAATATTCAGATGTTAAAAAGAAATGAGATTTTATACATAATTTATCTCATTAATTAGTACGTCATATTATGTATCGGTTAACGATTTTATATGATCAGTTTAAACCCCAAGTTGTTGATAAATTTTCATTTTGAATTAAGCAATAGAGTTAATATAATGTGATATGGTTCACTGAAAATACCTAAAATGTATTTTTGTTCATATGTTTGCCTCTGTGTTTTCGCTAATATTTTAGTCTGAAACATTCACCATTTGCAGTTTTAAGATTTAGCTGCATTTCCATCTGACCACAGGCACCGATAAGGAATAGGCGTAAATTTTATCCAAAAAACAGACTATAATGTATGATTCCAAATCATTTTTGGGGAAATTTGTGCGTGGACTAAGAGAAAACCGTTATTCTCGGCACCCGCACACCGTGTAAAGTGCCATCAGGATTGCCAGTTCAAATTCTGAGTTCATATTCTCTTACACTTGAGAAAATTATAAATACATAATTTCTCAAGCCACTATTATTAAAGGAGATAGATAGATAGATAGATAGATAGATAGATAGATAGATAGATAGATAGATAGATAGATACCGGCCATAGTTATTAGGCCACCCCAGTTTTTAAATAGAAATTATGTATTCCATATTATTTTTAGTATTTATTGTCTATTGTCTTTTAGTATTTATTGTCTATTGTCTTTTAGTATTGTCTTTGCTTCGGCCAGCTAATAAGAAGAAGAGACTAGCATGGCGGGGAAGAGAACGCAAAACTGGACAACAGAACAGTTCATTTGATCTGGGGTGGCCTAATAATTTTGACCAGCTGTATATATATATATATAAACTGTGTCCTAATCAGAACAATTATAAAATCCTATAGCAATATAGAAACCAAATCTGCAGTCATATTACCTTATGGCCGTATTACGTTAAGATATTAGTTCAGTGAAGTTAAGCATTGTCGAACCTGGTCTGTTCCCCCATTGGTTCCCCATTGGTTCCCCATTGGTTCCCCCATTGGTTACCTTTTGGGAATATCAGGTGCTGTAAGCTTGGATGTAGTGTAAATGGATGTAGTGTAAATGATATTTGATAAGCTGTAGCAAACGAATTGTTAAGTGGTGTTCTGAATTCCAATTTCAGTTGGATTCATTATATAACCTTGTGCCCAATTAGGCATGGGAAAGGCATGAAACCACCTCTTCTTCCCTCAGGTATGGATTAATTAGTAAAACATGTAATTAGTAAAATATTTAACAGAACGTCATTATAAGACGAAATAGCAAACACATCAAATATGGATGTTTCTAGAATTATGTGATGTTATTTTAAAACAATTTGAAAACAATTTTATTAAAATTAACTTTCATCTGATAATCCATCTCGAATCTTGCAATTAAAAGAAGAAGGAGCCGCAAAAGAACACTTCATAAATATTCCCACATGCCAAATAATAGATATTCAACTTCAAAATTAAAACAAAATTATTGGACCTCCGTAAGAACTACGTGACTAGAATTTATAACTTTCAATTTATTTTTCCATTATTTTCGTCTGCTTTCTTTTAATAGCATCAATTCCAAATTTGCCATACAGTCCTCCATCTCAGAAATTTGAAAAATAAGTACTTGTAATTTCTGGCATGTACAAAATACTCTAGTTTTTCCATCTACACATAATTGACTAATGTCTCATAAACATTGTCTACGATCAAAAAAGAAAACTAAATTCAACATATTGTAGAATAATTAATTGCTGATTAAATATTTAATAAATATTTGTTTTGTAGTGTTACTACCTCACGGGAAATGGTAAGCACTCAACTGTATCATGCAAAAGAGCTATAGCCATACTCCTCCTGTCTTCCTATGTAAATGAGTCACCTTATCTCCATGTACGGAGAAGGTTTTACTCTTCAATACTTCTGGGAACGTTTGTCTCTTCACTATCTTCCTTCTTTTTCGTAAGATATTGTCTAAATATAGAAGTTCCTGATTTCTTTTCCTCCAACAATTGATCATATTCAGAATCTATACTTCTCCGAATTTCACTTCGTTTATATTAATTTCAGACTTAATGTACATTTTTTTCATTACAGTCATGTTGCAATTTAACTTGATATGCATGGGCTACTTTTATTATTCCTATTATAGTTTTATATCCAGTTATGCTTTTTATATATTAGATTTACTATTATTTTTATAACACAGTTTTTTGTTAGTTGCGTAAGACATGATCAACGGGATATTACTTAATCTACCCTTGTGTGTGGATGGGATTTTTGACCTTCAGTCATGAAGTATTGTCCTTTAGCATAACAACAATCTCGAAAATATCTATGTTTTTTTCTGCTATAGCGATATTTCAGTGTGTTTTTTTATATTTTACATCATTCTTTCTTATAATTCGGTTGATTGTGGTTGGTACGGTTGGATGTTTAAAATTTCATCCAATCCTTTTCAACCAGTGACATAGTACCTTGTTACAGAACTCTGGGATGTTGTTGGATACTAGCGTTTTCGGAATTCATTTCCTGAAAAGAATATATTTATAACTTGTTTTACGGTCAAACTTCTTTTGTTGTAGACCTGTATTACCTCTGGTCAGCCTGAATAAGCATCATTCAGCATTAGTAATAATCTCACTTCATCAACAAGAGCACGATTCTTGTGTACTCTGTCTCATTATAGAACTCTTCAAGCCATATATGTATTTTTCTCTGTCTGAATTTTGTTTTTCAATGAACGTTTTACACCTGTTTACGTATTCATCTGCAGCTATAGAATAGCCTGATCACCATGCCTTTAAGCTTAACATCATTTGCCGAGACGTTATTCTACAATGAACAACATCATATATGTTTTTTTATAGTTTTGTTCCTTAGCGTTGCTGGCGGAACCACTATGTCTTCATTAAAATTAAACTTTTATACAGTTATTTCGTGTTTAACCTCTTGAAAATACTTTCTGCTCGTAAGCAATTGTTCCACTTATTATTTCTATCCTGAACAATACATTATTCAATATGGGGCCTTATTTCGTATAATCAGCTAATATGTCTATTGACAAAATTTCACTTTCGAGCTATTGTAAGAAAGTATCATAGATTTTTCCCAATTTTCTCACTTTCAGAAGTAATGAACATGAATATCGACAAGGCACCTACGTACGGAATGGCATTGTCTTTCACGTACTCAGTAAAAAGTCGAACGTTATTAGCATCGAGGCCCGTCTTAGGATTCTAGACAGCGCTAGCTTAGGAAATTCAACTCCCATTCTATATTGTTGATAGGCTATTTTGTGGTTTAGTTCTATTTTGTAGTTACCAGGAATGCTCAGATCCCTCATCTTTCTTTCTTAAAATTATTAACTAGGTGACCCGTTTGCTTCCTTCCGTTGGGAACTTGTTCAATAGATTTTGTTACAGTAATTTATTCTCTTTTTTCCACAAGTATTAATAGTAGCTGGACTCGTTCATTTTGTGTTTGAAATCATTATATCGAACATTTTCTTTAGTCTTAACTTTGCTCAATATTTTTGTAACATTCTGGTTTCTTCTGTCTTTTTGTTGTTCACTAATTTTGTCGAATTTATGTTCAAAACATCATTTCTTATTATCCTATGATTTTCCCAGTTTTTCCTGTAATAATTTGGTAATATATCAAACTTTCTTTTTAGTTCCACGTAGGAATCAAAACAGACTAACGTTTTTATTACGGATTCGTCAAAATGATTCAACTGAATAATTTTCTTTTAAACTTACAACCTAGATATTTTCGGCAAAGACATAAAAGTGATCAAGAATCTCTACTGGCAGCAAACGGCATGTATACGGATAGGTAACGATCTCAGTAGATTTACAAAGATAGAAAGAGGCGTAAGACAAGGATGTATCTTTACACCAGATTTGTTCAACCTGTACAGCGAGTATATCTTGAGGACCCGAGATGACACGCCAGGATTTATTGTTGGTGGAAACAACTTGAACAACATAAGGTACGCAGAAGATACAGTGCTGATTGCGTACACAGAAAGGAAACTACAAGACCTCATACAGAAGGTAGCGGTGGAGAGTGACCAAAAAAGGACTACAAATAAATTTTAAGAAAACTGAGTGCATGGTCATCAGCAAAAGGTACAACCCAAAATGCCAAATAAATGTGGGAGATACCAGAATCAAGCAAGTACAAAAAATTAAATACCTAGGAAGTGTCCTAACTGGAGATAGAAAATGCGACACGGAGATCCGAAGGCAAATTGGCATGGCAAAGGACGCATTCCAGAAGCTGAGCAAAGTACTAACACACAGGAACATATCACTGGAAACAAAGAAAAGAGTGCTGGACTGCTACGTGATGTCAGTTCTTCAATACGGCAGTGAATGCTGGACAATATCATCGAAAATGAGGACAAAACTGCAAGCAGCGGAAATGTGGTTCTACAGAAGGATGCTGCGGATATTGTGGACTGATGTGTTGGAAAGAATGGCAACACAAAGAAAACTGATACTGAGCATCAGGGAGTGACAACTGAAGTTCCTGGGACACGCAATGAGGAAGGAGAGCCTGGAGAACCTGATACTGACTGGCCAGATAGAAGGAAAGAGAGACACAGGAAGGCAGCGGATAATATATTTGCAGGGCCTGATCAGGTGCTTGACGGAACGGGTGTTAACAGGAGTAAGGGGAGCAAACATAATAGGAGCCACAAGGGATAGGGAGAAGTGGAGAACCATGATCGCTTACGTCCTGAAAGGACAGGGCACATAGAAGAAGAAGAAGAAGAAGAAGAAGAAGAAGAAGAAGAAGAAGTTTTCCTAATTTATTTTAAACAGTTCTGGTTATCAAAGTCACGTCAAATTCTGTATCTAGTTGCATGTACAGTAAATCATAACTGATTTTTAATAACCATATTTCATTTCTTGTTTTCAATGAAAAGACACCCATACTCATTTCTTCCTCATTGTGTTGGATCGTCTCTACGTGTCTCTTTTTGGATTTACACATTAGTTTCAAATGATTCATTTTAAAGCATTTCTTACATCTTTCTTTACATGCCGCACATTTTCCCTTTGATGTTTATAACCGCACTAGTTGTACATTATTATGTGTTTTTTCTACCAGACAGGTAACTTCTTTTGAATTACTTTTTGAATGAAATCATATTACTGAAAACATTCAACACGCAGTACTACCAACAGCTTTTCCAGTTGTTAGTGCATTAAAGTCATTTTTCGATATTCGTTCTGAAGGCCGTTTACCTATTCTATTGAATCAAGTCATTGTCCACTGTCTAGTTATCTGATCCCAGTTTCTCAAACTGACAATATTTGGGAGCCTGTTTCAAACGAAGAACATATTTTATGACTTGTTCATTCAATTTTTGAAAAATGTTCATGAACTTAGCTCTCCTTACATTCACTAGCCTTTTCTTAGGAGCTATGTTTTTTTTTACTATGAACTGGTTTATACCGTCGAGAGTCATTTGGGTTTCCAATTACTGATACTTATAGCAGGATCACAACCCACGGTTGACAAAAATAGATCAATTGTCTGTTTTTTTTTTTCAAACTGATCTCAAATACTTCAAGGTTTTTTCTCTAGTTTAGCTGCTAGGCTCCTAAGCCACGCTTGTGTGTACTCGTAATTATCAAGTAATAATAATCGTTCGGTTCTTTAGGTTCGGCAATACTATCAGTAACTGGCTCGTGGCTATTTGTAGTCCTGATGACTTCCACTTTAAATGGGTCATCAGAATTTTAAAATAATTTTTTCCATAACAACATCGGATTTTTTTTTTCAGAAACCCCAAAAAACTCATTAGTTTATGTAGTAATCTAAACAGTTACTGAATGAAAAATAACCAAAAACAGAGGTTGGAAAATGAAATAATAATCATTATAACATCAACAAAATACAATACACGCCAGTTGCGTGAGGTAAATAACTACTGCTAGTGGTAAACTGCTAGACAGCAATACAGATATTTACCAATGTTCTCACCACGATATAGGTGAGACACAACATCAGTATAAACGTGGGTTTATCAGCAGTATCGTAAGAAAATTCTTAAACACCCTCTCCGCACATTTTCTCAGGCGCCGAAATAAATTTAGCCCCTCCCAAGGGAGAGAGGAAACATGAGGGGATGGTTCCATGAGGCTTGGTATAAATCCCAGCCAGAAGCAAATGGACTTTCATATCGCTAGACAGCAATATCGATATTTATTTTTGTTATTTACAATAAATATGGCACTAGACCGAATGCGAGTGGATTGAGCCTGCTCTTCATTTTCTATTCTATACTCAGCTAATCACATTCACGACCCAGTCAATAATTACAATTTGTTTCTTCACCACAAGAACTCGTCCATCATCTTACACTCATATATATATACTATAATACCACTTATTAGCAGCGTAACCCAAGAAAGAAAATACCAAACCAATGGGATAAACATTTTATTAATTTTATAAAATATGTTTAAAAATCTAGTGACATGAAAAATGAGAGAGGAAGGAGATGAATTACACTCCAAAATTAAAATATAACAAGATATTCAAATTAAAACAAACAAATTTTAGTAAAACACGTTCACCCCATTAAAATTCATAGGGGGCTGCTGTATTTCACCATACGGCGAAACAAAGTAGCACACTCAAAAAAAAAAAAATAGTGGAATGGGAAAATCATAGACTATCCAAGTCAATATGAAAAATGGGGCCAAAAACCAACTGTGGATGTTAAGAATTTACTACGAACATTTACTCACGTTAAGTACGTACATAAAAAGACCCTAACTTAACCAGAGCAGGGTTTGAACGAAACCACCCAGTTATGTCGTAAGTGACTTAAAAAAAGAAGTTCAGTAAGTACCCCAATTTGCTAACCACATACGATACATGCTCAACAGAACCAAACTGAGCAAAGAATCCGCCCACAAGTCACACGTTATCGCTAAAGGCACGCCGTCTACAACAATTCAAGTACGCTCGGTACCCATGTATTCTGTTCGCAACCTTAGGCTCTTTGTAGTCTAGATACTTCCTGCGAACGACTTCGCTTCGTTTTTTGTTTCAAGCATTATATTCAACAACATTCTTACAACCTTGACAAAATTTGGAAATAATTTTCTTTTTTTTTACTGCATCCCCAGTAATCTACTTGCTGAAAGTACTGCTAGACATCCTATTGCTGCCAGCTGGGATTGAAATCCGACCTATTTGACACTACATATATGTGGATGACTATATATAATTTCTATTTTATGAAACATTATTTTGATGTATACTCGTATTTGAATAGTTACTCTGTTTTTTGGTTTGTCTGTTTTTTTGTCTGTTTTTTTTAAATAATTGATCAATGTATTTATATCTGCCGGTTTCAATACTCATCGAGGGAACTTCAAATGACTTAAGCGCTCTTACGTAATATATATATATATATATATTCTCTTCCATTAAGCCCACTTATTCGTTTTGGTTTAAATTTCCTCACAATATCCCAAATTTTTTCAAAGACGCAGGAAATCAACACTCAAGCACGCACACGCACACACACACACACACACACACACACACACACACACACACACATATATATATATATATATATATATATATATATATATATATATATCAGTCTATATACTTATACAATCTATATACTTATACAATTATCTTCTGGATATATACACCCTTGCATTCAAACATCTACACACCCACCTATTAAAAGAAGATATACTATCGTCTACATAAAATTCATACAAAGTTTTTTTTTGTTTTTTTTTGTAATGATCACATCGAAAATACTGCTAGTAAGTTTGTGCCACTGTCAGAACGGGAATTCTTCTCGTCAAGTTTCATTTTGCACATTTAAAAATCTACCACTCGCTGTGCATTGCTTAGTGTTGCCATATCTGATCGTTTCCTCCTACTATTTAATCTTGGGGTTTATGACAAAATTCAAAAGAGAATCTGCAATATAATCGATCCTGACTTATCAGCCCGCCTTCAGTCACTTTCTCACAGATATGACACGGCTCACTTCTTTCTTTTCTAGTCCGCGTGAATTTAACCGCACTACTAGATTGTCATCTAGGTTCCGAATTTTTACCTTTGAAATAGTGAAAAGCAAAGTCCACTTCTAGTCCAATTTTTCTTTTGCCTTTCCGACTGTCTGTGGAGCATCCATTTACTTGTTTCTCTGATACATAAACTCCTCAAAAAGTAAAATGCAACATCCATTCCCATTTTCTACTTTCTTAAATCCCATTAATCTTTTATCCTTTCTTTAATGCCTTCAGTGTCTAATCTTTACTCTCACTGTAATCCCCTGAAAACTAGTGACGATCCAGCCTTGCTTAACTTGAAATTATATATATATATATATATATATATATATATATATATATATATATATATATATATATATTAAAAAAGGATTAATTCAAAGATGTTGAATGGCCATTTCGATATGAAGATCCCCACGGGGAACGACACATCACCTCAGCAACAGAAAAAAACCTGTTGCTGAGGTGATGTGTCGTTCCCCGTGGGGATCTTCATATCGAAATGGCCATTCAACATCTTTGAATTAATCCTTTTTTAATATATATTTGCTCTGTAATATTTTATTACATGGAGCTCTCTTCCTGAAACATTTTTTAATATTAAAATAAACTTTTAATATTAATTAGGATCGGGTTTTTTTGAATTTACCTTCCTGCTTTTTTCCTTTGGATTGAAGTATCTGAATTAAAATATATATATATATATATATATATATATATATATATTGCTTGATATTTGAAATTATATATATATTGCTTGAGTTGAAATTATATATATATATATATATTGAATTTTTTAAAGTAAGTTCTACAGATGTTTTTATATGTGCTATTTTTTTCTGTAGAATGGTTTTCTGTATATTCATATTATTGCAAAAACGTTGAATGTTGGTGTGTGATGGGTAGTAATAAGTGCAGTCTTGTGGATGTTTATCATACGGTAATGTGCGTGTGTGTGTGTGAGTGCGTGTGTGTGTTCGTTTGTTTCTCAGTAAGCTTGCATCTGGGTATGATTCTGTGTGTATATTTGTCGATACCTTATGTCAATACTCATAAGATTCCTTTTTCATAAGACAGTATAATAGAGATTTGGCAATGCTAAACGTATGTTGAATGTAAAGCTAAGCTATTGATTCTTTCTTCGCCAGCTTGATGGGAATAATCCCGATTTTTTCCCGCAAATCACTGCGACAACGCCGGCTTTGACATCATTAATATACCCACTCGTTGGTATTCTTTCCCGCCATTCTCTATCTCCACTTACTCTAACCTTTCTATTCTTGTGACTGTCTTTACCCGCTCTGCTTTGGGAGCACTTTGACTGCCGACACGGCCACTATATCCACTTGATAGCAGTAAATATAATAATTGGATTTGTCCGCAATTCGTTAGGAACGCAGCCTCTTTCAGCTTAATTATCTGCAGCCCACTTAATGTAAGACGAAAGAAAACAAAATAAAAATTATATGCACATATACACGGACCTAAATAGTGACACATGCACATGCAAATTATGCATAGGGAATAATTTCAAATCCAAACGCATGAGCGCCAATCGCACACACGAACAGCAAAATGTTTCGCCAAAACTGAATTAATGAGAATAAATTTGATTTCGTCACTTTCAGTTGATGTTTATATACATGTTAAGACCAGTGTTGAGTACTTGTTCTCTGTAATGCGTTGAACACCAAAAGTGCATCGCTGCACAGAGAGCGCCAGAGAGCAAATGAGCGAGAGCGAAGAAGCGAGTGTGAGGGAGCGAGTAAAGAATGCGTAAAAAAGTGGGGGAGGCATCAAAGAAAAAAGCGAAAAATGAGAGGGTGCGAGCAAAAGTGAGCGAAAGTGTGAGAGGGAGTTAGCAAAAAAGTGGGAAGAAGCGAGCAAAAAAGCGAGAAGGAGCGAGAAAATGCGACCAAGAGTGGGGACAGAGAGGGAGTGATAATGAGCAAGCAAAAAAATGGAAAAGAATAAGAGGGGGAAGCAGAGAATAGAGAGCGAAAGGGGAGAGGGAGTGAGCAAAGGAGTTAAAGAGTGAGAGGAAGAAAGCAAAAGAGAGCGAGAGGGAAGGAGTGGGAGGAAGGTAGCCATAATGAGGAAGCAAAAGTGTGTAAAAGAAGGAGAAGAAAGGAGCAAAGAAAAGAAAGGGAAAGGAGAATGAGCAAAAGTATGGGAATGTGTAAGGGGGAGTCAGCAAAACAGTGAGAAGAGCGAGCAAAAGAGTAAGAGGAAGCGAGCAAAAGAGAGTGAAAGGGAAGAAGCAAGGGAAAGAGGGAGTGAGAGGGAACGAGTGAAAGACATCAAATGAAAGGGAGAGAAAGAAAGAGCAAAAAGAACAAAATGAGAGAGAAGAGCAAGGGAACAAGAGAGAGAGAGAATGAGAGCAAGAGAAAGTGAAACTGAGTGAGAGAATGGTAGATAGCAAGGGAGGA
This sequence comes from Ascarosepion bandense, assembly GCA_037127315.1. Classification (NCBI taxonomy): domain Eukaryota; kingdom Metazoa; phylum Mollusca; class Cephalopoda; order Sepiida; family Sepiidae; genus Ascarosepion; species Ascarosepion bandense. Next base: position 546,644 of record JBBBDQ010001439.1, on the reverse strand, counting down.
CGAGAACGAGATAAAGAGCAAACGTGAGTGAAAAGCAAAAGGCTTTGTGCGAAAGAGGCAAAAGCGCCTTAAAGAGAGAGGGAAAGAAAGAGAGAGAGAGAGAGAGAAACAGATACTGAAAGAAACGTTGTTAACGAGAGTGCTTGGAAGAGAAGTAGAGAAAGAGAAATTACGGGACAGGACGAATTCATAAAACGTCAATTTTAAAATTTCAAAAGTCAGAAACGGGAAGAATCCCTACTGCTTTACCCGCATGAACAAAAAGATTTTTATAACATTGACGATATAAATTGACTTCAAAAATCCCAATTGGGAATCTAAGAAAAATATAAATATGCGGCAAAATATTAATATTGATATGCCATCTAAGATGACAGCAACATATATATTGATGTACCTATTATTCTGTATCTTACGTTAAGACATATGTAAAAAACAAAAACAATCACATTCATCATAATCATCCTGCGGTCTCGGTCGAGATAGAACTCACTACACTATTCCCTATTTGTCATAGCTCCTGTAAGGTCTTCCTTGGCGATAGATGTATCTCTATGTATCCTGTCTGGATAGGTTAACTTACAAGATCGATGTGAGATGATGGGTCCCTCGATTATACAAACGATGAAAGAAGTTCATCTGTGGTACGCGCACAATGCCCAGTAAACTGGACACATCTCTTTTAAACTAAGGTTGATAATCGTGGTAGGTCTCCATATATCATTTCTAGTGTTGGGTGGTTTCGCCATGAAAGAAGAAGACGAGTATAACATCCATCTAAATGGCGCTGTTGTTTTGCTGAAAGAGTCCAAGTTTCAGATCCATAGAGTAAGATTGGTTCAATAAGTGCGCGAAAAACTTGACAGCAGGAAAAAATAAATAAAATAAAAAAAATAATGGTAATGACAGGAAGCAAACTAATGTATTGAGCGTGAAAAAATAATCGGAAATATTTAGTGCCCGCAGAAGATCGTAACATGAGCTGAAAATTTCATTAAGTCACGAAACTAACAGTGACCAGGCACTGTTAATTATTTAGACAGGGTCTTATATGCATATTCTCAGAAAGAACAGTTAGATAAATCGTTTGCTTCAAGCCGATTGATTTATTATCAGATGGATATTATGCCACTCGCTACAACAGAGAAAATCACCTTTCATAACAGGTTATTCAGAAGATGTAAACAGACAGCCAGTAACAGAGAGTGTTCAATTTAGTAGCTAAACCAGAATGCTTTCAATTCATAAACCAATGAACGTAGCGTAAAGCCGAAAGTAGTTACTGTTTTTACGAAATCTACCTCTTCTATAGTGCTCTATTGATTAGAGTAGTATATACTAATGGATATATATTCTATAGTTTGTTGATTTTTACATTTTACAGGATGTGCGTTGTGGTACAGTGGATATCGGCTCGGAACGAGAAACCGGGAAGTCAAGTTCGAATTCCAACTAAATCCAGTGTATTCACTTACGCGCAAATACCCTTGGGAAAGGTATTAATCCGTCTCTTCCTTCCAGTTATGGGTTAAATAGCAGGACAGATTTGGTTCTATAGCCTTGGTCAGCAACCAGTCTACCGCAGAAAACAATGGCAACCTACTGCGGGATAATGTTCTGCCCAGTCAGTCATGTCTCTTTCGAGACATGATCGCCCAAGCGTGTATCACGGTATGGCACTTAACTGACTGACCTCTTCTATAGTGCTCTATTGATTAGAGTAGTATATACTAATGGATATATATTCTATAGTTTGTTGATTTTTACATTTTTATAAAGAGTTCAAAACAGATATAGAGCGTTTATAAAGATATAGGTATTATGTGTCTTATAATAATAGCATATGGGATAGCAATAACATATTAGACTGCAACTCAAAAGCATATATATATATATATTTTACAGATCCTTGATTTCACAATTACGAATAGAATACACATTACCATCCATTGCTCGTTTAGACATGCATGAATATCTAAAAAATTGCATATAAAATTGTCTTTAATGCATGTGATATCTGACTGATCAATGAAAATTGATCCAAACAAAAATGGAATTTACAAGGTCCTGTCTTTTTGTCTGCTTTTTCTTCACCTCTGAGGAAACTTTAATAAAAGTGAAATATGTTAGATTGATATAAGTCCCAAATTTGTTTTTCATCATTCTATCGAATTACAATCTGCATTTGATCTTTAATATATATATATATATATATATATATATATATATATATATATATTTAAAGACCAAATGTGTGTGTATATATATATATATATATATATATATATATATATATATATATATATCTCGTTAAAAGCGACCGACAAAAAAGATTTTATGGAGCATTATTACACTCGTTATCTTCAGCAAAAAGGAAAAATTAAATTAAAAATTATAAGATCTTCCTTGTCGGTCTATTTTAACGAAACATGTTTAATTGAAAGATTGAAGTCCACATTAATATATATACAGTTATACATATATATACACACATATATATGTGTGTGTGTGTAGCGTGTGTGTGTCTGTGTGTGTGTGGCGTGTGTGTGTGTGTGTCTCTGTGTGTGTGTGTGTGTGTGTGTGTGTGTGTGTGTGTGTGTGTGTGTGTGTGTGTGCGTGGGTGTGTAATTAGTTAGTTTTGGTCATAATTAAATTTAACCAGTTCACAGTTGTATGAAAATGTTCAATACATTTATATTGTCAAAATTTGAATTTGTTACAATTATAAATGTCCACCACGATCATACAAACGTAGATGAATGTTTAGAATAATGCCTCTCTAATTTTGAAAATCTTTGCTTGTTTGAAAATTCTAGCCTTGCGTTCGTAAATATGTCTGCTCGTGCGTTTGAAAAACGAAAAAATCATTTATTGTTAATTGCCTGAGGGTATCGAAAGGAAGAAACCGAGTATGCGAAAATAACTCATTTCAAAATAAATATATTTATATATATGTGTATATATATATATATGTGTGTGTGTGTGCGTGTGTGTGCGTGTGTGTGTGTGTGTGTGTGTTGAATTGAATAAATCTATAGAAGGTGCATCAAATATGCCATTGCCGTAGAAAGAATCAGTTTCAATGAAAAATACACTGATGAGAAATGTTAAGATATTAAACTTTATGCGCCCTTGAACATTTCTCCGTTACCGATAGTTTTATGCTTTAATCTCAACCATAATGTGCTCGTGATGGACGATGAATTCTTTATTCCTGACTACTGCGAGATGCTTGTGGCTCATGCATATAACAGCCAGTAGTAAAAAACATTCTTACTGCTCGTAAAGTGTCATACATAACTACATACAGTGTGAGTTTTATAAATTGTCGTCTAAATTACATGAAAATGAAAATAAAACTCACACGCATATATTTACTAAAATTACACAAAAATATCTTCAAATACTTAAGAGTAATTTTCTTAAGTAATACCTCGATTGACTTCAACCGCGTGCTCTAATCAACCTCAGAATCTCCTGGATCTTTTTTGGACGGTCTCCTTGATTATGTTGGTTTATGCAGCTGTAATCCTACCCTTTCATTCATGTTTAAAGTTATGAGGAATTTTGTTGATCTCTCGTTCCACACATAATATTCAAGAAGGTTGAAGTCTGCAGAGTTAGGTGACCAGATGTAAGGAGGCGATATGGTCGGGTCGCAGAAATTGTCTCTCAGCCGTGATTGGGTTCTGCTGCTTGAGTGACATGGTGCAGAGTCCAGTTACCAGACATATAGTTTTCCAGCAGTCACCTCCTTGACCCAGGCCAGCATTACCTTTACAAAGAACTTCAACAAGTAGGGCTCCGTACTGAGTCTGAGGCCCTGTGGGGGAATGAACAGAAGAAGAACGGACCATTATTACTCCAAACATCGCGTAATCACCATGGCACTTATCTCCCACCCTTTCCGGACCCTCCGCACTGTACTCAGATTGACATCCAGACAATCTGAAATTTTCCTATTGGAACTTCTGGCACGAATACCAATCAGTACAACATACTTTTTTCACATCTCTGGCTCAGTGAATTACGTTATACAGCTTTTTTTTCTCACAGATATTGTCCAACTGACACTACTGTGCAGTTGACAAATTAAAAAAAAACAAAACCACACGCATGCAGAAAATTAAAAACATAAAACGGCAAGAATTTCTCCAGATATACATGGTTCAAAACTTCTGGGAGACTGGCCTTTTCTAATTAAAATTTTGTTGACTTCAAATGATTTATTTCCCAGTGTGAAGTGTTTTGCAAAATATTGTTTTAGGATATGCGCTGCGGTGCAGTGGGTATTTGCTCGGAACCAGAAATCGAAGAGCCGAGTTCGAATTCCAGTTGAATTCCTTGCATTCACTTACGCGCAAATAACCTTGGGAAAGGTATTAATCTGACTATTTCTTCCAGTTATGGGTTAAATAAGAGGACAGATTGAGTTCTATAGCTTTGGCTGGCAACCAGTCTACCGCAGAAAATAATGGCAACCTACTGCGGGATAATCTTCTGCCCAGTCAATCATGTCTCTTTCGAGATATGATTGCCCAAAGCGTGTATCAGGTATGGCACTTAACTGATTCACTGACTGACTGTTTTATAGAAATAGGCCTGATATTATCCACGAATAGGCAAGCCATGTAACTGCGGTCGTAGTACTCGATGTATCTAAGATAGACAGAGCCTCACTTAGCACATCTCTCTTAAAGTTGTGCTTGAATTAGGAGTGTTTCTTCTCTTAGATTAGCCGTTGATCAATGTCATACCTCAATTTTCTCTGCAGGTTTAACCTACAGCTGAAGGATGATTTCCCTAATGTTATTACTTTAAAGTAAACGTGTCTAATTCGATCAGAATTTAAATTCGACACTACATTTTCGTATACCAGAACATTAACCGCTAGACTATGTGCATATCGCGTCACAAATATTCATTTACAGAAATGAGGAAAGTTAGGAAGAGACAACTGAAATTTCTGGGATATTTAATGAGGAAAGATGGCTTGGTGAACCTGATACTAACAAGCCAGAGAGAAGGAAAAAGAGAGAGGAGAAGGCAGCGGATAACATATTTGAAGGGCCTGAGCAGGTGGATGACAGAAGAGGGCTGCGTGGTGTTACAGAAGAAAGCATGCTAAGAGACACCAGGCATAGGCAGACGTGGAAATCTTTGATCGACTGAAAGTACAAGACACATAGAAGAAGAATGAATGATGAAGTCGAATTATATTGCCAGAAATGTTTGCCATGTTCAAATTTACTATTTTGTTAATTGACTTGTTTGCGAATTTGTGCAAAAATGCAAATTGAGTAATTGCACTAATTTTGTTAATTCATACCAAAATAATATTCAATAAAATTCATTTCAGTAAATATTTATAAATCATAAAATTTTAAAATATTGCAAATTCTAATAAATCGTTTCAAATGCAACAAAAGAAACGTAATAGGCGTCGTGCATCTTGTAAGTTCACTCTAATCCGGAAAATTTCATCAATCTGACGTGGTTTAGATTCTACAAGTATTCAGAACATGCCTAGAAAGATGTTGAGCCATACTGTCTTCGTAGCTGATCGCGGTTCCTTGGGAATTGTAGGTACTGAGACTTGAGTACGAACAGTCCTCTCCAGCACGTTCTGTAAATGATCGATTGTATTTTAGTCGAGCAAATATTATAGCCACAATAATGTTTTTACGTTTCAAACACTGCTGCTCAAACCAATTTTTGGCATTTCTTCCTCGATGACACCGACCATTTTCATTCTGAAAATAATCCATCATTGTAACATAGCGTCCATGAAAGAGTTTAAATTTTCACTAACCAGTGCAACGCTATAGTTTAAGGACATGTTTAAGGTTACTAGCGTGCTAATACCAATTAACTGCACTCATATTTCAGAAACTTACGGCCATATATTATTGAAACACCGGATCACCGAAGTTAAGTATAATTGAGCCTGTTCAGTACCTGCATGAGAGACCGTTTGAGAAAAACAGGTACTGTATGTCTAGAGGTTATAGTGGGGCAATGGATAATATCTCGGAATTGCTAATCAAAAAGTCGAATTCTAATATCATTGGGGTTGATTATATTTATTTACACACGAATACACCTTGGAAAGGAATTAATCCAACTTTTTCTCCCCCACCAGCTATGGATTAATTAGTAAACCTTGTATCACTAAAATGATTATTCGTGTTTTCCACCATCTATTGATTAATTAGTAAGTCTTGTATCTCTAAGATATTATCTTAAAATAGATTCTCACAATCTATTTTTTCAGGTTTTGATTAAGCTGCAAGGGATTGATAACTGTAGAAAATTAATGTATTAACAATGATGAAACTGTTGTGGGATTTCTCTTTTGTATATGATATTAGAATCGACTGAGTGTACATATACTCCTGCCATAGAGAGAACAGTAGTTGCAGTCGAGAGTAGAGAGTTATCCGATAGTACCGGAATTGATACATAAGTTACCGAACGTACCCAGAGACTACCGTAACAAAAGTCAGACTAACTCTGAGCTCCACTCAGCAAGAAAAATATACAAGGATATATATTTCTAACGACTTCACTTCAAGAATTGTATATATTTATTTCTTACTAATAGTATTCCTGGATTTACTAACCTACGTTCAAGTTTGTAGATTACGTTTAATATAACCTACTTTTCTATCTCCATATCTGTTTTGTTGTTTATTATTTTGTGCGGTTCCTCACTCGGAATCCAGAACAGAAACCTCTGTCAGTTTCAGTGATGATAACAGGCCTATGGTCATAAGGGGCCGGTGCCGCCGTCGCGACTACCTGCCATGCTCTATTTTAGAAGAGTTATTTCAAACCAAAAATGCAACATTGTTGACAGAAACTATTTAATCTCAATAGAGGTTAAGGCGTTGCCGCGTCCTTGAGGGTGACAAATTATTTCCCACCCTACAACCATTTCTCGCAATAGAATTATTGCAAGCCTCGCGCTCCTACATCGCTTCATTCATGGAATGTTTTCAGATGAGCTACACATCTTCTTAGTTCTTCCAGTTCTAACCTTCACGATTAAGAACCAACATGCCTCACATTTTGAAACGAATCAATCTCATTTTCTTTGTATTCCTTCAATGCGTTGTAAGTTCGACGCGAGTTGCAGCTTCCCACACACTAATTTACTGCGAAACCCGACTCACACAATCTCAACCTGTCCCTGACTACGGTTAACCGTTTCCTTCCGCACATATCCGCATCAGTTGTTACCTCGAGTGACCCTCCGCCATTTGTACAATGTGAACAACATTGTAAAGTGAAAAGTCGAAAAATCCTAGTTTCTTCCGCATTTTTTAAAACAATTTCCATTCCGATAACAAAATTTTTGTGCATGCTTCTACGATATTAAAATCTTAACCGGTTCAAGTCTAGTCTCAACGGGTTTTTATTCTACATATCCTCATAGTTAACAATTCGTACATCTGTAAAACAACTCAATTGAGTAACGTGGGTGTATCTTTGGAGTTGTGTTTTATGTAAATTTCCGAACAACCGCGCTTGAACGAATTGAACCTGATTCAGCGGACGATTCAATATATTATAGGTTTTCATTTTATCTTCATGTACACAGGCTAAGCGCTCTTTCCGATCACGTGGTATTAATAGGGTTACTAGAGATGTTATTCTGCGCCCTTATTCCAAGAAGACTGAAGAACGCTAAGCTGACCTGGTGTATATCATGTTTTCAATTTTCTTTCGACTTGATTTATTGTAGCCTATATGATTTCACATAAAATAATTACTTGTGCAAGAAAGTTAACGTCATCTAATAATTACATTTTAAGCCTTTGACAAAATCTTCCATTACACACCAGTTTATAAAAAAAAACAAATAATTTACTTTGATACTGTTTTTTTTATCTCCCATATTACAATGAGATATTTTTAAACTGTCTATAAGAAGTTTTCTCTCAATATCTATTTAATGCCAAGATTAATTTTCAAGATGTGTTAAGTAGTTTCCTGAATAACCTATCCAAGTAACTACAAAAATTTTCTGATATATAATCATGCTATTTATGAAAATTACAGGCACGTTTATCTGTTTAATGAAGATACAATTAATCTTCTTTTCGCCACATTATCTTTTAATAAACTATTTTAATAAACTATTTTAATAAACTATTTTAATAAACTATTTTAATACTGAAATTTTCATTCAATCTTCAAAATGATCTCTTTATTTTTCTCGGGTCTTAACGTAAATAAGAATTACAACGAAAAACATACTTTTAGAAAGGTGAAATTTCTATATGGTTTAAAGGTTCTCACATTCTGAGCACTTCATAAAATCAAGAGAAGCACGTGGTAACAGAGAGGAAGAGACATCGCGAGCCTTTATCAATGGATGTCAATATAAGCACATAGCAAATGGTCACATGTTATATATATGACAAAATAGGAGGTTGTCGAGTAATATGATCGCCCACATCAGAAAGGGAATACAGAAAATAATATATATGAAATCTTGAAAAGAAAAATTTAGCAAGATTGTAAATAGTAAAATTCATGTTTAAATAAAAATGACTGATTCTAGTGTTCACCATTTTGTTTTCTTTTAGTGGTAATAAAAGAGTATTTTTTATCTATTATAATGTGTTATTAATTTGAAAAGTCCAGTTAAACGAAGTACAGTGGATTCAGATGAGCAGACTGGACTAGATTAATCATTCAATTATGAATTTAGTAATAAAAATATAGATAATAATTAGCTGCTGATTCTTAATTGCTACACACTCCCCCTTCTTGTTTTTGTATTAGCTTAGCTTAGTCTAACACAAAATTCTTTGGGATAGTCATTAAAAAGAGTAATCACTTCAGTTGTATTAAATTGACTAACTTGGTAAAAAAATCCCACAGAGGATAAAATGGACTCTTCTCTTTACGAGTACATTCATAGTTTTCTCATGAATGTTATCAGTTCTAAAGCACATAGTGAGGCACAAAATCACACGATTTAATGACATAAAATAAGTACGGCCATTTTAGACATACCGTCAGTTCAGTGGAGAAAAATGTTTGGTATATTGAAGACTATTTTGTTTAAAGCAAGTTGTCCGTACATTGGTGGATTTGCATTGTGGCGCAGTGAATATCGGCCTGGAACGTGAAATGGGGGAGACTAGTTCGAATTCCAGTTCAATTCTTTACATTCACCCAAGTACAAATACCCTTGGGAAAGGTATTAATCCGTCTCCTCCATTCAGTTATGTGTTAAATAACAGGACATATTTGGCGTGGATCACAACTAGTCTACCACAGAAAGTAATGGCAAATTATTCTGAGATAATATTCAGCTCAGTTAGTCATATTTCTTTCGAGAAATGATCGCCCAAGCGTGTATCCTGTATGACACTTAACTGACTGATCCGCACATTAAAAAGTATACAAAAGCCTTTTACCTATAACAAATATTACTGTACAATAAAATCTTGCTAGCAGTCAAACTTACTATAAATAACGAACAGTCAGTAGCAAACATATCCTACAAGATTTAGTCAGTTAAACGTTATACATGATACACGCTTGTGAGATCATATCTCGATGAGACATGGCAGACTGTGTAGGAGATATTTTTGCAGTAGGTTGTCATTACTTTCTGCAGTAGTCTGGTTGCAAACTAAGGCTACAGAACCTAATTTGTCCTGCTATTTAACCCATAGCTGGAGAAAGAAGCGACGGATTCATACATTTCTCAAGATTATTTACTCGTATGTGAGTGCAATAAATTCAACTGAAATTTGAACTCGGCTCTCCGATTACAGAATGAGGTACTGCCATAAAAAATCAAAACAAAACAACAATTAGAATTTCTGGAATAAGGTGTTATCATTTACATTGTTTAAAATCGGACTATTGTCATCATTTTAGTTACTCTTATCACAAGGATTCGGCCGTTGTGTCTTCTGGCCATCCTAAGAAATAAATCGACGTTATGGTTATGCACGCACGTAACCTATAAAACTTCAAAACTATAAAAATGTAGCAGTTTTTGCTTTGTGAAGGAAGGTTTATTCTATCAGATAACTTTGACAGCCGGACGAATACATTCACGCTGGTGATCTTCTCATGTTGCATCTGTTTTTGTTTATATATTTGTTTAACTCTTTTCTGTTTTTGTGTCTTTATTTCTAGCCTCTAATCAAGCCACAACTGTAACCTACAAAAACGTTGAATTGATCGCTTTATTTAATCTATGAGATTAGACTGTTCCACTGCACATATCTAGATATCGCCGACTTCTTATTTTTAGTAGTGCTCTGTTATTAAGTTCAGTTATTCTCTTCCCGGTCCATTGATTGAACTCACAATCACTTTGGCATCAAATATATATAAAACTGGACAAGAGATAAGACTGGAGAGGTAGACGTCTGAAAGAATCAGCGCATATGGTAGGTTATAACGGCCTTCTTAGTAGGTCTAACATAAAGAGAAATACAATATGGGAGCCGTTAATAAAAAAAGCAAATGCCAGAAAGTCTTCAACAGTATCAGCAGCAGCCAAAATATGACAGGTAGAAGCAGCACTAATTAGCCGGAAGTTTAGGTTTAAGGCTCCAAGTTCATTACAGAAAATTATCCTATCAATATAAAAAAAAATTGGATTAAAGTATTGGTTCGTGAATTTGATGACTATAATCGTGTGTTCAATCTCTAAACTGGGCAGCGTGTAGTTGGACTCAGTGCAATGGGTGAACAAAATCTGAAAATTAACAAACAATGAGAATTAGTTATCTAGACATGGACAGTAGAAAGAGATCTTTCTATTTCTGTAGATTAAAGTATTCAGTTCAGAATTCCGTGTAGGTTTATCTGATCGATATACACACGATGAAGCCAGGACGGCACAATGGCCGAAACTTTGTGATAAGAAAGGTGAGTAGAAGAGTCATATTGCAAATAGTTTAAATAAAACAAATAAATAATTTCTAAAACAGCCGCATTTGAAAGACCATTGAAAGTAATCTTGAGGGTAGAAATCATTAAAATTCCAAAATTTCGTTCAGAGCCGCCAGTATCCACTGGTACCAATCATCCCGTAGAATATATTCACGATGTTTTGCTTGAGGAATATATTTCTTTGCAGACTTAATCTTGTGTTTTCAAGTTGTTTTTTCCATTGCAGACATTTCCTTTCAATTCTATTACTTTCTTCTGCAGATTCCTGGCGTTTCATAATAAGAGTGTACTGAGCTAAATTTAGATAGGACGGATCAGCTCGTCGCCGGCAATTTGTTCAGAGAATTCATTTGACGTTGTTCTTCTTCTTCTTGATAGTAATAGTAGTTGTAGTAATTTATTTTTTTTAACTTATTATAAATAAACAAGCCGCCATTAGACCAAATTGAGCAAATAATTGAGAGATAAACAATATTTAACAAAAATATGCAGAGAACAGAAAGAACTAAAACACTGAATTAGAAAAATGAAGGACTTATTGTGTCAAGAACACTAATCATCGACCAGTATATATTTCTGTACGCTTGCCTAACATTTGTGTTTAATCAAGTCACCAACTGGGAAGTCTTTTAACAGAAAACGAAAATGGCGGCACAGAGATCCGAAGGCGAATTGGCATGGCGAAGAATGCTTTCGAGAAGCTGAGTAAAGTATTAACACACAGGAATCCTTCACTAGAAACAAAGAAGAGAATACTAGATTGCTATGTGGTGTCAGTTCTTCAATATGGCAATCAATGCTGGACAATATCATCAAAAATGAAGGAAGAACTGTAAGCAGCAGAAATGCGGTTGTACAGAAGGATGCTGCGGATATCGTAGACCGAGCATGTGAACAATGATGAGGTTTTGGAAAGGATGGAAACAAAAGGAAATTAATTTTGAAGAGACAACTAAAGTTCCTGGGACATGCAATGAAAAAGGAGGCCTTGGAGAACCTGATACTAACAGGCAAGATAGAGGGGAAAAGAGACAGAGGAAAGCAGTGGATAACATATTTCAAGGGCCTGAGGAGGTAGATGACATAACGGGTTTGCGTTGTGTTAGACGATAAAGTGTACTAGGAACCACCAGGAATGGAGAAACGCGGAAGGCCATGATTGCCTACAAGGCACATAGAAGAGACACCTAAAGAAAGGCGGTTATTCCACTAAGACGCAAAGAACTACCGGGAGTGAAATATGACGAAAAAATTTTGGAAGGAACCAGAAGCTCAAACCTAAAAATGGAAACCTCTACTCCTTTTCAAAAGAACAGTGAATCGCACGATAGCCGAACCAATCTACTCATGTTGAAGAGAAAAAATCATGTAATAAATGAAAAAAGTAAATAAATAATCAGTAAATAACATTTTAAATTTCAGGCGGACACGTTAGAAATTTATAGTTGAAGAAAAACGTTAAAAGGAATCGGAAGCCCAATCTTAAACAGGAAGCAAAAAGTAAATACCTACACCAGTTCAAAAGAGAGAGAGAAGGAACGATCACTGAGTGATAGGCAAATCTATCTACTCCTTTCAAGAAAAAAATAAATATAAATCTTAAATAAAATTACAGAGTTACTTTACACGTAAGAAAATAGGGTAACCTATAGTAGTAAAATAAAATAATATAGAATTAAAAGCAATGATAGGTCGGGTGTTTCTAGTTGTGGAAGTGACATTAAATATATGTACTTTTTAAGAAATGTGGCAATTTCTCAGCCCATTAAAAACTATTAAGTTTTAACTACTAACTAGAAATCCAGTGAGAAATTTTTCGTTTCCGGCACTTATTTTAAGATATACAAAAGACTGAATAATCAAAGCTAATCGCCCATACAACGTGATCAAAGACCACAAGAAAAGAATGTGGTTGCTTATTAGTATGACAGACCCAGCAGATTGTAATATATTCTTGAATATATCTAAAAAATATCTAAATACAAAGATTTTCTAGTGGAAATCTAAAAGATTGCCTGATGTGGACATCAATAATCCGGGTTTAAGTTCGAACTTTTCGTTCTCGTTCGCTCTCTCTGTCTCTCTCTCTCTCTCTCTCTCTCTCGCTCTCTCTCTCTCTCTCTCTCACACACACACACACACACACACACACTAGTTATCGTTCGCTTTGTTTCTCTCGCTTGTTAGTTTATTCGCTCGTTTGTTCTCTCTTTGTAAGCCCCCCCCCCATATATATATATATATATATATATATCTGTAAGTTCAGATAAAATTTAGAGGGGAAATAGCCATTTTCAACATATCAGTTTAAAACATGCATTGTCATATAGTTTATAATGTTAGACATTCTCCATTAAAAACAATGTAAGGGCTTATCGCCGCGCAACAGAGGTTGCCATTGTGATCACTTAAGTTAGTCAACATCGAGCTTGGTCGGGAACTAGATGGATATCTACTTGAGAATAATAGTTGGCGTAAGTTAGGATGAGCAATTTCTGTAATTGAGAATAATTCAGAATTGCTAATCGGAGAGCAAAATTCATGTTTCAGTTGGCTTCCTTTTTATCACATACGAGCAAATATGTTTTTGAAAAAGGCAAAAATCTATCAGCTATGGATCAAATAGTAAGCCCTGCATCACTAAGTCAATATATCAAAAAACTTTTACAATATATATATATATCGCATCGTTCATACAGCAATGAATTAGAACACGCTCAGTTATTGGGCACGTATAATGATAATATACACGCTAAAAAGTCTGCCTTCTTCTACCGTAGCTCAGAGGTAGAATCACCGACTGAAACCAATTCGGTCGGATTTCAATCCTGGGTAAAAAGCAATCGGCTGTCTATCCGTACTGATGAGCTGTGATACAGCGAAACAGATCTGTCTGCGGATTACTATTCACGCTCTCACACTCTGATTGAGCACCCTGGAAGAATGGTAGACTTTGAAAAACAGTATCTACTCTGACATTTACGCATCGTTCATCCAGAAGTGGATTAGAACACTCTCAGCTATTGGGCGTGTATAATGATAATATACACGCTAAAAAGTCTGCCTCCTTCTACCGAGAGCCTGTAGCTCAGTGGTAGAATCGCCGACTGACGCTAATTCGGTCAGGTTTCAATCCTGGGTAAAAAGCAATCGGCTGTCTAACCGTACGGATGAGCTGTGATATAGCGAAATAGATCTGTCTGTGGATGGCTATATATATATAACCATCTGGATACAAACCTGATTGGTTGTATCACAACTGATCAGTGCAGCTAGATTAACCGTTTGCCTCAAGCTGGGATCAAAATTTGACTGATTTGTCAATATATATTTAGACATATATCTTTTCGCTACGCTATTGGCGCACAGCAGATAAAAGCAGCTTTCACGGCAGCTTATTTACAGGACGTAAATAAACAGCCAGTAACTGAGAGCGTTCAATTTAGTCGCTGAACCGAACTGGGTTGAATTCATTAACCAAAAAAAAAATATGGCTTTAAATCATCTGCAAAAGATGATACGCTGTATCGAAAAACGTATATATATATACATTGATGTACAGATATATTATGCATATAAGCAACAATGTCTAGTTTTGGCATGTTTCGTTAAAAAATGACACATGAGATGCTGTGATTACGTTTGTTTTATATAATTTTTCATATGATCTTATATCTTTGTTTTCTTTTCATTACATAAATTGTCAATAGTTTCATAATATTTATTCACTTCTTTTGTATAAAACTGTCTTGATTTGTAATATATCAAAATATTTTCGACATACAGAACAGTCAAACCTTGGAATTTTTTACGATATCGTTAATCTGGAGATAAACAGTTTAACTAATAGCATGTAAATAGTTAGTCATTTGCACGCTCCTATATATTAAATAAGTTATATATACTTCTCTTTATTTTTAACTATGTTGTTTGATCCATAATTCTGAAAGGCAACTTCATTTTTCCTATACTTTCCCAAAATTCTGTGCCATATGTCTCACGCTCATTTCCCCTGTCTTTCTTTCTTTCTATCGGTCTTATGAGTATTATATTCTAACAACCCTCTTTTCTCATCACATGTCCCAGAAACCTAAGCTTATATTGTATCCAAAAATAATCGCAATTAAATGTAAGCGCAATTGTTGTTTCATTATTTCTCTTGCTGACAGTTATATTTTATTACTAAAAAAAATAATTTAAATTAGAAAAAAATTTAGATCTTCCGATCTCAAGTGGAACCATTGAGTCAGTAGCCCAATCCACTGCTAGGAAGGTTAGATCCCTGTGTCGGGCCAGGATGTTTTTTCCCGCCTTAACCCATTTTGCACATATACAAATCAAACATCCGTCTGTGCATGGAATACTGCTGTCATACATGGTCAGGCGCCCCTGCTGTTCATCTCAGTGTTCTTGACAGGCTCGAAAAGAAAATCAGAAATGTGATAGGTACCGACTTAGCGGCTCGACTTCAGTCACTTTCTCATCGACGGGATGTGCCTTCCTCCTGTCTGTTCTATAAATATTTTCGTGGCTTCAGCTCCGACGAACTTAAGTCACTGGTAAATTCAATGTCAATACCCATCTCTTAACCACTTGACTCCAGTTCTTTCGACATCACCCTGTATATCATTTCCTTTCTCTCTACCTTTGCAACTGTCGTCACACGTGTATTCCCATCCTTGTCTTGCTCCTTTCTCTGACACCTTCTGTAACTGGCTCGTCTTTCACTTTACTTTCCTCCTATCTAATCTTTTTATCTTATGTAGCCCCCTCCGCATCAGTGGCGTTACCGCCTTGCTTGGGGTGAAAGATTAAAAAAAATATGTGATCATTTATCTATTTGTTTTTAGTAACAAAAACAAATAGATCGTTAGTACATATCTAATTAGGAGTAAACTTAGGCTATTTGAGCTAACAGTAGCTTCCAGAAATTTGCAAAGTATTTTGTGTATAGGTATGAACAATTACGTTTATCGAACCTTTAAGCCGTGACCGAAATATGTTCGACTAATAATAATTCCTTGTTGAAAAGCATAAAATTTCAGGTCATGTATCGCCTCGTAATCTGGTCTGGGACCTGTCTGCGAATGACATCTGGAAATAAAGCGTCTCATTGTACCGGAAGCAACATATATAATTAAAATCTCTGGCATCATGATCTCAGAACAGTAATAAAATTATCCAGATGGATATTAGCGTTTAGATGGGAAGGAATCCGGCAAAAATTTAGAATGGAAATCCAGACGATTGCAATAGGTTTGTATTGAGAAGTTTAATACATAGTATTTAAAATTATATTAACGCATATAACCTGTCTTGATTTATTCAGTTTAATTAGTTTTTCCATTTAATTTCTAAGAATTCAAGGAGTTAGTCCAAAATTTTCAAGACATTCATATATGTCTTCGATACATATGAAGAAAAGGAATAACAGCTCGGAAGACGAAATTGGTGCGCCGAGTCTGAATACCTGTCAGGTGTGTTGCATTCCATTCAATCCACTTTCCCCAGCTAACTTGTATCTGGAAAAATCATTAATATTCTCCAAAAAATCATTTATTTAAATTTATTAGAGGAAAGGTAAAAAAAAATATTATTACAATCTAATCTGCCAACACAGTCGATTGACATCTCTTGTCCATCATCCTTTCCTCATCATTTTCTCAACACCACCTGTAACTTGTTCTCTCTTTTCACTCTACACTCACGAAATTCTTTTAACAACAGTATTCCCATCCTTCTCTTAACCATCCTCTGACACTCCTTGTAATCGGTTTCCCTTTCTTTTCCCTCTCCTCATATGTAACCTTTCACTTTCCTCTTATGTAACCCCCTGCACACCAGTGGCAGTTTCGCTTTGCTTGGGGTGAAACGAATATAAGAATAAATGACTCACACAGTGTTGATGATCCATAAAAAACCAAATTGATATCGCAATTAAAAATTCAAGGATCACATGGTAGAATGTTAGTGAGAGGTGTGCTATGAATATAAGAGATACAAGGAAGTAAAAATAAGGAGGATATATAGCGTTTGATCCTTGAAATGACCATGATGTTTGTACTCTGGCAAGGATTTAGGACATAAATCGAAATAATAATGAGTATATCAAACAAGGGTGTTATAATGGAAAGCAAGTTATCTAGATTGAGGAAGGGGTTGAATTATAAATAATTTCTGTTTAGTAAGCGTTATCATTACACATACAATCATTATTTTATAACTCCACCTAATAGTATAGTAACAATATTAGTATATCAACTTAGATTTTTTTTCATAAGCTATCATAATAAACTGCAACACAATTTAAAATAAAATAAGAGTCTTAACGCCAAGTTAAATCCCAATAAATGTTGACAAAATAATGCAACGTTAAAATGTACAAGAAGTAGACGTGCATGTGGATTAGACGGGTATTATGTTATTTTGTTTCTCTTGGTTGAATTTATGCTTGTTCATAGACGAAATTCTGATGTAGCCAATGATGAGTTGTTTTGTTTGGCTGATTTTTGGCGTTCGTTTGAAGAATTTAATAACCACAAAATTAAATCCTTGTATCATCAACAATTATGATGTAGTGTCATCTGATGATCGCCTCGTTTCGATCAACGGAAACATGAAAACATTTTGTAAGTTTGAAAACTAAGTTGATGTGGGCCAATTTTCTTGGTGACTGCCTTCAACTTGATAAAGTTCTTCGAACTTGTTTGGTTGTGGAATTAACCCTTTTAAAGAGAGTGGATAAAACGTTTGCTTTCTGACCATAAATCTCGGGTTCATATCCAACCATAGTCGATTTGTCAGGAAGGTGACTTCTTGAAGCTATCGGTTCGGTAGAGGCTGTTCTAGTCTTGGAAAGTACCTGAAAACCATCTTACGGGTTGAGCTAAGCTTTGTGAGTGTAATTGAGTAGAAGTCTCTCTTTGAGAAAACTGCGTCGATGGTTGTGCTAGCTCGAAGTCACAAGTCATCGTGACCGAGAGTTACTGAATAGGTACTTAATTACATGATATTTCCCTGTGGCGCAGGTGACAGACGAGTCCAATAGAGTCGACAGTGAATAAAATTATCTGATATCATGCATACAGTGAGGGATGCCACTGCATCCTTGTTCAGATTCTTGTTCACGCTGGATAACGCGTTCTCTCCCAAAAACTGTAAGTAATGTCCGCTCAGCATACTTCCCGTATAAACCACAGGTAGGCAATGTGGGTATTGAAATGTGCTTGAGCAGGCGTTCTACAATAGGGATTAGCTAGTCGTCCTGGTAGACTAATATCTTCTATTAAGAGTGACCAGCCGTTAAACATCTTCATTATTTTAAATAATTTTCCTAGTATTGAATGTTGTTCTGCCTGTGTTTCTGACTTCAATTCTTCGGTTTTTTGTATACCCAATTCCTTTCAAGAGTTTTGTATAAGTTAAAAAAAATATTCAACTGAGAACTGAATATTACTGTTATGACGTTGTTGTGTTAAATGTTATATCTTGCCAGATTCCACATCACAACAAATGCAAAAGTCAACAAAAATAAATTAACTAAAACTAGTAATAAGATGATAAAATAGATTTTAGCTCGACTCAGTTGTGTGATAAAAATGACAATAATAATATGAAATAAATATAGTGACACGACATTATACCAAATTAACTCATGTAAATATTTCTGAAAAACTGTGCAATTGAGTCAAATATTAAAAACGAAACATGGGTCAGTATGTAAATTATTTTTTTTTCTTTTTCTTCCTCGAATGAAAATCGTAACATCAAATTCATTACAAGTATCTTTACGTATGCATATAATGTCAACGGTCTTCCAAATTATTGCTGACGTCATTTCGACCAGCTGCATCTCTTTCCACACATCTTAAAGAAAATGAAAACTTGAATGTTTTCTTGTGCAGTGGCATCCCTCACTGTATGCATGATATCTGATAATTTTATTCACTGTCGACTCTATAGGACTCGTCTGTCACCTGCGCCACAGGGAAATATCATGTAATTAAGTACCTATTCAGTTAAGTTGCTGTGTTACCAGACAAGCCGACGAATATCCATTTTTGAAATCTCTCTCGAAACGAAGAGGAACATAAGAAAAAAGTTAAAAAAAATGTAGATGATACGCTAATGCTTTTCACTCGAGTATTTCAACGTTTCGTTCCCTATCACACGTTTATCTTTCGTTTTTTATTTAATTTTATATATATATATGTGTTTGTGTGTGTGTGTGTGTGTGTGTGTGTGTGTTTAAAGATTCTCTTTTTAAATTCTTATTTTGTTTTTTCTATGTTCTTCAATTTATAGTTTTCTAACAGCTTACTGGAAGAACTTTTTTCTTTACAAAGTAAAAATCTACACCACTTGAAAGTTATCTAAAGTTAAATGAGTTATTGGAAAACCTTTCAGCAATATTTTTTGTCTACGACCTTTTGCAAAGGAGCAGCAAATAAGGCATGCCAATCTAAATCTAAAATCTATCTATCCAAAATTATTTATAAATGGAACTTTGTCTGTGTGTGTGTGTCTCTGTGTGTGTGTCCGTTACCTATAGACTCCGAAACGGCTGAACCTATTTTCTTGAAAATTTACACAGTTGTGCTATAAGCGGCTGCGAGTGTTTTTAGCTAGGTTTTGTGTCGAGCTACCCCTGATAAATATCGATAATAAAAAAAAATCGGGTTATAGAAGGAGTCGTCCGATTTTAATGAAATTTGATACATTCACAGACAAAGACATAAGAAACGATATTCAGAAGTTTCAAGGTTGCAGTTTTTACACTAGTGCAGAAAATCGATAATATATATATATAAAAGCTTTCATTACACCCGAGCAACGCCGGGCTATACTGCTAGTGCACAATAATTATAAATTATCACCACTAAATTATAAACTCTCAAAGATTTATTAAAAAATGTGAATGATATATTGATCTACAATACCTGGTACATAAGCCTGGTTTAGATTTTTTAGTACGTATTTTCACCTTAGAATATCTATCAAGTTCGAATTACTTTAATTGCTAAGCGTGCTAAAATAAGGTGAGCTCTCAATGCCCTCTATCTTAATTATTTTGCAGCCTTATCTTCTGCTGAAATATCCGAATGCTTCTCTCGTAAATTATTTACCAATTCTACTCTTGGCTCGTATGAGGTGTATCTTTGAATGACTTAAAACTGAGTCTCTTAGTCTAATAGGTATATAATTTCATTCGGGATTTCTCCTAGTATCTATAAAGTTGATTCCCACGAAACATATGGAATTGATGGCGTTTCTACAAATAGAGTTAAATGTGCTTCAGAATTGGCTCTGCTTCTCTCTATTTTCTAAAATAAACACTTTGCAACTTCCTCCTTTTTATCCTTAAGTCCTTGTTTTCCAAAACCCGAATGTCCTCTCTAACCTCTCTAACTTCTCCCTATCTGCATCCTGCTTTCCTGCCTGTTGGAAGTCCTCTTCTGTAGTACCTATATTTAAGAATATTGGCGAACCTTCGGACCCCGCTAATTACCGCTCTCTCAGCCTCCTTCCGATCTTTGGCAAAACTTTTGAAGCTATTATCAACGCCGAGGTGATTCAGCATCTCACGGCCCACATGCTTCTCTCGGACAAACAGTACGGTTTCCGCTTCACCAGGTCTACTGCTGATATGCTATGTGTGTGTTTGTGTTTGTGTTTAAAGACCATGACCGAGTACATATACCAGGGTCTCGACAAGAATGGCGAAGCACGAACCGTTGCCTTGGACATCTCCAAAGCGTTCGACAGAGTCTGGCATAGCAAACTGCGGAGCTATGGTATAACTGGATATTTGTTTGATCTAATCCAGTCTTTCCTCTCTAATCGCACATTGAAGGAAGTATTAAAAGGTCATGCCTCCCAAAACTACTATACGAACGCTGGCGTCCCTCAAGGCTCTATCCTGGGTCCCACGCTCTTTCTGATCTACATTAATGATCTCCCAGATACCATTAGATCAGGGTAGGCATATACGCCGGTGACAATCTACTCTTGCATCGATCAAAAACACGGTGTGGGCGACAAAGCGAAACTCGCTGCTGAGCTTGAAAAGACCTCCAATCCTTGGTGGACTGGGGTAGGAAGTGGCTCGTGAATTTCAATGCCTCCAAAACGAAGCTTCTATCAATTAACCACCATAGACAATCGCACCTACCTCCCATTAGCATGGAACAGGCTTGCCTCCCTGAGAGTAAAACACTACGCCTCCTTGGCCTTACACTCTCGGCGGACTTCAAATGGAATGACTATATCGAATCCATTGCTCAGTCCGCTGCTATGAAGGTCGGTTCTCTGTGCAGGGCCCGGAAATTTTTATCGTCTGAATCTATCCTGCACATCTATAAATCTACAATCCGGCCGTGTATTGAATACTGCTGCCACATCTGGTCGGGTGCCCCTGCTACTCTCCTCGGGCTTCTTGACAAAATACAACGGAGAATCTGTAAAGTGATCGATCCTGTCTTGGCGGACCGCCTGCAACCACTCTCTCACCGACGTGAGGTGGCTTCCCTGTGCCTCTTCTACAAGTACTTTCACGGCCTCTGCTCCGATGAACTTAAGACATTGGTGCCGCCTAGTTACGAATTTACACGTGATACTACATTGGCAACTAGGTGCCACCTTTTTACAGTGAAACCGATAAAATGTAACCGCAATATTTACTCCAACAGCTTCTTTTCTCGCACTTCCCGAATGTGGAATTCTCTTCCACATGCCTGATTCCCCGAAGGATACAATCTCCAGGAGTTTAAATGTAAGGTCAATAGACACCTCCTAACACGCTAACTTGCATCTATTCTCTCAAACACTCTCACCATCTAACCAACCCTCATTCTCGGTTCCCTTACCCGTCTATCACCCTCCTTCTGACATTTCCTATATCTAACTATCATTTCCCATCACTCCCCCGACCCTATGCAACACCCTGCGCTACAGTGGCAGTGGAATGTCTTGCTCGGGGTGAAACGATTAAAAAAATCGTTTGATTCTTCGAAATATCGACCAACTACATTTCTACCTCGTTGTTAAACTATAGAGGAAAGCAACGCGTAACATACTTAATAGGCTTGAGCAAGTGGATGACAGAGCGGGGTTTGGTTGAGAAAGCATTCTAAACGCCATTGGGATAGAGAGCGGTAGAAGGTCATAATTGCCTACATACCTGGATGGGAAGCACACAGACAAGAAGAAGAAGAAGAAGAATCAACTCAAAGTTCGTTAATCACCCGACTTTAAATAATCTTTCAAACAAGCAGTATGGTTTTCACTTGCCTCGGTCATCTGGCGATGTTTTAAGAATTATTGTTGAAAAATGAGGAAACTCGGATACATTTACATATCTCTGACACTGAATATATAACGCTCCAAAAATACACAACTACAATACTTCGGTACGGTGGCGCAGTAATTATAGTAGGTGCTTATAAATGTGTTACTATCATCTTGTTATGGTGAAACACACCTATTCTTTATTGAATAGACACTTCCACCTAATTTAAATATGAGTAGTAAGAGGAACGATGGTTAGTCGATGTTGGACGATAGCCGACAGTCGAATACGAAAGTTGTCAGCGACCGGGCAAGATTAATACAAATTATATAAAGTTCCTAACGTTTTTAATGGCGAACCTATTAGGACCGACTTTAGCACAAATACTAGCCTCCATTGCGAAAATAACTTCACAAAACATCTAGTGGTCATGAGTTCAATCCTTGGTAGTGGCGAACATGATGTGAACCGGTGATGGGACCACTAAATGATAACTTGAAACACGGTGGTATGGTTAGCAACATATCAGTCAGTCAGTTAAGTGCCATACGTGATACACGCTTGGGCGATCATGTCTCTTTCGAGACATGACTGACTGGGCAGAAGATTATCCCGCAGTAGGTTGCCATTGCTTTCTGCGGTAGACTGGTTGCTGACCAGGGCTATAGAACCCAATCTGCCCTGCTATTTAACCCATAACTGGAGGGAAGAGACGGATTAATACCTTTCCCGAGGGTATTTGCGCGTAAATGAATACAATGGATTCAGCTGGAATTCGAACTCGGCTCCCCGATTTCTCGTTCCGAGCCGATATCCACTTTACCACAACGCACATAACAACATATATCAAGTCAAATTATTGAGTCAAAAATATATACAAGAGAACAGAGTAACATAACCTTGGCTTACTAGTGACTGAGAGACAGACAGACAGACAGACAGACAGACTGCGCTGAGCTGAACTGAACTGAAGCCACGAGAGTAATTAATTTTCAGTTAATATGCTGGTAGGAAGAGTCCATACTTAAGTGGCTAACGCTCCACAACACCCACTTCCAAGAGCTTTTCCCCTAAAAGCTGTTTAATATTTCTTCCGTTTTGGATCGGCGATCAAAGGATCTACAAATTTTTGTTTTCTTCTAGATCGCTTTATTTTGGGTGAAGCTTGGGATGCCTCGAGATCTAAACTCTCAAAGACGGTGTCTATCGGCTCTTCATTAATCTATGGTGATTCATTAATGTCGGTTGTCCGACATTTCCTCAATTGTTTCTGTTGGCGCTTCTATATATTCTGGGGGCCTTGAATTATATACGAGATTTCGCACTTTTGCTTTACTCTGCCTACTTCCCAAAACGACATGTTGTTGTTATAGACTTTGAACAATACTTTCTCACCGCAGGAGTAATATTTTCTGGGAAGGGTAACCGTTTTTTTTTCAATTTTGCCTGCTTTGGAATTAGCTTATCAAATACTGATCTCATGCTCATAGCCAGTTGATGTGGACCGGTGGTGAGACCACTATATGATAACTGGATTCACGTTGGTATGGTTAACAAAATATAGTAAGTCAAAATAGATACAAGAGTACAGAGTAACATAAGCTTGTCTTACTAGTGACTGACAGACAGACTGAAGCCACGAGAGTGATTAACTCTCAGTTAATATACCGATGGGAAGAGTCCATAGTTAAGTGGGTAACGCCCCACAACAGAGCCAAATTCCAACATGAAAGAACAATACTTGATTTCACTGGATATTTTGCAATAATCAACGAGATAATCCACATCAGCCAATCTATGGACAACTGATGATGGCCAGAGGGTACTTGTTCGAAATGTTGTGTCTATTATAACACCTATATCAACCAAGATGAGAATAAAAGTTCGAAGTAATTCCAGGATTATTGAACATTTCTCATCTCAGAAATAAATAGAAATATCTCGAAGTTGTTTGACAAAGTTTATAATTATTTTCATTTGCACAAGTGTTATGGTCGAAGTTTTGATGTGATTTAAATTTTCTTAGCAAGTGTAGACATTTAAGTTATCTTGAGCGATCCCGGATGTGCGTTGTGGTACAGTGGATATCAGCTCGGAACGAAAAACCGCTGAGCCGAGTTCGAATTCCAGTTGAATCCATTGTATTCACTTACGCGCAAATACCCTCGGGAAAGGTATTAATCCGTCTCTTCCCTCCAGTTATGGGTGAAATAGCAGGACAGATTGGGTTCTATAGCCTTGGTCGGCAACCAGTCTACCGCAGAAAACAATGGCAACCTACTGCGGGATAATCTTCTGTCCAGTCAGTCATGTCTCGAAAGAGACATGATCACCCAAGCGTGTATCACGTATGGCACTTAACTGACTGACTGAGCGATCCCTTTATTTTAGATTAATTTACATTCCATGGCCCTATCCATGATCTATTTGATCAAAGGCTTAACCGATGTCGTCAGTTATCGATCTAGTATCTATGCTGATAAAAACAATTTACTCGTGCCTCAATAATAAATATCATGAGTTTAATAATGTCGAACTGGTAGCTGATCTTAAACAAAAAAAATATTTTTTTTTTGTTAACTAGAGCCAAAAAGCGCTAATTAGTTGTAATGCTTACAAAATGAATTAGCTTTCATCAGAATGGATCATTCGAAACTTCAGCAGAATAATTTATTACGTCTATTAAAGTTTTCCACTGACAATTGGAACAATTATAACAAATCCGTTTTAGGTCTTCTGCTAGAAAATTTTGTTCACTCTATCGGAGACGTTTTCTTGATAGAGTCTATCTTGCAATATTATAAACATATCGGTCAATCATGCATTGAGTATTGTTGCCACATAAGGTCAAATGCCTCTGCTATGTCTCCATAAATTCTGGATAAAATCCAAAGAAGTATCTGCAATATTATGGGTCCATACCTAAAATCTCTATATCAGACATTTTTTTTACTCTCATTGAGTAGCCTCATTTTTGCCTTTTCTTTAAATATATTATTTGTAACCTAAGTACTATCAGTTTAAACTAACACTTTTTTCTATATTGGCTTACGACCATATCACGGTGAAACTGCGGTTCCCTATGATCATCAAAGTTAAACAACGTTGTAACTGACCAAGAACTAAATAGGTGGCCGCTTAGGAATACCATGTGCTATAAGTTTGAATGCGTGGGCGGATAATGGATCGGAATTGTTAACTGGGGTATTGAGTTCCAATTACAGCAAGAGTAAGTTATAATCACTTATACCAAATACCAGTGAGAGAGTTATATTTTCCTGCACTATCTAAGAATCACAAAGTATCTTAAAAAATCATCGTACATTAAAAAAGATTTTCTGGCTTTAAATAACCTTCAAATGATTGATAAACTGTAGAAATAACCATTTTGCTTAAATAACGATTTTCTAAATTTCAAAAGTACATTAAGAAATTTCCCAACATATTTCACTTCACAAAATTATATTTTATTAATCCATTAGTTATATAGTAAAAGCGTTGTTTCAATTTAAAATGATGCCAGAAAAATATGGATTTAAACAATTATCACTATATTTGGTCTTTGATCAATGATTGATATACTCGTGATTGAAGACATTGTTTCAGAAAACGTTTTATAAATCCTGTTCAATTTAGAAATATGAATTTCTAAATTGGTTTATGTTTATGGACATTGTGATAATTATAAATACAAATCTAAACATATTTATGAATATATATATATATGCAAATCTGAACATATGGGGAAATTTATTTTTCTACGGAGAACCATGGTTAATAAAATGGCACCCAGCATTAGAATCTTTTGATCAATCAAAGCTTCCACTAACGGATCTGACCAACCGAAACAAAATAATTCCAATGCCATTGCATATATTTTCCATTTCCTGCGAAGATACATTAGGACGTAAATAAACAGTTTGTACAATTACTCAGGTAAATATCAAATAATCTTGATTACACTATGTTGATCTTTCCTCATCTTTTTTGTTTTTATCACAAGGGTTCAGCAGTTGAAGACTTTCGCACTTCATCCGGTTAATATCGATATCGGTACCCTACAGAGAATACCAAACTGAACAATTTATTTAATCTACTGGATATTTGGGCATTTCGATTGTCTTGCTAGATCAACTTACGACTGACTAATGCGTCCGATGCCTACTGCGTGTCTCGTAATTTCACTCTTGTGTTACATATAAGAAAGTCAGTCAGTTAAGTGCCATAAGTGATACACGCTTTGGGCGATCATGTCACAAAAACATGACTGACTGGGCAGAAGATTATCCCACAGTAGGTTTCCATTGCGTTCTGTGGTAGACTGGTTATCAGCCAAGGCTATAGAACCCAATCTGCCTGTGAGCATGTGCGCTGTGGTGCAGTGGATATCGACTCGGAATGAAAATCGGGAAGCCGAGTTCGAATTCTAGTTGAGTTCATGGCATTCACTTACGCACAAACACTGCTGGGAAAGGTATTAAGCTGTCTCGTCCCTCCAGTTATGGGTTAAATAACACGACAAATCACAATATTAAATGTATATCATCTAAAATTGTTCAATTATTCATCTTGCTTCCTATGATTTCAACTAAACACTGATCGGCTCAGTTGCTGGTACTCCCAACTACTATGTCACCAAATTCATGAACTGACGCTTCAATGAACCAGACTGTTGTCTCGCATTTTTCGGTGAGGCACTTGGAGGTTCAAACCATGCCAGCCTGATAATAAGTGATGTGATTCTTTATGTTCTACTGAACTCACCCAAACTCATGCATTGTTACGGCTGCTGAAGTTGTTAAAGACTTTTGTCACTTTCTCGCATCTCGACGTGGTGCAATGGTTAACATGTTATTCTCACCAGAATCATTAAAATTGCGTTGTTATATTTTCGGCCTCAGGACACATTTAGGTCGCTTAGATTATCATAGACACCTTAAAGTGTTGTAATGGTTAGCAAGCCTGTTTCTATTGAACCATTACAATCGAATAGTGAGTTCGATCCTCACTGGGTGCCTCATTCTTTCAGCTTTGTGCCACATTTAAGCCGAGCTTAGAAAATCAGTTTCTGCCATTTTTCTTTTTGTTTTAATTATCGGCCAATTTACCGTATTTATTTCTATGCTAGTCCTACTAATGATGTCCGCATAGCCTTAATATATGTTGTGATAACAACAACAAAGTCTGCATGTAAATAGTTTAAATAAGGATGACTCTTCATTCTAGACATTTTACTTATCTTCTTTTGTTATCTTTCATTTCGAAAAAGCTGGATCCAGACCAGGTAGAAATTATAGCCAATAATAAAAACTCTTTTCTTTGAACAATTTTCCCTCAACAAACATCTATGTATTTTTGTGTTCTGATCTATTTGAATATACGAACTTGTTGACCACAAATTTGTTGTCTCCGTATTTTATAAAAAATCGATTAAGCAGTAAAGGCACAAAGGCTACCATTTTCTCGTCTGAGAGTTTCAACAACGATTATTACTAGAGAAAAGCTCAATTCATTTGAAATAAGCTGCAGACAAAATATTATAAAAACCATGGAACATTAATGGCTCCCTATGTACATACCAAGGTTTTCTCTTCCCTATTTTCTGCAACAATTACAAGAATGAAAATTAGATAAGTAGATAAATAAACGCTTCTCTTCAACATATTCTAAAGAGACCCGCGGACATGAAACGTATAAGAATGTGAATGCCATAACACAGTTAAACCAATAAATTATTATTATTAACGTTCAGATATTGAAAGTCTAAGATTAAAATGAATACATTTCAGAATAATATAATTTTAATTTTATTATATATATTTCTCTTTGTTTGATTTGGTTTGGTTTAACTTTAACGACCCATCAACCATTTTGGTCTTTTAAGGGTCACTTTTTGAATATTGGAATCACATTTTTTTTAATATGGTTCAATTGCCTTAAAGTAGTTTCATTCAAAAAACTTTTGTTGGTAATATATTTTTCATTCAAAAAGGTTTTGTTAGTAATATAGTTTTATTCAAAAAAGCTTTGTTGGTAACATATTTTTCATTCAAAAAAGTTTTGTTGGTAATATATTTTTCATTCAAAAAGTTTTGTTGGTAATATATTTTTCATTCAAAAAGTTTTGTTGGTAATATATTTTTCATTCAAAAATGTTTTGTGGTTATATATTTTTCATTCAAAAATATCTTGTTAATAATATATTTTTCTTTCAAAAAATTTTTGTTGGTAATATATTTTTCATTCAAAAAGTTTTTGTTGGTAATATATTTCATTCAAAAATGTTTGTTGGTAATATTTTTCATTCAAAGATGTTTTGTTGGTATATAGCTTCATAGCATTTTGACCTTGGTTTGGGGTTTAACTATTTACCCATAGGAGGGATCCTAGCAGTTGCCACCACTCCGGGTCACAGTGAACATGGGAACAACAGCAATTAAGAGGTGGTCCCATGCTCCTCACAACCTCCTAATCAGAGGCCTTGCTGCCAGATGCAGTTTACGGTCATACCCAGGACCATTTATTTTTGCAAAACAATTTGAATATTCAGAAATAAATCCAAACGCAAATATGATACTGATATTTCACAGTCTTCCCAGTTATATTTATATAAGAAAGATCATTTAACATTAAACACATGCCCAGGACTGGGTTTCCGGTTTCTTCACAAGTCTATTACAAATATACTTCTAATGTTACTGCCTAGACGCTGGAAATTCATTTACTATGTATTTGTCTAAAACGGAGTAAATAGATTCGATAATTTTCCGGTTCAAATGACTCTCTGTTCGTTTGAAAAGGAGTAGAGTTTACCTATTTTTCTGTTTGGGATTGGGTTTACGGTTCCATCTAAAGTGTTTTTATTCTCTTTTACTGATCTTTTATTCTCTTTCACATGTTTTAGTAATAACAAGGAAAAGTAACAATAACAGGTAAAAAATTCTGAGGATACCTTCTATTCTCTAGATTTACGTATCTATTGTTTATTTCATAGATTGCCTTATTTGCTTTCATTTTAGAAATCATGACTAATATTGAACCGTAACAGACATTTGTTGCGCAAGGCGCCGAAAAAAAAGACGTTTAGGTTCGGATATAAGCAAACAACTGAAGCATTATGAATGCCTGCAGACACCAGACAATCGCCGTTTGTTTGATTGATCTTTGGAATTACTAACAACGTTATCATTATGGCGACAATAGTAACGGCAGTTAAAAGATCGATGTTATTAAAACAAGAAGTCAGTTACGATGAGGAAACTGACAACAGTGAACGTTATTTCGATTTAAAAGCAGATAATCTTACCGTCAAATAGTGGGGATTTTTAATGTTACGGATACAGAGATTAAGAACATCTCATGCAACGTTCTAGACAACGAGATAAAACCTAAAGCGGGTAAATGCTCTCACTTACAACTTCCTCTCTATCTTCTCTTTCTCAATATGTATATAGTAAGAGAGATGGCTGGAAATATACATATATATATATATATAAATATATATATATATATATATATATATATATATATATATATATATAAACAGATATGAATAGAAGGATATAAATGAAAGCGATTATATATGGTTATAGTAGTCTCGAAAACCTTCCTCGAAAGCTTTCAAACGAAGGAAAAAATGGTTTTAAAAAGAAAAAAAAGAACGAGCTTAGGACATGAAACTCTGTCAAAAGTATTCGAACAGAAATCATCACGAAGCCCAAAGAAAATAGAAAAAAAAACCCAACACGAGTAACCATCAAAGAAAAGGCGCTCAATGCAAAGGTAGAGTGAACTTCATTGGACCTAATGAGCTAGACAAACCTCCCTACGTTTCTTCTAAACGAATCATCAGGGAAAGCTGGTTTTTCCTGACGATCCGTTTTGGAGAAACCTAGATAGTTTCGTCTGGCTGATCAGGTTCAACTATATATATATATATATATATATATATATATATATATATATATATATATATAGTTGAACCTGATCAGCCAGACGAAACTATCTAGGTTTCTCCTAAACGCATCGTCATATATATATATATATATATATATATATATAAACATAGATAGATAGATAGATAGATAGATATCAAATACCAAACTAAATGAAATGAAAGTGCATTCATTTTTGGGGGGGGGGACCAGACTTATAATATTTGTGATTTCTACCCGCCTACATCTGAAAAACCTTTAACTGCAGCTTTAAATTTAACTAAAAATTACTGCCTCATCAGGGACGAAGGTATTAACATCATGAAACAGGGTCTGAAATCTATTTTATCTTACGATGAATACTAGAGAAAACAACCTGATTTCTGTACCTATGAGGGCGTATGATTCTACGGAGGTCTGCAATTCAGTATGACACTTTTTGATCTGGAGATCTTGGGTATATCTTCGATTTATTTAACACTAGACTTCACCGAGACGAGGGACTGATTATCCGCCGCAAAACTAACCAACAAAAAACGGATAAACACAGAAAAGAGCTAATAAACATTTTCAAGAATCCCGATCATAATATTACCATCATAACTAACAATAAAGTGGTAAAGTTATTACATGTTACCTCTGACCTCAGCAATGTATGTACAAACTGTACACTAAGGACTCACATAACCATACATACATTTAAACTCCTCTAACAATAAGGAAATTTTTGACAACTTTAATATTAAATATGCCAATGCTTTTGAAAAAAGTAAACGCAACTCTAATTTAGAATACTCTGTTAAAATCAAGGTAGGAAGGAATAAGCAGAAATCATGTAAACGTAACATTATTTGGTTTAACCCGCCTTTCAGTCGTAACCACCGAACCAACATTGGTAATCTATTCCTTAACTTAAGCCATAAACATTTCTACCATTCAACCACACTAAACAAATCTTCAGCAAAAACAATGTTAAAGTCAGTTATAATTTCGTTAAGAACATAAACAAATATATTTCACAAATTAATATTATGATATCAAATAAATACTTGACCAGTATTAACAACATCGTCACCAAACCAATAGCAACATTATTCCTTCTAAAAATAATTGCAATTTCCAGAAAATATAACCTGTTCATTGAATGGTCAATGTATGTTCGAAATTATTGTTTATAAAGCTTAAAGACATTCGGATAATAATGATGTTAAATTTTTGTTTTGGAAGAAATTCTAACAGGTGGAAGATAAAATTTAATCGCCGCATGTTGTCTTTAAACAATATTAAATATTCTGCACTTATTTGCGTTTATTTATATCAGTAGTTGTGTACAAGTAGTTTCGTGTATATGGCTATATTTTATATTTTGTATATCATATGTAGAGTTTTATAGTCACATACGTTTTTGCTTTTAGCTTCTGTATTTGCATGGATATTGAATTATGTTTATTTTTTCAAGCACTGTAATATGACTGTGTCTGTATTTACCTCGTTCAGTCAAAGTGCTTGCCATCTTAAGAATTCTCTCTTACATGCAGTTTTGTAGCCTTTAAATGTTTTCCAAACTGGGCTTTAAAATTTAACGGATAAATTGACACGTTGATAAAAACAAAATGTATATATGTGTGCGTATATTCTTCTGTACATGTGTTTGAAAACCAAACTATTTTTGTACGTGTATATAGTCGTCTATTTGTCTATATGTGAATGTATATAGATTTGTATATGTATGCATCTATGTCTTTTAATCGTTTAATACCTGAATAACTTTATATTACTAAAAATCTAATGCTTTGTTAAACTTAGAATTAAAAGTTCGTAATAAAAAATAAAGTAAAGTGAATCTAATAGTCGATGAATAATGCTGAACTCTATTTTCATCAAATAGTAATGCCCCAATTATTTGTTCTAAGAGTATGTTCTTATATTCTTCAAATTTAAATTTACTTTATTCTGATTGGTCTACACTGTCTAGGTAACAATGCCTCTCTGATTAAGAGGGTTTGGTTAGTTTTTAATCTTTTTACACACTTCAAATTGAAATAAACATCATCACTTGATCAGACACAGGTAGTGTCGAAACAAAATAGCTACATTTGTATAGATATTATATCATAATTATGTTATAAATTCTAAATAAATATTATTCGCTCTGGTTTGTATACAGCACTTTTTAAAAAATACTGTTTTTTATACCGAATTTTATTCCATCCGAACCTAATTTGTAATTGCACACACACACGCACACACACACACACACACACACATAGATAGATAGATAGATAGATAGATAGACAGATAGATAGATAGATAGATATACAGAAAGAGATACATAGACAGACATATATTTAGATAGATACAAATATATATATATAGAGAGAGAAAGGTACATATATATATATATATATATATAGAGAGAGAGAGAGAGAGAGAGAGAGAGAGATAGATAGATAAATAGATAGATATGTATACCTATATATTTGTATATAAAGATGGAGATAGATATATGGCGAGAGAGACAAATATATACAGAGATAAACATATGTATGTCGAGAGAAAGTTTTATATATATATATATATATATATACATATATATATATATATATATATATATATATATATATATATATATGTCATATAAGTGTAAACAAAGTTAGTTCGTTCAAGTTCTAAAGGACAATAACTGTAAAATATTTTTTTTTACAATTTGTCATACATATTCTTTTGTTTTCTTTATGTATCAAATGGCAAGAGACTTAAAGACAAATTGCCACTTTTCTCCAAAAATTCCGAGTCTTGGGTAAACAAGAAAACACAATCCGACAACCAAACATTGGTTTTATCTGTGTCATTTAACTTTCTACTTACCCGTAGCAAAAGTGACTAAACAACGCGAATCCACTGTATAACTCACCAAGAAGCATAAAAGTGTCAACCCTTTTCAATCTGAGTTTCTATAATGACCACGTGGTCTTATATGTGGTGCTGAGAATGGTATATCACGATTCAACAATGGAAATCAGCATTTTTTTCTGTTTAATTATCGGAATACTGGTTTTGTGAAGTGTTTCGAGACGAAAACTTTTTTTCTGCACACCCCCGTGTTAGGAAACGAAATAGAAAATTTAAATGGGTTCACTTTCCTCAATGAATCCATATTAGGGTTAATTTAACGATATAATTGCTTATATGGAGCAAACATATCTCCCCATGCAGAGAATAGCACGATGTGCCGGACATTCATACGCCGGAGATATGAAATATTTCCCACTTACCCTCTTAAGTAAAACTGCGATGGTTTTGTTAAATGCAATAATCTGGCGCCCACACGATTGATTTTCATTATTTCTTTTATAAAACTTCATCTCTGAAACTAATGAGACGGTTTCAATTGAAAGAATATCTCAGTGGCATGCTCAAAATTGTAAACGCTCGAATTATAAACATAGATGCTATGAGATGTTTTTCTCAAATAGCGTTTCGGTCGATTCGAGTACAATTGATCAGGCTAACCGATATATATATATATATATATATATATATATATATATATAACTTAGTCAGATCACACTCTGGAAGAATGATAAACTTTTAAAAAAAGCAGCTACTCTGGCATGTACGCATCGCTCATTCAGTAAAATTAATTAGAACACTCTGGCTATTGGGCGCGTATAATGATAACATATACGCTAAAGAATCTGCGTTCTTCTACCAAACGCCCATATCCCAGAGGTAGAATCGCCGACTGACGCCAATTCGGTCGGGTTTCAATCCTGGGTTAAGAAGCAATCGGAGTATAACCGTACTGATGAGGTGTGATACAGCGAAACATATCTGTCTGCTGATGACTATATATATCACTGCAATAAAATTGTTTAGAAAAAACAATTTCCATCATTCTAGAAACATGGAAGATCTTAACATTCAGTTAAAATGAAAAAGAAGATTTCGATAATTCTTGATAGATCGGTTATTGCATTTTTAGCGGGATATCGAAAACTCTGTTGGTTATTTAATGCTAAATTCTAAATATTTTTACACAGTTTTATTATTTTATGTTAGATAATGGTATAGTATTGATACAAATCGTTCAAAATAATCTATATTTCCCAAGTATATAAACAATTACAAATGATTATCTATTATTCTAACCGCACATCCAAGCTTACAAAATTTGGCATTCCAAGAGCGCTCACCGATATAGGCATTAGGTAATCTCGACATTGATTAACTTCGGTAGTTGGTAACATGATAATCTGACAACGGCTAATAAATTATTCAAAATCGTTTGGAAATATAGAGTATTTGAATGATTCGTACACACTTTATGTCGAGAAGAAGAAAACACCTATACAAACACAAGAAAACTTAAATAAAAAGATTACTGCTAGTACCTAATTAATGGAACTTATATATATATATATATATATATATATATATATATATATATATATATATATAAGTAAAATTAAGGCAGACACGTTATTTAATGGTAAATTTGAATTTTAGGCCTATTTCAGGTGAACCATGATCAGCTTCCGTCTTTATTGTACAAAGGATTTTACACGAATCCTACCACTCTATGTACAGGATACACCTTTGGATTCTTCTATACCCACACTACATGCTGAGATATATATATATATATATATATATATATATATATATATATATATATATTACTTGATGGCAGGTTCCTACCATCAAAAATAAGACAAAAGTCCAAACAAACATATGTGCGCAGATACACCGACAACTTCCACAATGTCTTCATGGTCAGGCGTACAAGCGCATTTCCCTATTACTCGAAACAATATCTCTGCTGTCACGGATTCTGCCTCAGCAACGCGACGATAAACAAATTTAAATGTTGATGACTCAACTATCTTCGGTCTGGAAACGCAATGTGATACCATCGTGCAGAACCACGTCCATTACCATTCTCTCGGTTGTATGTAAAAATCATATTTGACTGCTCAAAATGGAAATAACCAACCATTGTTAACGGAATGCTTCTCAGTTAATTCACTACGTTAAACGTTGAAGACAGACTAACCAC
Source organism: Ascarosepion bandense (assembly GCA_037127315.1). NCBI lineage: Eukaryota > Metazoa > Mollusca > Cephalopoda > Sepiida > Sepiidae > Ascarosepion > Ascarosepion bandense. Next base: position 511,432 of record JBBBDQ010001439.1, on the reverse strand, counting down.
AAATATACCCGAAACAGAGATGCAAACTACAAATCTGAAAAGCGTTTCAATTACAGGATGCAAAAGGAGACTCGAAATCGAAGGGCGCATTGGAATAGCTGAATACTAAGAAACAGGGAAAACAAAAAAAAAATATATTGGACTTTTATGTAATATAACTCCTCTTATATGGGAATGACTTCTTGACAGTTTCACAGAAATAAAAAGATGTGAATTATTAGATATGTGGTTCCGAAGAGGAATTGTACAAACACAATGTACCGACTAGTCTTATTGAAAATGAAAACAAAAAGCACACTTATTATTAACATCAGAAAGTGATAATTGGAATTTCAAGAATAAATAATGAAGAAAAAATGCTTGGGAAATTTAATACTCCCATGACATATTAAAGGTAAGAAGATCAGAAGAAAATAGCGTATAAAAAAGCTGACGAGTTTGTGTAAATTGAAAGAGTATTGCAAAGATAGCAAACAAAGACAAACTTTACAAAGTGTTACAAAAAACAGAAAGATTTAGCGATACATGATCACCCACGCTGTGAAGGGTTTGGTCCATAGAAGCAAATTCTAATGGCAATTATTCATTTTATTTTGAAATGACTAAGTATAGTTTATTCTCTCGCACTTCTCACTTGCGAAAATTACGTCCAGCCACTTGCTTTGCTATCAACTATAATTTACAAAAATTTAAATGCAAAGCTAATAGATATACTTTGTCTTCTTAATTTTTCTTGCTTTTTATTGTTTATGAATTGTTTATGAATTAATGGCAAATACTCACACAAATCTCAGAACGATTTAACAGAAAAGGTTATGTGTGCTTTAAGTCTATGTCTGTGAAAAGTATCAATTGTTTATTATTTAAGCATACATACATATTTTTTTGGATTCATTGAACCCTAGAAAGTTAAAACGCGTCATCCAATCTAATTTTAATGAAACGTTTTACTATCTGTCAAATTCCTTCAAAACTATTATATAAACATATTGTCGACATAAAAACCCAAAGACACACTTAAAAAGCATTTAGACTTTATTGTTAATCCATTCTGAAAATTTGGGTGAATATTCACCGCTGATCTATTTAAGAAAATGTTATATGAACCTCTTGCTTTCAAGCAATTCTGAATGCAATATAAGGATTTACCTTACATTCAATATAGGAAAGCGGGAAGTATATATTAAGTATATATTAATATGTTCCGACATGAACTAAGTATTATAAAAACAGATACAGTATATATATATATATATATATATATATATATATATATATATATATATATTTATATATATATACCAGAAGCAAGAAAAATATCCAAATTATAGAAAATAAAAATATCCTTGATGTAGAATTTTGTATTAATTATTCTTTAAGCAAATTTCAAACGATATATATATATATATATATATATATAGATATATATATATATATATATATATATATATATATACTAAAATAATGAAATGTCTATCGTAAGAGAATATCAATAAATGGCACACAAAATCGCTGACAATATTTGTTAACTTAATATTGTCTATTTTTATTAACTCTATTCATTCTTCACGTTCAAGCAATGAAATTAATTCCATTATGAATATCTCAACGCTAAATCAAGGTTAGCAAGTAGGAATATCATAATATCACTGTTTCCATGATGTCGATTCGTATTGGGTGCTACCCATGTAGACTTTAAAAAATTGTTTACTAGGAAAATGTTTAATTTTTTCAAAGAAAAGTAATTTATATATATAGATGTGTGTGTATGACTTTCTGTGTATGTTTGTTAGACTGTATTGATTTAAGGGCCAAAATTATCAAATTGTTTAGTAGTTTACTGATAGAACACCATTATAGGCAAGCAGAAATCTTTTGTCATAACATGTTCAGTGTCAAGATAAGGATAAATATTTAATAAAATATTAATAGAATTTTAATAGAAATTGCACACAGACACACATATGCACACACAAACAAACACATAGATAGATAGATAGATAGATAGATAGATAGATAGATAGATAGATAGATAGATAGATAGAATAAAGAACAAGTAGGAATCAGCTCAATCTAACATGGTTCTTATATATTAAAGCTTCTTCAGAGACCGAGCAAAAAAAAAATTATGTTATATTGTTTTTTCATTTTTTAAGTCTAGCGTCAATCATTGTAAAACGAACAATATGTGTTATTTTTCTATCATCTCGTCGGATTCCGATTCATATATTTAACGATAGATAGAAAGATATATAGAGAGAGAAAGGGAGAGAATGAGTGAGAGTGAGACAAACAGACAAATATATATATATATATATATATATATATATATATATATATATGAATAAATGAATGAAGGCTAATATCGTTAGGTGTTTACAGATAAAATTGAAGATAAATATATTTGCATTGATAAGTTACGGGATTAAGTTTGAAAATAAATATAGTTAAATGCATGAACGTTTATTTTTCATTATCAGTCTGCCAACTTATTGTAATAAGTAAGTAATATTCTGGAACTGGTGGAATATAGATAAACAACATATACAAGAAAACCGCATCTTTTCTTTCTAATCATCATACATGTCTGCGACCATCACTTCCAGCCCGATATATTGTTCCCTTCTTTGACACAATCGTGAATAATTAAAGCCCGAAAGATATTTTCTATCTTCATTCACTTTACCTTCAGTCAGTTGACGAGATTGGAAAAGGTTTCGTGCGTCGAGCGAGCACTGAAGTTGCCCGGGGTAAATGTCAACATTTCATTTCACAATCAATTTTGACGCGTCCAAAGGCTGATTTCCCGCGAGTATTGTTCTAGTCACGGACGTTCGGTATTGCATCGTCTTGATAGAGCTTCATTTTCGTTATATCTTTTCATTTGATTTGCCTGTTTCTTTTTTTTTCTTATGCGAATTGCCATTGTTTAAGAATATTCCGATTTAAATGATAACAAAATTTTAGTTTCATATTGGAATCAGAGATACGAATGAACACAAATGAAAAATGATGGTAACATTCGCATCATATGATGGAAAAGCCAAAAAGATTCCTTACCGCCATCTGAAGACATTGATATCTAATTAAAATAGATCTATTCAACTTGTACAGCAAGACTATTCTGAGAACCCTAGAAGTTATGCCAGGATTCGTCATTGGAGGCCACATTTGAAACAATATAAGATACGCAAATGATACAGTGCTGCTAGTAGACACAGAAAGGAAACTACAAGACCTCCTACAAAATGAGCTGAAGAGAGTGACAAGAAAGGACTACAAATAAGCTGCAAGAAAACCGAATGCATGGTCATCAGCAAAAAGATTTTCCTAAAATGCCAAATACAGGTGGGGGATACTAAAATCAAGCAGGGACAAAAATTTAATTTTGTTTTTTTTTTAATCATTTCACCCCGTGCACGGCAGAAATGCCACTGATGAGCGGGGGGGCTACATAAGTGTAAAAAGATTAATTAGAAAAGTGTGAGAAGTACAAACTAGTTAGAAAGGAGCAATAGAAAGCTGAGAATGCAGATGCGATGACAGATACATGGGTGGAGAGAAAGGGAAGGATATGTGGGGGTGGGGAGAGAGCTAGAGTCCAGTGGTTAATAGATGAGTATTGACATTGCATTTAAATTTCTGGAGGTTGTAGCCCTCAGGAAAGCAAGAATATGGGAGCGAGTTCCACAGGCGGGAAGTGCGAGAGAAGAAGCTGCAGGAATAGAATTGCCGTCTGCATTTGACTAACCTGACTGTGAATGGGTGTTGGGACTGAAACTTTCGAGTCTAGCCATAATCATGAAAAGGATCTGCGAAGCGCTGCCATGATGGAGAGACTCGCTCAACTGCGTTCATCATACACACTTATCTGTAACTCCTACTCGCAACACTTCAGCAGTAGGCTGATCCTTCACAGCTATCCCCGTCACTACCACCACTGCCTAGTAGATAAAAAAAACGCACGCACGATTTTGTTACCAAGATAAAATACACTTTTTTTATTCCGTATGATATTACTCCTTAACGAACGCCGTAGAATGAATATGGCAAATAATCTGGTAGAAACACATCAAGAAACATTTAGAAACTATTGCATTGTTATTATTTTTTAGGAATTAGAGAATATATTGCTATTTTTTTATATTTGAAACTTCATCTTTGTTTCTTCAATACTTATATTTGTATTTAAGGAGCGAAATTAGATTAAAGAACTGAAATATATAAGGCATCTCTTGTAGATTAACAAGAAGATAGAACTTATATAAGAATCGGTGACTGCAGTAGGACATTAGTTTAAAAATGTAAAGATGGCCATGTTCGTTAAATAATTGACAGAAGAATAAATGCCATTTAATTATATCATCCATGGGGTCGTTACCTTTGAAAAGCATGAAGAGGATTGACAGGAAGAAGTTTAATGTTTGATATTCTGAAAATAATTGATATTCTTTTATGAATAGCAGTCTTACTGCCGGTGTTTAAAATACGGATTTTGCAAGAAGACAAAAGTCAACCATCGAAACAAAGTGAAAGTTGTTTAATGATTATGTTCTGCTTGTGATGACTTAAGGAAGTAAGATATGGATGCCGAATACCACTACTGCAGAGACACTTGCATTGGCACCAACTAAAATGGAGCGAAACATGTTCGATATCACCTTAAGTGACACGAAGACAATTACTTTTATTTGAAGAATAAGTTCGAGACCATCAAAGAAAAAAAAAACAAGAATACGAAGTCCATGTATCGTACCTTACTAACAACAGGTGGACTATCAGAGCGACAGAGCGGAAACCAAGACAGTGCTAAGGGCAAGATGACGCAGTGACTTTACGCTATATTGTAGCCTCATGGTCCAGTCTGGCCTGAAATATGAAGTGGTAGCAGTCAACAGGAAGGGGTTACTCCAACGGGAGTGAGAAGATCATATATTTGCATTTGTAACCCTATCATATACAAATCCCAAGTAAGATATCCTATTTTCGTGAATCGAGTTTTTTCATATATTACGGTTGGCAGATTTGAAAAAATCGCTTATAAGGCGGCCACATTTGGAATGTCGTATTGTACAAAAGAATATCGAAAAACTGCATTTGTAATTTCCGCAATTTTTTACGAACTTATATATATATATATATATATATATATATATATATATATTGATTTGGGTATGTTAGCCTATAGGAATCACAAACCTTAATTAACCGGTTTTATTCAGATCAAAGTTTCTTAATTTAACCAAGTCTTTTTGCGTCAGTTTCGTCCTATAGAATTACAGCATTGAACGGTAAAAACATTTTTCTGTCTTATCATTTGAAATGACGTCAGTAAAGTAAAGTTTTGCATCATATATGCTTTTCTTATATTTATTTATTGTAATTAATGTGTTCTTTTTAGGAAAAGCGAACATCTGCAGTAATACCCGCTTTGTTATGTAAGATTACCAGAGGCTTTTCGCTTTGATGCATTTATCTCCGATCTGTAATTGAGTTAAAGACACACGTCGAGGTATTTCTGATTTGTGTACTGCATGTAGAAAAATAAGAACAAAGTCAAAATATGGTTAAAAATAGAGAACAGGCCTCTTTAGAAAACAACCCACATAAACAGAAACGGAATATCATTTAGCAGGTGTAGCTTCTTTCTCATAAAATATAGAAATGTTGAAACGTTATGTAACATTAATCCATGTAATATTGTAGTAAATGCTGTATAGTTTTCTCACATACAAAGAGGAGAATTGAAATAACAGAGATATGATTCTACAGAAGCTGAGAAAACCATAGAAATATTATTAACGACGTTTTATGAAAAATTAGAAAATATTAAATATCAGGGTGAGTCGAAATTTCTAAGACATATGGAGATGGAGGACTTGGCAACTTTGTAACATATAAGAAAACAGAGGAAAATACCAAGTAAAGAATCGAAGCCACGTATAAATATTGATTTTAGAACAAAAACAGTGAGGGATAAGTTGCAAAACAAATATTGGTATTAAAAACAAAAGAGAAAAATGAAATATGATCGTCGAATGCATATAAACGAAAAGAAGTTCCAGTTAAAAAAAATTGTGTTTAGTAAATTGTTTCAATAATTGTATTGTGGAATTTATTTTTTGCATATATAATAAGCTTGAAGTACGAAATTTGCACTATGCATACAAGTTGAATTAAAGCAAATAACAGATAGATAGATAGATAGATAGATAGATAGATAGATAGATAGATAGATAGATATAAGTGGTGATATAAAGAGATACATAGGAGATACATAGTGCTATACATAAATGTGTACACATGTAGATGATAATGCAGTGTATGCTGGGAAATTCAGAAGAAATTGAGACAGGAATCCACAAAAATGTCGTTTGGCTGAAAGACAATAAAAATATCATATAGGAACATGTAAACAAATCGTAAGTCTTAATTGAAAATATCACAACACTTTCATGTAGAATTAGTTACAAAGAGTTGATAATTCTTGAGTACATAATGAAAAATGTCTACGTAAATTTGATACAAACAAAGCAGTAAAGGTTAGAAGGTCAGTATGAAAGCAACCTACAGGACGAATCTGTGTATATGGATGACAGAATAGCAATTGATGTGTTTAAACCTATGAAGTGTACAAAATTGTAGAATCATGTTTGGCCACGACGTAAAGGAACAGGACACTCAAAAGAAGGAGCGGAACATCTCAGCTACGATTTCATAATAATAGAAGCATAAAAATGAATGAGGTGTAGAACTATCTGTGTAGAGTAATATCAAAAGAAGAATAGTGTGAGAGGTATCCGAAAGCTCATAGAAATAGAAAAAAAAAGCGTCCAGTAACTTAGCAAATATTCGTACTTCACGCCTGTCATATAGTATTCATGCCTGCATAGAAGCGAAAGATGCGCAGTTTTTGTACAGATGTAATACCTAGCCCGGCTGGCTCGCTGGCCCCCTGACAATCACGGATGCCAATGATGATGATTCAGAATTGATGCTGTCGAACACGGTACCAATTATGACGACGCTCTCGGGTCGCTAATCGTGATGATGGCCTCGTCACAGAAGCTGGTCCTCAAGATGTCTATTACAAAGGTGAACCTTCCTGCTCACGCTGTGTATTTTGATCTCAGGAAAGACACTTTGAAAAGACGTTTCTCTACCACCTCAAAAGAGACTAGACACATGTCTACACTTGTGTTAATAAAAAACACGGCACAAAAAAAAAAGATGAATATATTTGAAGATGCCTGGATGAGTTGCGAAAATATTTTTATATATAAAAAAAAAATTAACAACAAAAGCAAAATGTACAATCGTCGAATTCAATTTTCACAACGGATCGAAAAATTCGTTTAGAATAATCAGAGCTTTCAATTTTCCCAATTACTTTTAAAACAAATAGTTCTTTCAAGGCTCTTTATGGAAGCTTTACGGAAATAGTAGAAGTGGAGCGAAAGGGGTGTGTGGCGACGGCCGTAGTAAGTTCGTTTGGTCTCTTTCAGTCGGCAGCTCTGAAACATAACTTGGCTTTTCTGTTTCTATACATCTTCAGCTAGGAGTCAATCGGAGGCGCATTATTCGACTATAACTCTTTTAAGTCGGTCGGCTGCGGGCTTTTCTACGTTTCTTTACATCTTCAGCCATTACCTCTATGGAAGGCGACCGGTCTTCTTGGTCGTGGCGCTCAGTTGGGAACACTTTTCCCTCAGTCGTTACATCTCGACTGTAACTTAACGAACTGCAATAACAAACTCATTTTGCCACTCGGGCTCCCGATTTTTATACTTGTCCCAAGTTCTCTTGGGGGATGCGTAGAGACCCGGAGTATCTTATGCAAATCAAATCATTGACCATTGAGATTACTTCCACCTACACATCTTGAAGTGGGAGGATTGGTTCAACCAATAGGGTAACAACTCCTCTTCTGACGTAATTCATTTTCCTCTATTTCTTCTTGGTTACATCATTTTTAAATTATTAAATCCTTTCCCAGCAGTTTGGGAACTAAGGATCTGACCTTATCCTAACCCCATCAAAAATTCTGACAGTCTTGTTTTGACTATCTCTATTTTCAACTTTTACCGACCGAAAAAAATCTGAAGCTTCTTATCGACTTTTGAATGAACAATGCAAGAATATATTTTTCCTTTCTTCTTTCTTGAATTTTCAGCTAGTTTTTCTGTTTTTTGGACTTGAAAAGCACACAAGTATTAAATATTTCTAATCAGAGTTCATATTGCGATTTATAATGTACTGTAAAATCAACAATACCGCTAATAATAATTTATTTAGCTCCGTCGAGGGAAAAAATTCGAAACAATAGAAACGTAGCCTACAGAAGAATATTAACAATATTATAGATTGAATATAATGTGATTTGTATAAAGCAATCAATGTTAGCAAAATTATTAACATGTACTTATATTTATATAAAAATAAGCTGTTTGAGTTTCAGCTAAAATTCATCGTTTTTACAAATATTGATGACTCGTTTTAGGTGGCTATCAGTTATTATTACATCAAGCAACGTCCATATATTTATATAGATCACATAATATACATAAGCTTATCGGAATATTCGACATTGTTATTGTATCACTTGTTTAAAGGGTTATTTAACTTTCTACAAATTTCATCTTAACGGAGGAAAGAACGGGTAGATCGACGTGATTTAAAGGTTAGCAAGCTTGCCTCATTAAATCCTATTGCAACTGAATGGTGAGTTCTATCCACACTGTGTATCCCACAATTTCGGCTTTGTACCACATCTAACCGGCACTTAGAGAATCAGCTTACCGTAGGATAGAAAACTTCCTTTTGGCTAAGGCAAACTACGTAGAAGTCTGTGGGGGGGGTGCGTATGATTTTCTATGCCCTGCAAAAAATGTATTCTTATGATGTTATCTAAAATGAACTTTAACCATGTCTCCACAAATAGTTACTAATCTAACAAGTTCAATAGTGATTGCATTTTTTAGTTTCAGTCCTCTACTTGTTTTAGCTAGCTGCTAATTTCTCTGTGTGACTATTTGAAAACTAACCGCAGAAAGCAGATTTTATAAGATTATATATATATATATATATATATATATATATATATATATATATGTAAAACCGATAAATACATAGTTGTTATTTAAAGAATAATTTTTCTTCTTAAAACTATTTATCGTCTTTCCCAGAGGATTCTATATTATAAGATTAATTCTTGTAACTTTCTCATGCTTTTTTTCTGAAAAATATTTTGCTCTCATAAGTTTTACTTATTACACTTCATATATATATATATATATATATATATATATATATATTATTTTCAAAGAACAGACGTTCTTGTCACATTTAACTGTGAATGGGCGCCGCCTGTATCTTCAAATTCCCGAGTGAATTAAACTTTATACAAACACTTTTACGCTTCAAGATCTTATTTCTAAGTGTAAGAACAATTGTTTACTCATACTTCTTCTTTCCCTTGGCCTGTATCTACGTAAGCGTAATTCATTTCACTGTTTTTTTTCCTGACAGTTTGTGTTCAAGCCAAGTTTGCAAACGCTATTAAAATATACTAACGACTACCATTATCAGTGGATAAGATAGAGCTACCTTCATAAACGACAAAACTAAAATAATTACACAACTGAAAATCGTACTAATTACAGTAATAATTACCGAAATAAAATTAATATAATGCGTTAATATGGAATTATACATTTTTTATAAACCATAAAAATCTTATTAAAACAAAGTGGGAAGAAAGAACTAACAAACTGTCAGTCAGTTAAGTGCTAGACCTGATACACCATTTGGGTGATCATGTCTCGAAATAGGCGTGACTGACTGGGCAGAAGATTATCTCTCAGTAGGTTGCCATTATTTTCTGCGATAGACTGGTTACCAGTCAAGGCTACAGAACCTAATATATCCTGTTATTTAACCCATAACTGAAGGTAAGAGACGGATTAATATTTGGTATTTATGCGTAAGTGAATGCAAGGAATTCAACTGGAATTCAAATTCGGCTCACCGATTTGCCGTTCCAAGTCAATATTCACTGCACCAAAAGAAGACAGAATAAGAACAGCCTAAAATGGGCTACGAGTTTGAACTGTCAAAATTAAACGAATATTAAAATATATGAGAAATGTTTTGACAAAGGACGATAAATGTGACATCAAAATTCGAATAGGAAAATATGCAAAACTATTGAATGAGAAAACGAATAGGTGCTGAAAGATATGGCTGTAATTTACTTATATACATGTGTGTGTGAGTGTGTGTATGTGTGCGGGTTTTTGTGTATATCTCTTCTAAACTGTGAAACAGAGGAGGAAAAATGCGACATTAAGATGCGTAGAAGCATAGGCATGGGTAAGGATGCCTTTCAAAAACTAACCAGAATACTGCGAGACAGGGAAATCCCATTAGAAACAAAGAAAAGAGTGCTGGATTGCTTCTGTACGGAAGTTAATTATGGACGATATCATCAAAGATGAAGAAGAGGCTTGAGGCAGCAGAAATGTGGTTTTACAGAAGAATGCTAAAGATACCATGGACGGAGCACATGTGAAACGATGAGGTGTTGGAAAGGATGCAAACGAGAAGAAAACTCATACCTAACATCAGGAAGAGACAAATGAGATTTCTTGGGCACGTAATGTGAAAGGAATGTCTGGAGAATTTAATACTCAAAGGAAGTATACAAGGGAAAGAGAGACAAGGGAAGGCTGCGCGAGGCCTACTTTGAAAGGCTGAGCAAATAGAGGGCAAAAAGGGAAGGATATCAAGAGAAAAATATTGAGATCGACAAGAGAGAGAGAGAGACAAGTAGAAGTCCATGATTGGTTACGTTCTGAAGAGACAAGGCACATGAAGAAGAAGAAGAAACGTGTTCAATTATATCATTTGGTCCGACTGCGGCCTCTAGACTAACATCCTACAACCCTTCTTCACGTTTTTCTTGTTTATGTCACTGAATGCTATCATAACCATTGCTCTCAGTACAATAAGTTTTGTTGGTCTCTCGCTCAAATGTGTCATACACATAATAATCAAATGGTTTGCCATCTGGGAAGTTAGATGGTCAAATATAATAGGTTATGTGTTCGTAGAAATTTGCTGACAGTCATGACTGCGTTATCTTGCTTGTGCGGAATAGTGCAGGTTGCTGATGCCTGGCATCGGGACTTCCAGCAGCCAGTCTCTTGCCCCAAGACTTCATTACCTTCTAAAGGTATTTCATATAGGTCTCGTTTTTTTAATCTGAAGTCATCATCAATATATTCTGGTGTTTTTCTTATCAGAACGATCAGAGTGCATTTTCAGATCAGTCCTATTTTCATAATCAATATTAGACTATTTTAACTCTTTCTGGAACCTCCGCATTCTCTTCCCAATCACCCTAAATCCTCTGAAATGCCACTTGCCACAAGATATCATTACCTTCTCCTACGCCCTAAAAGGCCAAGGCACATAGAAGAAGAAGAAGAAGAAGAAGAAGAAGAAGAAGAAGAAGAAGAAGAAGAAATATTTATAATTCTTTGTATAGGATTCCTTTCTATTTACATTTTCCTTAAAGCTTCATAAATAATCACCTGTTCCGTCTATGTTATTTTTAGAACCGGTTAGTTGAATTAATTATCTGTTGTCTTTAGCCTCTTCTTTATCTGTGAGATAATACAGTAGGTCTGAGAGTACATAGCGCTTAAAAATTACTTTCTGTGTTTCAAGTGAGATTTTCCTATTTCTTGATATTTTACTCTACTGTCGTTTTACGTATCCGGATTCTGATGTCACGTTTATCGTCCTTTGTCAAACTATTTCTCATATATTTTAATATTCGTTTAATTTTCACATTACAATATCGCGGCCATTTTTAGTATTTCATATAGGTCTCCTTTCTTTAATCTGAAGTCATCATCAATATTTTCTGGTGTATTATTTTTATCAGAACGATCAGAGTGTATTTTCACATCAGTTGTATTTTCAAAATCAACATTAGACTATTTTAACTCATTATGAAATCTCCGCATTCTCTTGCCAATCACTCTAAATCCTCTGAAATGTTTGTATTGCGCCCAAGCAATTACCAAGGAGTACAGCATGCCTTTTCTAACTTTCTGACTGAGTAGTGCTGATATTTTTCTTACAAAGAATTCCAAGCTGACTCTTCTATCTAAACTTATTTATAAATGGAACTTTGTCTGTGTGTGTATCTCTGTGTGTGTGTGTCCTTTACCTATAGACTCCGAAACGGCTGAACTGATTGTCTTGAAAATTTTCACGGTTGTACTATAAGCGTGTGCAAGTGTTATTAGCTAGGTTTTGGGTCGAGATACCCCAGATAAATATCGAAAATTGATAATCGAAAAAATCGGGTTATACAATGAGTGGTCCGATTTTAATCAAATTTGATACACTCATAGACAAAGATATAAGAAACGATATTCAGAAGTTTCAAGGTTGCGGTTCTTACAATAGTGAAGAAAATCGATAATATATATATATATATATATATATATATATATATATAAGGCAAGATGTTTGTGTGTGTGTGTGTGTGTGTGTGTGTGTGTGTGTGTGTGTGTGTGTGTGTGTGTGTGTGTGTGTATCTGCCTGTATGTTTGTATTTTTTCAGCCCTTTTATGTTAGTTTTTGCTTCCGGTTTGGCTCTAAGTAGATATAATTGTAGTTCTTAGTCTCAGCCATGATACCATTTACTCAGATATCTTATTTAACTTTTATTCAATTGTGAATAAGTCCTGAAATTTTCAATAAAATCCAACAATTCTTTGGTTTTTGCAAGAATTTCTAAACTAATGTCGTTTCCACCGGAAAAATACTGAGTTATGTTATATTACGTTTTCCATTGGAAACTATCGTAATAATTTGGTTACTCGCTAACTAAGATCAAATCAAGATTTTTTCCCAACATTTCAAACGTGTTAGAAGGGATTAATATTTTCTAAATAATTAAAAATATTTTGATCTTTCCTCTTAATAATAATAATATAAACATTTTGATGGAAAAGGTTAGTTTTTTATTACGTTTGAAGCAGTTTTATTCATATTGTGCTGTTTATCATTATAAGCTATTTAATTCTTTATTCATGTATGTTAATTTATAATGTTTCAGTTCTCCATTAGTGGAACAGCCACGCTTATTGAAGTTACGACATTAAATAAAAAAATCTGTATATTCTTGCCCTATTATATTTACTAAGTCTGACAACAAGGCAAATTGCGTTGTACAGCAATTGAAATAAAGTTAGCTATAGAATTTCATTAGAGTTTATTTTGTTGACTTGCCCAGCAGAGTTGCATTATTGCAATAAGTGAATGTAAATATTCACAGAAATTTATATGTGCATTAAGATTAATTGAGTTGATAATGTTGTGAGTTACTTCAGTAAACGAATTTGGAGAACCATAGAAGTTTCTGTTTTCTTTTTTAAAGCCTGTAGTTTTGTAAAATGTTCAAAAGAGCAAGGTAATATCCTTTGTGTATATATTTTAGATATAAAAAATGTACTTTTTATTTTTTTTCTTAATCTCGTAAATTCACATCATTTACTAATGTTTTATTTTCAGTTTAAATTTTCCACACTGTCATTTTTCTTTGATATTTCACCTTTTCCCAAGATTTCACGTGTTGTGCTTCAGGATTTCAGCGGATTAACAGGAAAAGATTTAATCATTTTTTTTTTGCATCATTTTTCTCAACCACTGTTTTCTTTGTTCTTTTCAATTTGAAGAATTTCAATCAATATATAAGCTTTTACGTTCTGAACTATTACGATTCGCATCCCATTAAGATTTAGTGTTATAAAGCAAGATAAATTGCAAGCCAACGATATTTGATCTTATAATTACGTACTTTCGTAAAGTATAAATAATGACACCAATTCCCTCAACAGTATAATAAACACAAAAATGAACACTGTGTAAAACTCTCGTCGCTGTTAAAGCATAAAATAACATTTACTGAAAGAGTAAAATGAAACATTTCATCTGATTTCAAAACCGGGGCGAGGTAACCTGCAGGAAAACTTTATCTAAAATATGCAATTACTTAGAGTATATACAAGAGTCTAAAACAATTCCATTCTTAGTGCGGGCCCTGAATTTTATTTATTTATTTTTCGCATTAATATTAGTTCCTCCAGGAAAAAGTACCTGTTTGCAATGCAGCCGGTCACCAAATATTTTCATATTTTATAAGAGTTTAAAACTCTTATGAAATATCAAATAAATATAGTCGAAACCCTATTTTTGTATTAAAAACTAATCATTAAATGTCCTACTCTCATAAAATAATATATGAATACGCTAGTGCAAATGTGTATACGAATGGTCAAAACAAACCTGCTGTACATAACCAAATATTTACGCAAACAAAAAAATTCTGTTCGTTGTTGATAGGCGAGGCTCGCATCAAAAATCTCGGACAGCAAAAGAGGAGTGACACCAGCAGTCTCGCACAGAGAGGAGAGAGTGACAATAACTCATAGATTGATTGATGTATGAGTTAATAAACTTAGATATGTAGTATTGTTGAAAAGATCAAAATCAAATACTTTTAATAAAACCATTATTCTTATGACCAAAAATCAGAAACATGAATATTTGTGAACATGGCTGAACTTAACAATTATTGGTATCTGCCCGAAAGAAACAAAAATATTCGGAAATAAAGGAATGTTGAAGTCACAAAGACGTGGTTTTACTGATAATTTTGCAAATAATGCGATACATAGAAATTATCAACAACAAAGTAGCTTTCAGGAAAAGAGAATGAATAAATAATTAATAGTTATAATAAAAAATGGTCAGTGAAAATTTCGAGAATACAACATGCAAAATGAATGTCTTAATATCTAAGATGCACCAAGCTTTATGAGGGAATGTGAAAAAAGCTTTTAATGAAAAAATGAAAAGCAACCATAACAAAGAACAAAGAAGAAAAACAACAACAAATAAGAACAAAAGATGACAACAACAACAAAGGAAAAACAACAAAGAACTAATAACAATGAAAAACTTAAAAAGAAAGAAGACGAACAAGAACAAATAAAAGATGAGGAAGAACAGAGAGAATATGAGGGAGAACAAAAAGAAAATGAGGAAGAACAAAGAAAACGAAGGAGGACAAAGAAGTGGAAAAAGAAAAAAAGATGTCGAAGAAGAACAATGAAGAAATACAGCAGAAAATAAGAATCTATTGTATTTCCCAGGAAGATCACAAAGTGAATAAAAAGTGGTAGGAATACACCTACAAAATGTTGATTGCAACATTATAGTAAGTCAACAAAAATGAAATAAAATGACATTTAACGAATAGTTAGAAAAAAAATAACATACTTAGAGAGAGAATGAAAGTCACCTTACCAATATTATATCCGATTTATGTATTTTCCTTTTTTAAACCTAGCAGAAAGCTTTTTCTCAGTCAAGGTTATTTCGTGTTTATTTTTCATTCCTCTAATGTTCCTGGTATTCGTAAAAATTCCGTCAGTAAATTACAGATAATTCAAATAAACGCCATATATTTTTTTATTTAAGATGCTTAGAAGTAATACATTGCCTTATCATTTCGTATTTACAAAGAATATATTCTAATTACTCGCTCCTCCTTATGATTTTCATTAATAGACATCACCCAGGATTATTATTAAGATTTGCATCCCATTAATATTCAGTGTTATAAAGCAAGAATAAATTACAAGCCAACGATAGTGTGTGCTACTCTGCCAAATAATTTTCCGTAGTCATTTAAACCCAAAAAGTAGTTTGTTATGTTTTTTTATATTATTATTATTATTATTCAGTTCAACCCAAGCAAGGCAATAATGCTACTAAGACAGAAAAGCCACTGGAAGTGAAAGATAACGAAAATCTTTAGACGTAGCCATAACTCCAATGCAATTTTTTACTCCAGGTAAAAATGAAGATAATAAAAAACGAAGGGAAATAGGATCCAGCTGACAGGGGAACTTGTTGAGGCCTCATAAGCATAGTAATTCTAGGTTTTAATTTTACATGACACAGGGCTATTTCCCAAAAGAACTCTCTAACTAAATTCTTGCATTCCAACAATTATTTTATACGGTTGAAATCATTCATAAAATTAGCAAATGGAACATTGAATAAAATGGTCAAGGCATTAATTGTAATTACATAAAATGTATTAACAAATAACAAGAATTATATACTTTGTACAGACGTTGAATATGTCTGATAGAAATGTCTTTCATTTTCTGCATAAGATTGTGTTGCAGCAATTGAGGTAAGTTGTAAAGTTCTTTGTCGCTGGAAGATTTATTAGTGTCATAGGTAATTTGTGTGAGTATTAATTAAAGAAATAAAAGGCATCTGCTTGCGTCTTGCAATTGGTGCGAAGAGAGAATTGCTTAATATGGAAGAGCGCGAACCCCGTAATAGCATGTTGCTATTTGGTGCAGCTGTGAACTGCCTTGCTCTGTGTTCTGTGGTTCTACTGCAACTGCCCTGGGTGTACCATGTGTCTGCTATATATACATCCCGTGAAGAAGCGGGAAAGCAAGATTATCACGTGATTGTCGCGTGTGTATATGTACAATGAGTGAATGTAGCTGTGTGGAAAAACACATGACTTATCCACTCTTATCGAGATAGAGAAAAACTTAATTAAATAGTAAATAATATTCAGATGACGACGTTAAAAGTATATGAAGTATACTTTAGAAGGAAGCAGAAACCCAATCTTAAAGAAAAGAAACAAGAGATAAAACTTTATTGTTCTAAACCTTGGAGGAGTGAAACGGATGACAGTATTTTTTTGTATAAAATGATCTACTTTTGTTGTTTATCTGCTTTTCACTTGCCTGTTTCTCTTTTTTCATCTAGTATGTTTATTTAGCTTTTTATGTGATTTTAGAATAATCAACATATGTACGATAGAAATTTCAGATATGACAAGGATTTTATGTACTCACATATCTGAAACCGTCTTCATTGAGTAAATGAAGTTAGTCACAATATCGTTGGAATTTAGCTTGGATAATAGCATTTATAAGTAATTATAAGGGAAAACTACGGTTAGTTGTTTAGGCCAACGATGGCAAATATATTCATTAGTAATTGCGAACAATATTTACTTGTTTATATTAAAGTATATAATCGGTGTCCGCAAAAGCCTCTGATAATAAACGTCACAAAAACTGTGAAAAACTTTTAGGTAACCTTGACATATCAGGAAAAGATTTTAGAATAATCCAGAATATAAACTGATAAAAGACCTGCATACGGTAGAAAATTAATTCAGTAAATAAACAAAACTAAAAAAAGATTGTAAGACAAGTATGTGTTGTGTCACTGGAAAGTAAAATAAGATAATTAAAATAAGTAGAATACATTAAAGGAAATCAATAATAAAGGACTAAACATCAATTGTGAAAAGAAAATATATGATTGTTAGTAAAATGAGCTCAGCATACGAATTAAAAATATAGATATCAAAGATAAGCAAGTAAAACAATTTAAATATTCAGAAAGTGTTTTAACACAGCACAGAAAATGAGGGACCGAAATCGAAGCAAAAGATGCTTCCCAAATGCTAAGTATTATGATATATGAAACTCCCGTGAGAAAAATAAAAATAAAACTTAATCATTATGTAGTATCAGTTCCTTTGGGGGGATGTGCGTTGTGGTGCATTGGATATCGGCTCGGAACAAGAAATCCGGGAGCCAAGTTCGAATTCCAGCCGAATTCATTGTATTCACTTACGCGCAAATACCCTTAGGAAAGGTATTAATCCGTCTATTCCTTCCAATTATGGGTTAAATAACAGGACAGATTGGGTTCTATAGCCTTGGTCGGCAACCAGTCTACCGCAGAAAGCAATGGCAACCTACTGCGGGATAATCTTCTGCCCAGACAGTCATGTCTCTTTCGAGACATGATCGCCCATAGTAGTACGGTGGACAATCTCATCACAGATTAAGAGAACCACAAGTATGTACCCACAACATGAACGCAGTTCTATAGAATGACGCTAAGAACACCATGTTCTGAACATGTGACCAAAAAATCTTTCGAGAAAATAAAAAAAAGACACTTATATTTAACATGAGATAAATGAAAACAAAGCCTTAGAAAATATGACACTTAAAGGAAATAATGACGATAATGGTCAGAGGATACAACACATTAACGAGCTAACGATCTTGTGTAAATGATTGGCAGAGATGGGATTAAGATTGAGAGCGAAAAGACAGATGTAGCGATATAGTATTAAACAAAAAAACTGTCACAAAAATCTATTCGAATATTTGATTCCTCTGTGGTTATAAGTTAAGTGAAGTTGCCTCAAAAGTACATGGCAGAAGGCTCGGTCAAAGTAGATGATTCAATAGAGATAAGTTACTTTTTAAAAAACGATGACAAAACAAAGTGTAATGATTTCTATAAAACTACTCTCTACCCATGAAAAGTGTAGAGTTGGAGAGGGTCAAAGGAAAACGAAACGAATATTCAAATGCCTGTTCGATTGTTCACCACTCATTTACTTACGTTTCATCTCTACATTTTGTATAGTTGAAGGTTACAACCCAAATTAAATTTGTTTACTTCTACAAATTTTCTGTTAAATGATCTGGCCAAGGGTTATTTTCAAGCTACGAGCGTGTGACCAGATGAATATATACCCCGAGAAAGAACCTGGTGTCTGGTCTAAGCTGCATCTCTACACAAAATGTACTAAGAATTACAAGGAACGTGGGAGTGCCGTAATCTCTCCTCTCTTGAATGCACTTGGAACATAGATGTCGACGACATTTGTGTGATCGATAATAATTTTGAGGCAGGGGTATTTCATTAGACGCTAAGCACATTGCGTAGGTCTTTGCACTTTATATGGAAACAGAAAAAACAATAGTGTTTTATCTTTTTGGAATGCACTAGTATAAAGATCAAATTCAGGGTTACTCAAATCGGTGAGCTGAAAGCCAATTTCCCAGTATTTATAAACTTGTGACTGTTTCTGTTCATGATAGCAAAGGTCAAGCTGATTAAGATCTTGGTGCACAGTGCTCTAATAATATGTGCATAAAGAAAATCAAATTCAGAAACTGAATTTATTAAGAAAGTTCTGAGCGAAAATGGATAACATGCAAAACATTGTAGATACCAGATTGTGGATACCAGAATTCAAAAAATAGATGTTACAAATTATAAAACATAAACCGACTATCCCTACCACATCTAGATGTGTTAATTTACGTATGCAGTGAATTGGAGATATATTTTACAACTTGCTTTCATGGAAATCGTTATTTTATATGCGATCTTTGATGTTTAACAAAAAACTAATAAAACAATCAAATGTCACAGTCGACGTTACAAAAATAAATGGAAAGTAGTCCGAAATCAAAAGGGAGATAACTGTTTAAGTGTTTTTTGAATTACAAAATGTATAACAACGTCACAGGGTCGGCATAAACTCCACCAGTACTCTCAACACAAAGCGTTGTCTACGAATCATCTACACTCGACATTTGGTCGGGTTCCATCTTTTTTTATACAATCTCTGAAATCTCATTAGTGCAATTGTTCGAATGAGATATCGCGAGATCACGTAGCGTTCGAAAAGGCATTTACTTCAAAAAGCATAACTTTATACAAAAACTCCCGGATTTAGAGCTATTGTTCGCATAACATGTGTTTAAATATGGAATTTTTAATCCGGAGAACGCAGAGAAAACTGAAATGATGAAAAGCCGAAAGAAAAGTATTGTTGATGCACACAATTCGTTTAAACTGTGTAAAAGTTCTCATATTTCTGTTTATTTCGGCTTTAGTAAATTATATATAGATTTGAGTTGTTTGGCTTTTTCTTTTATGCTTGCATCTAAACACACACACACACACACACACACACACACACACACATATATATATATATATATATATATATATGCAGCTGCGGAGACGTATTATATATACTAAATTAGGCTAATATTTTGTTTACTAAATATCAGCAAATACAAATCATTTTTGAGTGATACAGATGAATTGTAATGGTGAATGCGGTTGGTAATGATGAATGGCCTGCAGGTGGTAAGAAATGAAGAATATGAGTTTAAAGACATGAGGAAAACAACTGATTTTTTTATGAAAAGTTTAAAATACAATGTCTATGGCAACACTAAAGCCCGAGTCTGTGGAACAATGTGAGTGCTTGAAAAGAAGCTAGAATTTATTTCTTACATTTCGATCATAGGAGAATATAAGGGTTATTCGTCATTGTAGATGTAGCAAGGTGGGTCTTAACTCTGAAAGTCTGAAATAATAGAAATAAGAATATGTGCGTTGTGGTGCAATGGATATCAACTCGGAACGGCAAATCAGGGAGGCGAGTTCAAATTCCATTTGAATTCCTTGCATTCAATTCCGCACAAATAATCATGGGAAAGATATTAATCCGTCTCTTCCCACCGGTTATGAGTTAAATAATAGGAGAGATTGTGTTCTATAGCCTTGGCTGGCAACCAGTACCCAGAAAGCAATGGCAACCTACTGCAGAATAATCTTCTGTCCGGTCAATCATGTCTCCAAAGCGTGTATCACGTATGGCGCTTAACTGACTGACTGAATTATGATGCATGTCAATAGCAATAAACCCACAAAAGACTTTCGGCGTTGATTTAGGAGAACCAATTTGCCGAGTGTAAAATAAGCCTTCCTATAAAAGAATCCATAAACTACTTTGTACTCTACCAAGTCTAGAAAGTGAGGATTGAATAGCTCTAGCCTAAATATGTTATCAGTACTCCATTCTTTTGTCTACTTTGACTCTCGTAAAAGTAAAGTATCACAAAAGGGACCAGCTACTTCCGGAAGCGATATAGTCTAGTCCATTATTTGTCCAGCTTCTTTAGCAAAGAATAGTAAATATAACTTTCATTTGAATCCTGGAAAAAACTTGAACTGAGTTGGGAGTATTTATCGTGAACATTCAAAACTTCTATTTACTGAGACTTTTCACTTGACAAATGATTCGAAATCTACTAAAATTGTTTAATGGATGTTTGCTTGAATAATTAATCAGTTAATAATGAAAACATGTCTAAAAATATTATATATAGACAAGTTTTGTCTATTAATTTTGTGTAAGATCCGTTCATACCGTCTGATATACTTGATGGTGATGTCGTTGAAAGACAACAAAAAATCACAGTAATTGTTGATTTTTTTTATCGGGTCGAAGCTTTAGGCTCACATAAGCCATTATCAAAGAGTAAATATTAACACACAGTAAACATAGAACATTTAAGTTATTAACAATAAAGAGAATTGAATTGAAAATATAAGTCCATCCCTACCGTGGCGGATGGCCGAAGACAGTGACAAAATAGTGGCGTTGTGGTCCCTAGTCTGGTTACAGACATTTGAGTACGTTATTGGAAATATCAAAATTGATTGTATTCAAACCAGGTTTAAATTGTTTAATGTAGATTGCTTCGAGGATTTTTAGTTTCTGTTTATTATTTTCTTGTTTAAGTATGTACGTGTTATCAACAAGCGTTTTTCTCAGAAGTGTGCGTTGATAACCGTTATCAACGCACACTTCTGAGAAATTAATAGACAAAGCTTGTCTATATTATTCAATGAAACCTGCATCAATGAAAAAATGCTCCCAAAATACAAACAATTTAACATAGATAGATAGATAGATAGATAGATAATGTGTGCCGAGGCGTACGGAGACAGCTAGTTCACATTGTTGCACAAGCCTCGATCTGAAAACCATTTATACGCGATGGAAACTATTTCCATCAAGCCATACACTCTAGCACTTCATGCGTTTTCTTGTGGTATTTTGTTGGCTGTGAGTAAAAATAATTCACATTTATACTTTGTTAGTCCCTCTTTTATTCATAAATTATTTTTACAATATATATATATATATATATATATATATATATATAAAGATCTTGAATAAGTTCTCGTGTTTTCCAGCAGTTGGCCTACTCAGAACTGCGTGCATGATGTAATTTCAGATGGTAAACATATATAAGCACGTACTATAAGCAAACTTGAATGTCAGTGTACGCCATTTCGTCGAAGCGTAACCAACTTTGCTTTTCACGGCGTTAAGTATGTTGGATTTCGTGGCAAAGAATATGCATTTGCGGGTAATTTTTTTGCACTACTTTATTTAAAAAAATCTGCAGCTGAAGCACACAGAAGTTTTGTTGAGACTTACGGGACTCATGCTTTGTTAGAATGAACGTACATAAATTAGCTTAGACACTTCAAAATAATGATTTTGATTATGAAGATAAAGAACGCTCTGGCGCAAATAAAAAGACGTGGTGAATATGGAAATAAAGGTGAGGACAATCGACTAAACGATGTAGTGTTCAATTTTCATCTAATCATCCAGTACTTTAGCTAAGGTACCGGTTCTATCTTTTGATTGCAGAATTTTAATTTTTGTTATGGATATTTTTAAATATTTCTAGGTCTGTTGATTATATAATATAATGCGCCCCCGATTCCTATGTCAGTGCTATTTCAATTTAAATTAAAGTTCTGTGCCCTAAGGTTAGATAACTACTTAAAAAGGATATCGAGAAATAAAGAATAAATATTGATATCAATAATTAAAAGTTAAAATTAATCTTCCCAGTAAATCTGTGTGGGTCGTTATAAGCTGTAATCATGAATGCTAGGTCGCGATTCTAAAAGGTTTTTGAACCCTTGACCAAGATAATTAATCTTTTTCATGTGTTTAATTTTAATTTAATTTTAATTTTTAATTCGATTATTGAGTGGTTTAATTTGTTGACAACTGGGCTATGTTTTCTTACAATTAATTTTAAATCCTTTCTTCTGGCTTTGCTTTTTCTAACTTATGCAAGAGTTCCTGTACATTGCTTTCTGTTTTTATCATCAAAATTCTGTCATCTGCACGTCTAATGTTGATATTGTCGTCGCCAATAATAATTCCTGATATGAATTCAAATTCTTTCACGGTAATGATTGGATAAGTCCGCTGAAAAGACACATCAGTGTCTTATTTATTTTTTAATCATTGCACACCGGGCAAGGCGTAAATGCCACTGATGTGCGGGGGGCTACATAACTGAAAGAAAATTAATTAGACGAGGAGAAGAGGATTACAAACCAATTAGAAAGAAGCAATAGAAAGATGAAAATGCAGGTGTAATGACAGTTGCAAGGGGGGAGAGAAAGGGAAGGATATACGGGGTGGGGGAAGGGCTAGAGTCAAGTGGTTAGTAGATGAGTATTGATATTGCATTTAAATTTCTGGAGGTTGTAGCTCTCAGGAAAGCCAGAATATGGGAGCGAATTCCACAGGCAGGAAGTGCAAGAGAAGAAGCTGAAAGAATTTTCATCTGCATTTGGCTAACCTGATGGTGAATGGGTGGGACCCAGTTGCCATTCCGGTTGCACGAGTAAACACCTGTTTAGGAGGCACCAGTGACTTAAGTTTGTCTGAGCAAAAGCCATGAAAGTACTTATAGAACAGTCAAATGTAGGCCACATTTCGTCGGTGGGGAAGTGGCTGTAGTTGAGCCACCAAGTCAGCACCTATCACGTTACTAACTCTCTTTTGGAGCCTGTCGAGAACACTGAGATGAGCGGCAGGGGCGCCTGATCATAAGTGACAGCAGTACTCCATGCAGGGTCGAATGGTAGACTTGTATATATGCAGGATGGATTCAGGTGGAAAGAACGTCCTTGATCGACACAGTGAACCAACCTTCTTAGCAGTGGATTTCCTTCTTAATTTGACGTATTACTTTTGCATATTCTTATGCAGGAGGTTTGCCCCATTATAAGTTCTGAATTATTCTAATATCCTTTCTAAATAAATCTTACTCATCCAAAAGATTTAACAATTCTTTTTGACGTACACTTTCTTGAATTTACGCGTGCTAGTAGATTGATATCTAGGTTCCACCCTCTTACTATCGGAATAGTTAAATGTAACCGTCTCTTCTACTCTAAGAGTTTGTTTTCTCGCCCTTCTCATTTGTGGAACTTCTTTCTATTTGGTTTCTTCCTTGATAGATACGATCACCAACAGTTTAAATGTAGCGCCAATTTCTACCTTCTATCTGCTTGATTTTCTTCCTTTTCTCATACATTCTTCTACATAGGCTATTCTTTCACTCTAACCCCCTGCGCACCAGTGGCGGTTTGGGCTTGATTGTGGTGAAATGTTTATAAAAAGAAAAACGAAAACGCGTTTGCATAATCTATAAAACAGGTTTACATTCCTTTGCATTAGTATTTCTCTTTGATATCATTTTGAGCATAAATATTGCATTCCTCGTTCTAGTCTTTCACATTTTGTGTCCTGTTTCCGTTCAATTGTGTAATATAACGGTCTGGCCCACCCAAGAAAGGCTGATACAAGCCGTGTTGTTTCCGGTCGGTGAAAAGTAACGGATGTCACTTTGACCCTATTTCCGGCAGATGCGGAAATAACTCAGAGGCAAACAGACAGGTGACTCTGAGAATTATGTAGGCGTCGCGTGGGCGTCGCGTGATCAAGGCAAAGCCGGAAGAAACAAGTCCCGGTTTTGGAAGATATATAAAGACCGCGAAAACACGGGGCAGTCAGAGTCAGGGCAGAGAGACAGAGGCAGACAGTCCGGACAGACCAGACCAGAGGAGAACAGATACGACGACACCCCCCCGTCAACCCTTAGAAGCGCGCTCTCACTCTCTGTTCACTAGGCTACACGGTCCATCGTTCATTAATAAAAATATCACTTGATATATTTTTATATACAGACGTGTTTGTTGTTTATTGATATACAACAATTGTTCCGCGAGCTCTTTACATCAGAACCCTGATGATAAATTGTGTGTGTCATCAGGATTATTTTTGATGGAGTTCACATTCAAGTTTACCTAGCTTCTGAAGCAGCGCTATGAAAATGGGTCTACCTAAGAAGGATTTATTAATTCCGCATCCAAAACAGATACGAAGAATTCATTAAATCATTATTTACTCACAGATCGATAGATAGGAAGAGAATTGACTAGATAAATGCCCAACAAACTTGTGTGGATATTCATGTGATCGAATTGTTAACACACATCTCACACACAACATCATAACTGAGATTTAATAGATCCTCACTAGGTGCTAATTACATTTGATTTGATGGTAAACTAAGCAGAGTTCTGTTTATACTCTTAAGATCAGCTATTGTAATATTTGCCCTATTTACATTGTTCGGACTGTTGTCCTCATATCTATATCTACGATGTTTCAGCTGTTGTACGCTCCGGACTTCTTCTGGTGATATACGTTAGCATGTCATACTGAAACCTTTTAGTCTAAAAATATCGTTCTAATTCAATAACAACATTATTGTTCTATTTCACGTGTCATGTCCTTTCTAGTCATCTAAGATTTTCAATTCATTTTAGTAAATCAACTTACTAAGTTTCTTTTGTTTACCTCTACTGTGGCTATATATTGAACTCCTTGGGTCAAAACATTTTTAGCTCAACTCAGCCAATGCTTCTATATACTAAACCATGTGTCTGTGAATACAATAAAGATGAGGAAAACATTTTGAACAATGTAAACAGTGTAAATGATCTTCGTTTGGTACAATACTTCAAAAATATTGGATTCGGAATAACATAAGTATAACTTCAGATAAAGTGATCATGTACAAGAAGAAAAGTTTTGTAATTACTGCCTAACAAGGCAAACGATGGACAAGGATGTTCAAGAATGCAACATGATCATGTATTATGAATTATGTTTTTCGCTTTGTGGAAACGGTTTCATACAGACGCCAAACTAGATTAATCACTTGTACTTCAGTGAAGCCAAGACATAACGTAATTATTCTAGGGAATATTTACATCGATTTATTGATTGGCGTGTGTTGGTACGCAGGAAATAAATTACATTGATATTTAAAAATTAAGTCCAACAGTGTTTTGGTGCACCTTGACAACATCAGGACTAAATAGTTTAGGAGTTTTCATGAAAAGTTAGCAGCCTTTCAGTTTTTTTACATATATTTTCTTATTCTTGAACTAATATATCTTCTATTCGCATTTATTCTCTTTAGTTGGTTGATTTAGTAATTTAAGAGAATTCTAACAGTCAAAAATTATATTAATTTATAAGAATTCTTTCTATCTGCCAGCATTTGAGTTGACAAGTAAAAATTATGGGAATATTTCCGTCTAATTCTAAGATTTCAAATTTTAGGAGAGGATTGTAATTTGCTTAAAGCATTGTGTATATAAGGTGTATAGGTAGGTATACAAGGTGTATAGGTAGGTATCACAACGCATTTAGTATAATAAAGGAAGGTAAAAAGGTGTTGGGTATTACTTATTTATTATTCATTAATATTTCGAGATCAGAATCTCATTTTCAGAATGATAGGAGAACTTGATTTCACGTCCGTTCGCTGGTGGACCGTGCCTTTAAACGAATGACCCTCTTTCGCTGCTACTGCTGTCGTTAATTGTAGTGAGTATGTGTGTGTGTTTGTGTGTGTGTGAGTGTGTGTGTGTGCGTGTGTGTAACTGTGTTAGTGCATGTATGTGTGCGTGTGTTTATTGTTTATATAAGCGTGCGCGGTATTTTTTTAATATTATTTTTAACGGATACTCATATTAGGGCATGTGCTCTGTTTCTTAAAATTAATTACTTACATATACTGGCCTGAATAATCGAGAAACCTTAGGGGAAAATACGCATCTTCTGGTAGAACTCAAACCTGCGTCTCCTATGGGAAACCATTATTCGATCTACCGCGTCTTTACCGCTCTACTACGCAATACTAACGGCCAAACAATGCCCGAATAATGGTTTTAAATTCACATCTTCCCGATGTTGTCATATCTTAATATCGGCTCTATTTTCTCCAATGTAAACAAGATAATATATTTGCGAAATTTTTACAAAATGAAGTAACTCCCACATATTTTTTATTTTTATATTATTTTGTAATAGAAACAGAGCATCTACCCAAATAAATGTATCTATAAAGAAAAAATAATAATACTTAAACAAATAAAAAGTAAAAATATTTCGGAGTTAACTAATTTTGTAAAAAAATCTTAGATATATATCTTGATATATCCAGTGTCGTTATAAGGCATAAGTTTGTGTACGCGGACGAACGGCAGTAAAGATAATGAGAATCATTTTAAGCATCTCATTTTCATATATAATATTTGAAATAAAGCCTCATAAGTTGTAACTTTTTGAGTTTTTGTTTAATATAATGTCTGATTTAAAATATTTATATTTAATGTGGAAGCATCATAAAAGCTTTTAAAAACAGCATTTATTTTACGTGCTGCATAGTGATTGCAAAATTATTTCCATATATGTTATAAAGCGATATATGCTTTATGACTAGTAAGCCGGATGTGCGTTGAGGTGCAGTAGATATCGACTCGGAACGAGAAATCGAGGGGAGCCGGTTCGAATTTAAATTCCTTGCATTCACTTACGCACAAATACCTTTAGGAAATCTATTGATCCGTCTCTTCCCTCCAGTTACGGATTAAATAATAAGACTTATTAATTATTTCTTGTATTCCTATAATCATTGAAACAGTGTTTATGTTAAAATACCATATCTTGCTACTTCTGTTTTATTATTATTATCATCAACTTCATTATTATTTGTTGTTCTGACATGAATAAAGTTTATCATAGGAAGCATAAAGACACATCAGCCAAAACATTACAATATTAATGTTAACAGTTTCCTTACAAAGAAACATTTGAAATTCGTTTACCGAGTAAACAACCCGTTTATAAAATATCTCCAAAACATTTATATGAAAACAGTCAGTTAAGTGCCATACGTGAAACACGCTTGGGCGATCATGTCTCGAAAGAAGCATGACTGAATGGGCAGAAGATTATCCCGCACTAGTTTGCCATTGCTTTCTTCGGTAGAGTGGTTGCCAGCCAAGTCTATACAACCCAATCTGTCCTGTTATTTAAGCCATAACTGGAAGGAAGAGACAGGTTAATACCTTTCCCAATGGTATCTGCGCGTAAGTGAATGCAATGGATTCAACTGGAATTCGAACTCGGCTTCAAGTTTCTCAAATCCAGTAGGTGTTATCGCTCTTTCTAGTATTAATGAGGGGTTCCTTCCTAACCTTATATTTGAAGTAGTGTAAAATGTTAACATTTTCAACATGTTAATATGTTTTCTTCAAATTCGAAATGCTATTCCTTTTAGTTTTGCCCTGAATCCTGAAGTGATGTCATTCCTTTACACTTACAGTTCTTTTTGAGTTTGTACAGCTAGTCTCTACGATTTTCTTCAGTATATTCGCAAAAAGGTCACTGTCAAAAATTTGAACATTTTTCAATCTCGGCTCTAGGGTTTGAGCCTCTGTAAAGATTTCAAAGATTATGGATAATTTTAACCTCCAAATATCAAAATCCTGCTTAGTTTTTGAAAAGGTTTTGATCTTTATAGGTCTCCATTTCTTTTGATTGTCAAGGTCCATACTTTTGCTAAGATCAGGCTGGTCGGTCATAATACAACACCAAAGTACTATTCTTTTTTTTTAATTGATTCAACAATTCACATTCTAGGGTTACCCTCATCACGTCGTGATCGATGTTGTTCTTTTTGGGACAGACTGTGATTGACCTAATCTTTTCATAAAAGAAGTCTTTTATTACCGTTGGGGATTTTAGATTTTTTTCTTTCATGTACTTTATTTTGAGTGGCATGGATAAGTTTTTGCCCACCTCAGTAACATTTCTTATTTTTATTTACGACTTCATTCCTACATTTGTTTTGTCATCTTTTATTACTTTTGTTTAAATCTTGCACCTTTTATTCTTTTTGTTAAGTCGTGATAACATTTCTTTTTGTTTATCAGGTGACATATTTTCAATATTTTGTTTACGATGATCCATCGTTTATTCTTTTGGTTTAACATTTTTCAATGTATTTTGTTTACTACTTTATCTACGACCCATGGGATTTTACACCTGGCATCTTTTCTTTTTGTTTCTGAGGTGACATATTTTCGACATTTTGTTTACGACGACACATCATTTATTCTTTTAGTATACGATTTGATATTCTTCATTTCATTTACGACTTTATTCAAGTCCTATTTGCATTCAACTTGGCAGCATTTATTTTCGTTCACAAACTGAAATATTCGTTTTGCTTCCGATCTCTTAGTTTTTCTACATTTCTTCGAAAATGATTTTCTTCGCAAATATATTGCGTGTGTAAACGAACAGACATTTCTTTATGTTTACAACCAGGTATCTTTTGTATTTTTTTATAATCGTTTCACCCCGAGCAAGGCATTTCACTGCCACTATTGCGCAGGGGGCTACACAGAGGGGAAAGTGGTGAGAAAGGATGGTTAGATATAGGAAATGTCAGAAGGAGGGTGACAGGCGGGTAAGGATACCGAGAAGAGGGCTTGGATAGATGGTGAGAGTTTTGAGAGAATAGGTGCAAGTTAGTGTGATAGGAGGTGTCTATTGACCTTACATTTAAACTCCTGGAGATTGTAGCTGTCGGGAAAGCAGACATGTGGAAGGGAATTCCACAGGCGGGAAGCGCGAGAAAAGAAGCTGTTGGAGTAGAAATTACGGTTACATCTTATCGGTTTTACTGTAAAAGGGTGGGACCTAGTTGCTAATCTAGTATCTCGTGTAAATTCGACCGCGGCACCAATGATCTAAGTTCATCGGAGCAGAAGCCGTGAAAGTATTTGTAGAAGAGGCACAGGGAATCCACATCACGTCGGTGATAGAGTGGTTGCAGGCGGTCTGCCAAGTCAGTATCGATCACGTTACAGATTCTCCGTTGTATTTTGTTAAGAAGCCCAAGGAGTGTAGCAGGGGCACCCAACCAGATATGGCAACAGTATTCAATACACGGGCAGATGGTAGATTTATATATGTGCAGGATAAATTAAGACGGGAAAAACTTCCGGGCCCTGCACAGACAACCAACTTTCATAGCGGCAGATTTGGCAATGGATTCTATATAGTCATTCCATTTGAGGTCCGCCGAGAGTGTAAGGCTAAGGAGGCGTAGTATTTTACTCTCTGGGAGGCAAGCCTGTTCCATGCTAATGGTAGGTAGATGCGATTGTCTATAGTGGTTAGTTGATAGCAGCTTCGTTTTATAAGCATTGAAATTTACGAGCCATTTCCTACCACTATGGATTGGAGGTCCTTTTTAAGCTCGTCAGCGTGGTTTGCTTTGTCGCCCACACCGAGTTTTGGTTCAGGATTCTGTATTATTTATTTCTGTATACCCTCTGGCTGTTTTTATTTCTTCTTTTTACTATTTCATTACATTCAATTCATTTTATAAGGAACATTCTTTTTTTAAATTTACTATGCAGGATTTTTCTCTTATTATATTGAAAGCTTGATATTTTTTTTATTTTATGGCATCTTTAATTTCTTTTTATAATATGGCAGCTTTACTTGTATTTATTTTCCGATAACGTTAGTGAAGAAAAAATGATGTTGACATTATTTGACCGGCAGGTAATTTTTTATCTACATCAGCTCACAACCTTAACATAAAGTTTTGTGCATGACGATAAATTGCATCCGGCTGCAAACCACTGATCGGGGGGTGCGGGATGGGAAGTTTTGAGGGTCGTGGAACCAACTCTGGTAATATTTTTTAGGGTTCCAGTTATGGGCAAATAGCTAAATACCCAAAAAAAAGAAAAAGATTTCTCCATGAAAGTGGGTAAAAATATTGTTATAGCAAAATTACCAGGAATATATTTTTAACTAAGACATCTGAAAGGAGCGGTACGTTTAGAACGAGAACGATCTATCGGAAGAAATAAATTGTTCTGTTCAAAATTCTAATCACTTGATAAAACCCTGAGCGTAAAACGACTGAATTGTAGTGAATAGTCCAAAAAGGATGAGGACAACAGTTCGAACAATATATATAATATAAATAATTAGAACACGTCATATCTCAGAAATATAGACATATACTTTTAGGTAACAATTCATGAACAATACATTTACAGTAAAATTACCAGTAAAGCATTTTACAGTAGAATTACCATCAATAAATTTCGTCGCAAAATAACAATATATTTTTTGTAGTTGAAGCCATAAGCTTTTGTTAAAAGGTTTAGATATCGGCATTAAATAACACATAAAAGTTGATATGCGGTTGAACAAAATAAAGCAACCAATATGGCATCTTTCATGACATTAATCCAGATAATATAATACAATTTCTTAAATCAAGCTGTTTTGCATAATATAACTTCAAAGAAACTACAACATAAAATACATATCAACGCTTCTAATAATGTTCACACAAAAAAATGTATATGCAGAAAAGCAGAATATCATCTACCATGCATTCGATTATGAGAGCAGAATAACGTTTTTATCACTTCAAGCTCCCAAGAAAGTTAAATATTGTCATCAAATTGCCTAAAGAAGTTGCTGTAGCGTTAAGCTAACAAATCAAAACGTTACCACAACGTAGTGAGAAGGTTTGGGATAAACGCACAGTTTGGAGTTATACAGCTGATTGCAACTTTACTGTTATATCATCAATGTTCATATATCCCCCAACTAAAATAAAAAAATATTTACAATGTAACAAATACGTTTGGTGTAACCTGGAATGTACCTAACAAAGACTTTCTAACAAAAAAATCTATTCATGAAATACTGAAACGGGTAAGATCGAATATATTTTACCAACTTGTGAGAATGTAAATTATTGTTAACTAGCAGATTAGCTCGGTTTCTCTCGGTTAGTTTAAGGAATAATAAGAATAAAAAACATATGATGAATTTACATAGCAAATACTTACACAACATCTACCCTCGTCAAGTATATAGATACAGACTAGTAGTTTAGCTCGGTTTCCCTCGGGTAGTTTAAGGAATAATAACAATTTAAAACATGATGAATTTACATAGCAAATACTTACAGGATGTTCACTGTCGTAACTTTTATAGATATAAATACCAATGTAGAATGTCTCTATTGGATCAGGTTGGGATGGGGAGGTGCAACATGTATAGAAAAAGATAATGAAATGTGGGGTGATCGATTCTATATTATAGTCAATAGATAAACTGCACCCTGACCTTGTATGGTGATAATATATATATTTTTCTACCACTAATTTTGGCTTTCTGAAAAATTTCAAGGTGTCGTTTGTGTTCTAAAATATTGATCTACATCTGAACGCAACTTCCGTCGAGCAAGATCGTGAAATGCAGACGCTAAGTTGAATATATCAAACAAACAAATACTTACAAAACGTACATCTCTTGTCACTTTTAGAGAAATATATTTTATTCAAAATGTATTCACTGAACATTAGTTAATTTCCACTTTTAAACTTCATATAAAATATAAGTATTTTTTTTTTTTGTCTAATGACTAAACTTAACTTAATTGCACTAGATGCATGTGTATCTATGAATCCGAAAAGGCTTTTGATAAAATGACCGCCAGGATCATCTTTTCTGCAACCACTGATGGCAAAATCTGTTTGGTTAAGCGAACGTACGCTGTCCTCGTTCCCATTCATTTTGATCAGAATACCAACTGTTTCCTCTTTCAACGTCGGCATTCATTCTTAGTTGGACAGGACAGAGATATAGCCCAACTCGATACAGTTTCAAACCTAAATCACACAAACAGTCAGACATAAGCTTTTCCTCTCGGTATCGAAGGTTCGTTTATAGTGAAGAATGGACGTAGATCACAGGCGAGGACAACTCGTCTTCGGAGAAGGAAATCGTGTACCTATTGCATTGACAAATGAGCAACACCGATCGATAAAGACAACAATAAATTGCTGTTGTAAAAGGGTAATGTGTATAAAGCTATAAGGTTTGCTACCTCCAACATAAAAATAGAAAATGTGTTTAAAAATAGTAAAAAAAAAAAACCCTACAACAGTATCATGGACCTTGATTTTAAATTTTTTCCCTACATGCCGTTTTTTGCCATATTTATCTGCTAGACTACTAAATATATCTGCTGAACTTAAGTAAACTGAATTTTGAATTGTTACCTATGTATGTGCGTGGTGGTCCAGTGGATATCGGCTCGGAACAAGAAATCGGAGAGACGAGTTCGAATTCCAGTTGAATTCATTGCATTCACTTACGCGCAAACACCCTTGGAAAAGGTATTAATCCGTCTCTTCCTTCCAGTTATGGGTTAAATAAGAGGACAGATTGGATTTTATAGCCTTGGCTGGTAACCATTCTACCACAGAAAGTAATGGCAACCTACTGAGGGAAAATCTTCTGCCCAATCAAAACATGATTGCTTAAGCGTGTATCACGTATGGCACTTAACTGACTAGATTCCTAACTAGGCTTCACCATTTTAATATTGAACTAGCTAGATGCAATTGTTTATTCTATTTCAATGATTTCTTTTCCCACACAGCATGTCTGTAGTACTTCTTTCTGGTTTCATGGTTTCCATGTCAAGAATTGCAATTCATCCACAATTGCCATCTTCTTTCTCTTAGGGGACCATTTTTTTCATTTCTCCTTACTAAAGTTCTCTATTTTTTCTTTTTTTTTCCTAATAATCCGTTGTATCTTCGTGACATTATCGCCTTGCTTGGGTTGAAGTGAATGTAAGAAATATTTTCTTTCTTGTGATCTTTACTATTTACCCAAAGTCAAAATTGCCTTGGAATATCGTGGATGAGATTAATGAAACGGTCGTATTAAATATCTTCACAGACTTTTTTTAACTGAAAGAGACGATGGGATAAATCTTTAAGGTTACATCGATAGTAGATTCAGTCAGTTAAGTGCCATACATCAAACACGCTTGGGCGATCATGTATCGAAAGAGACATGACTGACTGGGCAGAAGATTATCCCGCAGTCGGTTGCCATTGCTTTCTGCGGTAGACTGGTTGCCGACCAAGGCTATAAAACCCAATCTGTCCTGTTATTTAACCCATAACTGGAAGGAAGAGACGGATTAATACCTTTCCCAAGGGTATTTGAGCGTAAGTGAATGCAATGAATTCAACTGGAATTCGAACTTGGCTCTCCAATTTCTTGTTCCGAGCCGATATCCACTGGACCACCACGCACATATTTACAGGTTATTTTTTGCTCAATATTAAATAATTGTTTGCTTGTTAGAAAACTGTCATTCATAATTCGAGTGTCTCTTAAAATTTATAGATACGACACCCGGAGTGAAATAATTGCAGTAACAACCATGTTTGTATTCTAATCCCGACTTTGTATTCTACGCCGTTTTTGCAAATTACATATCGTTTTAGTCGCATTTTCCATTAAAATTGAAACATGTCTATGATGGTAATAAGATTCATTACTAACTGAAATTTATTAATGTTTCTTACATTTTTAACTATTTTGGATGCAATTTACATGATGACCTTTTCTTATGTTATAATTTACCGATTTAATTGTTTTCCAGTATTGTATTAAAAGTTGCTTAGATTAGCATGAACTGATATTCATCTAGCATCCAGTCAGGATCCTACTCTTTCCTTTTGTAATAATGCCATGCGTTCTGTGAATTAACAGGTCTACCACACGGATATCCACATACATTTGTTAGTTTAGCCGGTTTTTTTCTTATTTATAGACCTATGCGTATATCGGAATGTAATGAAATAATCATGTCTATCTCGAATTACATTACAACAGAAATAAAAAAAAAACGTATTGACAGTCATCAGGAACTATTTTTATGGATTAGTGTGACGCAACAATTCCAAGCGCTATATTTATGAGAATTTTAGAGAAAATATGAAAGTGCTTTTCACCATTTTCTCAGCTATGTATAGTTTGTGCATCCAAATATATGGTGAGTAGTCTGAATAGTACCAATGCATCATTATTTTTACGAGACTTACATGAATATGAAAGCAATGCTTAATATTCTATTGGCTTTTCGTGTTTCGTTTGATATGAAACACAACTGAAGCTACGTTATGAATCTCCAAATCATATTGTAATAATGCAGGCGAAAATTAAGCCGACACATTTTCTCTGCTGAATTTTATTCATTTTTCATGTATCTTATCTTGCTTTTCATCAAATTATTCCGATGTTTTATTTTGCTTCTTTTTTTTCTATTTTTTTGACAGTCAACAAAGCAGTTTGGCATCGGAAAAATAATCCCGACGAGATTTGCACTTTGGGAATCCTGCTGATTAATCATTTAAGTCCATCAGCAGTGAGTATTCATAATTTAGTCATTTAGTTATTTTTCATGCGGTAGTCTTCTGGACATTCACAATAAACTATGTTATGCTAGTAGACGTTACTGACCCACATTTTTCAAGTCTCAGATACAGTTGGTGTGTGTGTGTGTGTGTGTGTAGTAATTAAAATAAAATAAAAAATAATCATTACCGGTTTTTTTAACGAATTTTAATTTTATTTTCTGCGAGTTTGAATTGCTTTCCATTCCACCGTAATCTGCGCAAGATCGCTGTAATTAGAAATAAAGCATTAAGAACTTTTGCACGTTTCAATCAGTTACAATTATTCTCTTTCTTTGTTCTTCAAAGAATTGTTATCAAATTCATTTCATTAGCTCCCTAACCACGGATTCCAGGAAATTAAAGAAATGGCTCTAGTAGATCCATCTATCAGATGAAACTTTCACCATCGGCATTTATTCCAATAAGTATTTATGGTTAAGCATGCAAAGTAGGCAATTCCCTAGATGGTATTTTAAAGAAATTCGTGTTATGAAAATCTGAAGTTTATCTTATAATCATAAGTTTCAATTTCTGCCGTCGGAATTTTCATGCATTATTATGTTAAATAAAACTGACATCGTTACGTTCATCCAGGAAATGATAAAATCAGTTTGGCACGAACATTATTACATATATATATTTCCGCTTTATACCCTGACTTTTTTTGTCTTCTTTATAAAGCATGATATTTCCCCTAATCAAAGTTAATTACAGTATATACTTGTGTATAAAATTAATTCATTCATAGTAAGACACTTCAATTTTTATTACTTGTATATAATGCTACTGGTGACCAAAAAATGATTAACCTCTTTAAATTGTGACTCCACCATTTTGTGCGTAAAAACTAATCATAAAATTAGCATTATAATCGAGTATATATATATATATATATATATATATATATATATATATATATATATATATATAAATTCTAGAAGCTATCTACATCAAACAGTTTAAACCTAGCTTAAATAAACTAAATTTTGACACCTCCACTAACATACTTCAATGCCTATAATCGACGGGAGAGGTCATACTCATTATACTTACCCACTACACCTATAGTAGCAGCAGTTCTCAGACCAATCCACTCATGCCACTATACTCTCATTTGACCAAAAACCTACTACCACCATTCCTTCTCGGCCTGCGGCCATGAGCGACGCAAAAAATGGACTTGTTTAATTTTCTCTGTATAACTCCACTCTGTTAATAATTTAAATGTTCTATGTTCACTGTATATTAAATGTTCATCCTTTGATAATGGCTTATGTAAGCCAAAAGCTCAGACCTGATAGAAAAATCAACAATTACTGCAGTTTCTTGTCGTCTTTTCATGAAAACACTATCAAGCTAATCAGCGTGATTTTATAGCCAATATTTAAATTTACATTATATATATATATATATATTTCTTTTGTCTTCAGGAAAAATGGAAATCATTAAATGCATGAGTAGCAACATATTATTAAACGATAGGCATGAAACCACAGTAAAGTGCAAACACATTTCAAGAACTAACCTTACAACCATGCTAAAATTACAAAAGCTATTTTCTTTTTAATCGTATCACCCCGAGCAATGCGATAATGCCACTGATGTGCAGGGGGCTACGTAAGAGTAAGAAGATTAAGTAGAAGAGAGTGAAGAGGAAGACGAACCAGTTAGAAAGGAGCAAGAGAAGGATGGGAATACAGGTGTGATGACAGTTGCAAAGGTGGAGAGAAAGGAAAGAATATCTAGGGTGTTGAAAGAACCAGAGTCAAGTGGTTAATAATTAACAACACTCTTACCTCAAATTTTACCTTTATTTCATACTACAAACTGTGAACTAATTAAAGCTTAATATAAAAAAGTGATTTTCTAAATTTTAAATTAAGGTTAAATATAAAAAATAGATTAATTATAAAAACTAAATTTAAATACAAATATATTTGTAGTCGTATATTTCACTAATACAGATATGTTTAATAAATAGCAATTCCTATTCCATTTTGGCGCACCCTCTCATACTTCCTCCACCCCATATACATTTCCTTATTTTTTGTTAAATTCAAAGAACTGACCATAAAGGCTGTAAAGGATCATACCTTATCATGTACTGTTAAATCGGTCTATAAAATTTTACCTTTATTTCATACTACAAACTGTGATCGAAATAAAGTTTTGTATAAAGTTTAGATTTAGGTTAGATATAAAAAAAACTAGATTAATTATAAAAACTAAATTTAAATACAAAAATTTTGTAGTCGTATACTCCACTAATATGTTTACTAAATATCACTTCCTATCCCTTTTTAATGTACCCTCTCCTACACCTTCCATATACATTTCTTTATTTTTTCCTTTTGTTAAACCCAAAGGACTGGCCATAAAGGCTGTAAAGGACCATACATTATCCTCTAGTGTTAAATATGTCTATAAAATTTTCAACACGTCCATTAATGACCTCTATCCTCTACCTCTGCCCTCTTTTCCTTCAAATTCTAACTTTCAACGTCCAACTCTGATTTCCCATTTCCCACCCCACCTATCTCTCGCCAAATATAAGATAAAGAATTTCCATTGTCTTCTCACACTACCCGATGAGACATTGTTCTTTCAATGTTAAAACAAAATGTAGACTTTGTAGTAGATGATAATTTGTAAATGTTTTGAACTATAATTTATATCATAATCACAGCTCTATTTCATATTGAGAACTGTTTTAAATTAATGTATTGAACGGTGTTTTTTTTGTTCGTTCTTTATTCATGTGGATATATATATATATATATATATATATATATATATATATATATATATATATATATATCTTCTGCTGTAGACTGATTCTCAGCCAAGTTTATAGAACCCAAACTGTTCTGAGGGAGGTGACACCAGCTTTGAAAACAAACAACGGTCAGAGAGACATTATGTTGTAGAAGATGAAACCTTGCTTGAAACCACGATCAATCGCACCTCCATAACCTCGGCATTTCTAAACAGACGCTATCGACAATTTCCTCATGAAATGACCAGCCTTATCATTTGAACATTTGCAAAGAAATGCTGGCAAATCTTCAATTTTCCCGTTTTGATTGTTGAATTGTAATTGAAAATGAAAAGTAGATCGATTTTTGTAATCTTAATTACGTAAATCAGTGGTTACGTTCCGGCCAGGCTTCAGAACCTTCTGTCAAACAGGGGTGGTTTGAACAGAAGGTAAGTATGTAGTGAAATTTCAGGGTGGATTTTCACTTGTTATAGATAACCATGGTGTAAACGGTTACTTTTAAGCTCAACAACTGTATCGAGTATATGAGTTTTTGAAAGCCTACTTCTTGGCATTGCTAAATAGAATACGCACAAGCCTACAGCATGCCAATACTCCATTACAGATATGTCACTAAGCGCAAAGATGATGATCCATCAATATGTCTACAGTCCAGACCAGGGATTTGGAACCTTTTTGTGCATGAAGGCCACATTGAAATTCATCCTTCCTCATAGAGGACGCATTTACCAAATGATTTTCTTACAGTTACAGATTTTATATCTTCGGTAAATATTGCGTAAAACCGAACTTAATATACAACTTAAAAGCAAGACATATTCAAACAAATAAATTATTCAAATTTTGAGACAAATTAATGATTTTCCTGATATTACTTCTTTTGAAATAAAAATTTTGATATCAATCTATAACAGGGTGTATATTTTGTTTTTTAATTGTTCTTCTTGACGAATTCTTGATTTTTGCAAATTACGAATGTGTGAGTTCATAACTATGTTGAAAACTTGAAATAATTTGTTTCGCATTTTTACGAAAGTGAGCATATTGTACCGCCTTCAAACTTCAATGGGATTTTTCCTGATGTCAAATGGTTTACAGCATTTAACTTCAGATATCTTAGTCAGCTTTTCTTGAATCTCTGATGCTTTAAATAAGTGAGACTGAAAAAGCAAGTTTCAGAGTGACGTTATACTTTTCAAAATGACTCAATATTCTGCTTTATCTTCTATTTATGAGTTTAAAATTGACTAGTATTCTTGAAAATATTATTAAATATTCCGTTCACTTTCACTCATTACTTACGACATGTAGGGAATATTTTCTGAAAGTTTGGACTGAGCAAGAAAGGACTTGAAATATTATTCTTTCTAAATTAAATATTTTTGGCTGCATATTTTACTTTGGTTTAAATCTGATTGTAACGAAATATTTAATTATTTTCTTTGTCATTACACCACATACAAATTCAAAATTTTTGCAATTTTATATATGATAATTCGCTAAACCTACTATTATGTCACTTTTTGCGCTCATAAAGATAGAATTTTGATTAATAGGTGTCCTTGCAATAACCAGTATATCACTGAGTTATAGGGCAAATTTACACTATTTATCTCGTCATCTCTCATCAAAATATTAGGTCAGTGCAAACATTTTTGCCGGTTTGTAAAAGGGGCATTTTAAATTCTTGTAACTTATTTTATGCATATTGTTATTACTTGAATATATCACCATGAGTAATTTACACCTTTTTTCTCCAGATTATTAAAGCATCATTCATATTTTTCTGCAATACTCTTATCCATGTTCTTTCCATCTAAAAAACACATTAGGCATGCTCTACTCTATGAGGCTCACAGAGGTTCCAATTCAAATGCAACGTGTTTACTGTTGCAAATGTTTGCTTTCACGACACCTTCAAAAACCATTTTTGGGTAGGCTTGTCACAGGTGATGAGAGATGGATTCTCTACCATAACGTTAGACGTCGGCGATCGTGGATAAATCGAAGAGAAAGACTAGTTCAGAAACCGAGAGCAGGACTCCATCTCCAAAAGATAATGTTGATTAGATGGAATCAAGTTATAAGCAGTAAAGGTCGTTAGTTTTATAAATAAAGATTTTCAAAAACACACTGTTCGTTTTTAAGTTGAAATTTTAAATCGGCAAAAACTTTTACACCGACCTGATATTTCAAAACTGAAGATGTCTCATAGCACTTGCTCATACATAGTTCTCAATACTTATAATCTGTTGTAAGGCGTTATTTAAAATATATTTTTTCACGGGTGTTGGTGGTGCATAATGCAACCAAAATGTACATAGAAACCTTCATTTTTATTTATCATTACTAGAGTACCATCAGTAAACACACTAATTAATTTAGTAGGATACAGCCCAACCTTATGACATTTTTCGCTGAAGTTATTAAAAATATCTATTGCTCATGATTTTCTTTAAGGGTGCCGAATGATTGGAATCTGTCTATTATTCCAAACCTACGGAGAAATAAACATCGTTTTCATTATTGTATTTTGGAGCTGCTCTCTTACATTCCTAGATTATTCATGCTGTCGATCTGTATTAGTTCTTCTTGAAAGAGGCACATTTTATATTTGTTAACTTTAACATGGATCTAAACATTTTACAAGTTATATAATGTATTGACTTATCAGCTTCACTTTACTGAATGGGTTACCTTAGTTCTGACCAAATAGGCAACTTCATAGCTTGTATCTGTCGCAGAATTTCTTAAATTTACTACAGATTAAAATAAGTCCCTATTGTTTAATTTGGGTTTTGCATGCCATCCATTAATTTCTGCAATTTAATACTTTGAACTTCTTCAAACAACCCTCTCCTTTAGAATAAAGATATTTGTATATATATATATATATATATATATATATATATATATATATATAGTCATCCGCAGACAGATCTGTTTCGCTGTATCACATCTCATCAGTACGGTTAGACAGCCGATTGCTTCTTACCCAGGATTGAAACCCGATCGAATTGCCGTCAGTCGGTGATTCTACCTCTGAACTAAGGGCGGTCGGTAGAAAGAGGCAGCCATTTAACGTGTATATTATCAGTATACACGTCCAATAGCTGAGAATGTTCTAATTCATTGCTGAATGAACGATGCGTAGATGCCAGAGTAGCTACTGTTTTTCAAAGTCTACCATTCTTCCAGAGAGCTCAATCAGGGTGTGATAGCATATATATATATATATATATATATATATATATATATATAGAGAGAGAGAGAGAGAGAGAGAGAGAGAGAGTAAGTACTGTGTAAAAGTATTAGGACAAGAAGTATTTTAGTGTCCAGGGATTTGGAGACCTGAAGAAAATTTATGGAAAGTTGCACAAAAAAATATGTATCACCAGATTGCTATCTGTCATGGTGTCGCATTTGGGATACGTTTAATATGACAATGACTTGCGCATCAATAAGACAATAACGCTAAACATACTTCAAACCTTTGTAAGAATTATTTAACTAAAATGAAAGAGGAAGGAAGGCTTTGGAATTTGAATTGACCCCTACAAAGCACTGTTTTCAATGCTATTGAACATCTATGGGATATTTTGAATAAAAAAATTGATAAATCTAATGTTACTTTGCAAGACACAGTTTGGGAACAAATACAAGCTGTTTGGCAGGAGATACCATTAGATACATTGAAGAATCATGTGATATCAATGCCTGACAGAATGAAGGCTTTGATCAAAAAGGCTATTATACTAAATATTAAATTTATTTTGTAACAAGTGTTTTTTCTTGTTAAAGCATTTGTTGAGTAAATCAAATAAAATAACTTTAATTAAATTGTTTATTTTCTATCAATATGCCTCATGAAAGATAAAACAATTCTTGTCCTAATACTTGTGCACAGTATTGTATATATATATATATATATATATATATATATATATATTCTAGAAAAAAAATTAGATATTCTACAATTTCGTTCTCATTTCTTTTCTTTTTCTTTCTCTTCATTCCGTTTATTAATTTTCTATAATTTTCTTTTTCTTTCTCTCTTTGGTGTTTTTTGAATGAGTGAGGAAATGCTTTTGTAGATTATCGTTACAAATGTCTATTCTCGATATGGGCACGGGAATGTCTGTATGTATATTTTTTCTGGATTATTTTTAATATTAACTGTTTTATCATTTGGGTCTGACGGGCAGGTTTGCTGCGAAATACGCATTATCCATGAAATTGTGGAATATCTAAAAAGCTTTTCTAGATTATATTACTCTGTTAAATTAATTAAATAAATTTAACATCGAGTACTTTTGCGTTCCTCTCTACCAGAATTTACCTAACTTAAATACCAAATATTCAACGTTATATATATATATATATATATATATATATATATATATATATATGTTCCACCTGTCTCGATCATGGAGAGAGAGAGAAAGAGAGGGAGACAGTAATGAATCAGCGTCAGCTCAGTTCTCTTTACTACCATTTATTAAACTCTACTGGAATTACGAAAGCACATGTAAAGTATTTACACTTTAACAGAGCAGTGTATTATTAATATATAAGAAATTTGAAATAAATAAGACATCAAGTAGTGCAGAATATATATATATATGTGTGTGTGTGTGTGTGTGTGTGTGTGTGCTTGTGTGTGTCTGTGTGTGTCAATGTGAGCGTGTATACATAAGACCTTTATATATATATATATATATATATGTATATATATATATATATATATATATATATATATATATAATACTAATCACAGTGAAACTGACACCAATTATAAGGAACTAAATCGCTAGAACTGGCGCTAACTTAACTATAATTTAATCGTCTTGAACACCCTAATAATAACCATTTCTTAGGGCAAAGATGGGGGATAAAAAAGAAACAAACGGCGTACAAATACAAAAGGTCGAGTACCCGTTAAAAAGAAAAAACCGAGATGAAAACTTAACAATAAAGTGCTTGATACGAAATTACGAAAGTAGAGCAATATACCCTGAAGACCCGTAGTGTGAAACCGCGGTAGGTTTTGGCTCACGCGTAGATTTTTTGCATTTATATATATATATATATATATATATATATATATATATATATATATATATATATTGGCGCACAGACACATGCACATACGAATATACACACAGATCAACACACATTTTAAAATTTTGTTTATATCGACGTGTCAACATAACCGTGAAATGTTAAAGCCAGGTTTGTAATGCATCTGTAAAGGCCCCATTATTAGTACCATGTAAGAGCGAATTCGTAAAATAGCAAGAACCTTGAATGAACGACGTCAATGCAGACAATCCTATTTCAGCGTATGAACAAAAATATAATTAGTTATATACGCACGCAAGTACACAAGCTAAAAACAAAAACGTACGCGAGGAGAAACTCCAAAGATCGTCATATAAAAATCAAAAAATATAACCACATACATTAAACTACTTATATACAACTTCTAACATAAATATACGCAAATAAGCGCAAGAATATTCACACAGAATCATACGCGCATATAAACGTGCATAGACAATAAATATATATATTTATATATATTATATATAATTTTACCCACACACACACACACAGACACATGCACACACACACACACACACACATATATATATATATATATATATATATATATCATGCTCTCATTACGATTGAGGTCTCAAGAGAGGAAAATTAAAAAAACAGTTACCACTTCTGCGACTTATGCATGTGTCTCATTTCGGTGACAGGCCTGTGTATACACAGCTTATATATTATACGCAAAATTCCCATTCTCTGATGTCATGCACCTATGCCTTAGGGGTTAGCAACTCCGATACGGTCGAGTTTTGATTCCCGCTAGAAACAAGCGTATGTCTAGCCATACTGATGATCTGTGATAGTGCGAAACAGGCTCGTATGTGAATGACGAATATATATATATATATATATATATATATATATATATATATGTCTTTTGGATTGTTTTGTTTGTTTTTATTCATATGTTTCAATAATAGTAGGTACATTAATAAATAAATATATATATATATATATATATATATATATATATATATATATATATATTGTCATTTTAGAAGGTATATCAATATAACTATTTTGCTGCCATTTTTTAAGGCCCGAGTCCACTTGTGTAGCATATTTATGAACAGCATAATACTGAAGACACTGAATTTTTAACCGCTGAAATTGCAGTATCACAAAGCAAGCAAAACATTTTACAACTTAAACCCTAAAAAATATTACTATCCTCATTCATCATTGAAGGTCTTATTTCTTTTTTTAAAGTTCGTTTTAAGTTTTGAACACAGTGGTAATAAAATTAATGAGAAAATTATTTTATTCTGAAAA
Organism: Ascarosepion bandense; assembly: GCA_037127315.1. Lineage (NCBI taxonomy): Eukaryota > Metazoa > Mollusca > Cephalopoda > Sepiida > Sepiidae > Ascarosepion > Ascarosepion bandense. The sequence continues at coordinate 466,971 of JBBBDQ010001439.1, read as the reverse complement.
GATGAATAAATATTGCCAATCACAAGTTCTGCGCTTATATATAGATTGTGGTTATTGAAAATTATGTTAATTATCTGTATCTGAGATCAGTACACATGATCAAAATGAGTAAAAATATAAAATATACGAGTGCTGACATTGTTAAAGTGGCAAGAGTTGTATTATAGTCTCAAATAAGAAAAGGGAATTTTATGATGAAAATTGAACTTTTGATGGCATGCCTAGAGAATATAGTTGCAGTAACCTACAACTTTGCTCGAAAGCCAGGTTGTGCAGATGACACCAAAATCATCTCCAGCCCCAATTTTTTGAAATTTACTCCTTCAGCTCCAATTTACAGCTCTAGTAAATCTCACAGTAATGATTGATAAACCTTACTACAATTGGACCTTGCTCATTGCAATTTATAGTCCAGAATAGATGGCTATTCATCTAAATTTTTATGAATGTTCCCATGTTTTTGTTAATCTGTTTTATTATTGATTATAATGGAAATAGAAAGGGAAGAAAACCAGCTGAAATTGTTAGTAAGAAGATGAGGGAAAGTTAGCCAAAGCGTAACCAACAGCACTTCTTTAAGGTTTTGCTCCCCTGATCCAAGCAATGCACCATCAGATTACCAACTTTTCCTAGTACTGGCTCATTTACTGCGGGTTCGGAGGTTCACTAATGGAACTGAAGATATAATTGAGCGTAGGAAATATTTTGCAACTAAACTAGCTAAATGTATTTGTATTAATCTTCGTCCCCAACAATGTCAACAGAAAATTAACGCTCTAGGGCCATTCGTATCATATTTGATACAGTATTTCCCTATAAGGAAACATTTGGTATTTCCCTATAAGGAAACATTTGGTATTCATTGACTGAGCAGTAAGTACTGCTTTCATTTGAAATTTATAAAATGTTTCTCTTAAAAAATTTTTCAGGAAAATATTTCTTTCAAGGCTTGTTTTCATACTGTATCAAATATGATACGAATGGCGCTAGAGGGTTAAATACGATTGGATATCTATGAATGAATAAACGCTTTTCGGAGGTATCGTTTTGAACTATTGTACTTTAAATGAACAAAATCTGTTGAGTCAACCTAATACGTATCATGTAATGTATCCTAGTGTATTTAAACTTTGGCTCGTGAATTTAGTGACAAGAATTATGACTTAAGTCCCCGTGCCGGGCAAGGTAGATTAAATAAATAGTTCAGTTCAGAATACTTTTATTTGTGAATAGCCATTTGCAGTAATTGAACAGGGTAAAGAAATTTTAACGCAAATGAGGTCGTCCCATCCATACGAGTGAGTGTTAAAAGTGTCTTGGACAGCGGTGACCTTCATCCAGAAAATCCCTAGTGGGTTGAAACAAGAATCTTTTAGAAACCAAACAGATGTTAATGAAAAATATCACTAAATTTACAGACTTGAGCATAAGTGCGAAAATTGACGAGGGACTTTAGCTAATCAAGATAATTTAGAATGTTTTGCATTAGCAACAAATTTAAACTATATAAAACATAACATTTAGGAAACATTTCAATTAATATTTTTAAAAAAATAAGTTATGGCGACACAGGAATTTGAAAATTGAGTTTATAATTTTTACCTCTATATTTTGCTACGTATAAAAATAAATGAATTGATCATAAAGCAAACGTTTTTTTTACTTTGAGAAAGCATTGAATACAGATTGTTTGTCAAATAAACCTTCCATTGTCTGTCGGAATTACTCCATTGGGGAATTATATTAAATTTAATTTATTTACATGCCGAATAGTGTCCTCTCTGTTGTTATTAAAACGTTTCAGTCGTTGTTTCATAAGCTGCTTGTCGACCCGAATGATATTGAGGAGAATTCGAACGCATTATTTAATCGACGTAGATAGACTGATTACGCTCTGCAGAACTAGTCTTAGGACGTCTTGTCTATTTCTTATTTATTACTGCTTACCTCAGTAGTTATAGCAGAAAAATGTAGCCTCGCTAAGTGAATTTAAAATGATCACCAGGAAGGTTAATTTTAAGGTTCTAATTTTTCCCCTCGGATTTTTCCCACTAGAAAATATTCTAGTAGATTTAATAGTTAGTTCATGAGTTTGGTGTTATATCAATAGATCAATCATTAGTCTGGGCAGTGTGTACTTAGACCTAATGAAAACGGGGCGAAATATATGAGCTATGGTCCGCGGAACGATAACAAAATACACACGTAATTTGAATAATGATTTCAGTTACAAATTGTCTGAAGTTCAGAGAGAAAAACGGCAGAAACTGTGATAAAGATGTTGACAATATTCCGCATTTAATTAATGTTAAATTTAGATAATTTCTTTTGTAATGTTCTATGATTTTCTACTGCAAAATAGAACATCCCAAACTTTGAGAGGAGGTTTTTCTGTTTTAAGTTTTTATTCTGGCGCTTCTTAAACCTTTAATCATTCATGTCGCAGCTGGACGTTGCTCTTGAATGACACATTTAATTTTGTATCAGATGAATTAAACGTTTTTTATTATATTGCTATTCACAGAATTACCTGGTGAATATCATGTTTGTTTATAATCTAATCATATGTCACTTTTTCAAGTATTAATGTTTGTAAAAATACAAAATAAAAATATTATCATTCGCTGAAATCGCAAAATATATTAATACATTGTCTGAAATACATTAAAATGTTAAAAGAAATATTTTTTATTACGATGTCTTATTTGGACAATACAGTCAATTATATAAGATGCGGTGTTTTTCTTTTCAATCAAATTTGTTTTACTGTGTATTTTTCATAGTTGTTTGATATGAATCAAGATTCGACACAATATTCTTACAACTAGTGACGTTGACATTACAAAAGCAGATAAATCGGGGAAAATTGAAAATAACCGATGGTAAAAAAATGTCTTAATAACAGCAGCAAAATAGAACGACATTCTAATCATTAAATTATAAACGTATTGAATAAAAAGAGTTAATACAAATGTCTTACCATACTGGTAATAGAATGGAAAAATATGCAAAAGAACTGAAAATGCAAATAAGAAATTAATATTTTGGAAAAATGCTCTTTCAATAAAAATAAAGATCAGAAAATTAGTTATCAGCATAAACTTCTTATTACTAATCTATAGATAGTTTTACTGCAGTTTCGGATTAATCACTTGTAGTATTTATAGTAAGTTAGTCTACTCTCTACCGAAACTAGACCGAATAACTGGAATGTTTTGCATGAGAACATAAATTGAATATTCAACAAGTTTTTAAACTATTTTAATTTAATTCAATCAAATTCGTCTAATTGTTAAGATGTGGTGTATCTGGATCTATATGCGGGATAAATCTTCCAAAGTTCATGTTTTTTCTGTTGCTTTTGATGAGGTATTTTTACCTGTCTCAGTCATTATAAAAAAACATGTGCTATTAAATGTAGTAGGCAAGATTTTATTAACTAAAACTTTGTATTTCATAGAACTGAAAGTTTTAAATTAGTTTAAATTAGCGTTTTTTTATGTATATTAAATAATACACATATGTAATAGCTGAAGATATCGTCTCTTTGCGGTGAGAGATATTTTATTTAAAAATGTCTTGCTTATTTTGTATAATAATAGCATTCTAAGGTTTCGAGTATTTCATTGGATTAGGTACTGCATAATATCGTGGTCATATCCACTCATTTTTTCTGCCGATGGCTGTATTATGTTTATGAAGCATATGCATACGACAAATATAGTTAAACAGAACATATGTAAAAGCAAAACTGAAAAATATAATTACGGCGGCAGTAAAAGTAAATAGAAAAAGAACCAAAGTGAGACATACGAAAAATTAACAATTTTATTATAAAAAACATACAAACACGTGTGAATGTGTGTGTAGGAGAGTGTGTGTATGTGTGTGTGTGTGAGTGTGTGTGCGTGTGTGTGTCAGAGAGTGTGTGTATGTGTGTGTGAGTGTAAGTGTGAGTGTGTGTGTGTGCGTGTGTGTGAGTGTGTGTGTGTGTGAGTGTGTGTGTGAGGGAGTGTGAGTGTGCGCGTGTGTGCGTATATGTGCCTGTGTGTGTGAGTGTGTGTGAGGGAGTGTGAGTGTGTGCGTGTGTACGTATGTGTGCCTGTGTGTGTGAGAGAGTGTGTGAGTGTGTGTGCGTGTGTGTGCGTGTGTGTGCATGTGTGTGCGAGTGTGTGTGTGTGAGTGTGTGTGCGTATGTGTGTGAGTGTGTGTATGTGTGCGTGTGTGTGTGTGACTGTGTGTGAGTGTTTGTGTGCCTGTGTGTATGAGTGTGTGTGTGTGTGTGTGTGTGTGTGTGTGTGTGTGTGAGTGTGTGCCTGTGTGTGTGAGTGTGTGTGTCTTTGTGTGTGAGTGCGTGTGTGTGTTAGGGAGTGTGCGTGTGTATGTGCCTCTGTGTGTGTGTGTGTGTGTGTGTGTGTGTGTGTGTGTGTGTGTGTGTGTGTGTGTGTGTGTGTGTGCTGGCTGTCACTTCGTTGTCGAGTATGATGATTGCAAGGCTCACTTGTAAATTACAATACCAAATAATGCCCGTGGATGATTAAAACTCTCTTAAAGAAAACTTTATCCCCCCATTTGCCTTTGCCTCGTTATGGGCATTATTATATTCAAGATATAATAACACCGAATTTCACAATGTCTTATAGCAAAAGTAATGACAGGCATGCTTTGCTTTTAGAGTGAGTTATTATTCTACGCAATACATAAAATTATACATACATGCGTTTACATGTATCCCTCGTAGAAAAAATATAACATACATATAACAACAGAGAGTGTGTAAAAAAGAAGAAACATACTTAAAGTATTTTCCGAAAGAAAACTTGAGTTACTGCGGTTTCTCTATGAAACTGGTGTGGTCATGTGATTTTCCCTGTGAGACCTACGCCGGTAGGCTAGGGTACGTCCTTCTGCTGCAGATTGCATAAAAAAAGAATCTTCGTCACTATATCCTGACATCACTCACCGGCTGCTACTTAATCCTGGTGACTATCTCAACGAAAGGAACCCATCAGCTTTTGTAACTATTTTGTAACTTTTGATTTGGTTAATTCCATTCTCTAACAAGGTACGCCGTATACACAAAAATAAGTACCAGACAATATCATTGCATTCTGTCAAGCCAAAGATTTTACATCAGACATCTTAACGAATGTTTAGCTATCCAACAACTCCATTGTGATTGCCGCAGTCCTGAATATTAGGCCTAGTATTCTTGTATTCCTAAGCCGGTGATAACATGAGAGGATTTATCTCGCCTTTGAGAGGTCTTGATTTTGAACCTTGCAGGTTACCTAACCATCACCTGGTTAGGGCAGTACTTTAGTTTCCAACAACACGAACATAGAGCATGTAATACTTGATTACAGAGTACCAGTAGCACTCAAAGATGCTTGGCTCTATTATTCACAGAGCTTACGATAACATCACGTTGAATCATGGATTCGCGTCTGATCACTAATTAAGCAACATCAAGCTTGGTCTATACTTAGTAACCACTTGGGAATACCAGACGTTTTAAGCTTTGATGTGTGGATGGTGTAATGGATAATGGCGCCGAATTGCTAATCTGAGAGCCGAGTTTCAATTTCAGCTTACCTCGATTTATTCACTTAGGTCCAAATATTCTTGGGAAAGGTATGAATCCACCTTTTCTTCCCAAACCATCTATAAGTCAATTAGTAAGTATTATATCGCTAAGCTCTCAGAAATGTATACAGTCTAAAATATTTTCAGACTTTAAATAATTTGAAGAGGCAACAAGCAGCAAAATAAAAGTCAATCAATCACTATAATATATACATAAACATGTATAAAGGCAAGTGGGTGACTACTTCGATGTGATGTAATGGTGATTTTTAATCAAAATTTACATGTTGCACCCACACATTCGGCCTTGTGCAACAGCTCAGCAACGTAAAGAGTTTGTTTCTGAGTTTGAGTTTTGTTTAACGGTATATCAACCTATGTGGGTTTTTAATGCTAATAAGATGGGGTTTTAAGGTTTTTTTGTTGTTATTTGTTTCGTTTGGTTATAATGAGCAAATTGATTTTGTCAGATTTGAATGAAAATTGTTTTATTTTTATTCTTTTTTTTATTTTAGAAAACTGAAACGGTTTTCTAGTTTTGTATTCAAAATAATTTTCTCCTTTGATAATATGTTATGGTAATAATTCTTTCTTCAAAAATATATATTTTCTATAAAAGTATATTTTTATGTATATATTTCTATAAAAATGTATTTTTATACTTTCATAGTGTTTTGACCCCAGTGTGGGGGTTAACTATTTGCCCATAGCTTGGAACCTAACAGGTGCTACCACTCTGGGTCAGGCTGGACCTGAGAACAACAGCAATTAATAGGTGGTTTTATGCTCCTCACATCCTCCTAATCAGAGGCCTTGCTGCCGGATACAGTTTACCGTCATGCGTAGGTCAGCGACGCGTAGAAAATCATTCAGATACCTCGTCGTGGTGTAATGGTAAGCAAGCTAAGATAATTACAACTAAGTAGTGAGTTCAATCCTCACCCGTTCTTTTGTGTAACAGAAAAATCACGATGACGGCATAACAAAATTGATGAAAAAGTGCCTCATTAAGAACGTTTCTAGATTTTAAGAACCATTATACACCTTTTGTCTTTTTTTTCTCGTATATTTCTTGGTTCAGTTTTAACGATTTAAAATTGTGGACTTTGACTAGAAGTAGTTTTCACAAATCTTTTTTTTTTCGTCTGACTCCCTGCATTTCAAACTGTTCAAAGATGTGAGCACTGCTCAGGAGGAATGTTTTGCTATAACTTTTTAATGTACGTTCACATGGAAGAGAAAACTTCTTAAAGCCTTTTCCTTTGCTTCTTGTTCTCAACTTAGTGACATAACAACCATCTTTATAGCGCAATGATCACTGAAAAACTTTTATGATTTATCTAATATGGATATTCACTTACTGAATAATTGCTATTTTCTGTTTTCTGTATTTGTCAGAGCTTTTCTATTACCCATATTTCAATATATCTTATGGAAAAAAAGAAAACATCTCTGAATATATTTCAGGTCTTAAGCTAATATTAGTTTAATCTGCGTAATAACTCTAATTTGCTGTTTTTATAATAAATCCAGTAACTTTAATAAAACAACTCGAATAACTAGAAATTTAATTAATGTTAATATCGACGTCTGAATTAACTATTTAATATTCAACAATAACGTTGAACATCAGATTCGACAATTAAGGTTTATGTTATTTGTACATTTTCAGACGGACTGTAAATTTCAGGCTTGTCGAATTGGAGTAGATAGACTAAACTATCGCCCGGTTCACACTCCACCCACGTCTATTGAGCAGGTGTAGAGGCTCATCCCTTGTTCTCTGTTTAGGATGTGGTTTCCGGCTTTCTTTCTTCCAATCTTTTCACTTTTATGTAGCCCCCTGCACAGCAGTGGTGTTACCGTCTTGCTCGGGGTGATATGATTAAAAAAAAATAGACAAAGCATATCGAAAGATATGAATAGCAAATCGACAACCGTAATTAAGGAATCAAGAGAAATATTGGGCAACACAAACGGAAATGGAAATAAGAAAGAGAAATTAGAAAAGGAAATAATTAAATCCCAAACTAAATGTGGTGAAAAAGAAGAGAGGTATGAAAGTAAATTTGATAAAATAAAATTAAAATTTACCAAGCGGGAACGGAGAGAAGGTGAAAGAGATGAAAGTTTAAAGGGCGATAGAAGATATGTGAATATGTGAAAAGCATAAAAGCCACTTGATCCAAAGTAGACGTAGGTAAACTGTCTCAAACATTAAAAGACAGAAACCGACAGGTTAACAAATGTAAAATCAAGATAGTTTCAGTTTTAATTTCTGGAATTAAGTATATTTTCGCTATTTATATGCAAACTATTATTATCGTAAGCTTTCGTTCATTGTAACCCCTGGACTTTCATCAGGTGAATGCAGATCCGGGTCACCTACAGAGAATTCTAATTTGGACCCTTTATTTACTCTGTGTTGTAGATTGTTCTATTTCTACTGCCTCTGTCTAGGAACGTCTCAGCTAGTACTTATTTTTTTGCCCTCTTATTGCTCGCCAGCGAGTCCACATACACACTGCGAGGCCAAGGGACTGAACTGTATTACCAAATTCACGAACCAACTTTTAATTCTATTGATCTGTAAGAACTGCCTAAACATATTTTGTTTCATTTTCCTTTTCAATAAGAAAATATTCCAAGCTTAATAAAGGAGAATCATTACTGTGAAAAAACTTGACAATTTATTTTTCGTTCAAATGGTATGTGAATACACTGTTTATATCATTATCAGAATATGCAGTTAGCGTATCGAGTTATCTCGTAAAGTCGAGGTCAATTATCCTCCTAGTGTTGTGAGTTTCTCTAGAACTAATGCACTTTGGAAAAGTATGAATCCATTTCCTCTTCTTTTCCCACAATATCTAAGAAAACAAGGCTAAATACAAGTATTTTAGTCATCTCACTACTTTTTAAGACGTCACGCTAATTCAGATATACTAAAAATGTGTATGTGAAAGACTTTGAACGCCTACCTCCTGAAGCAAGGGTAGTATAAAAAAATCCCCTGAAGACTACTAGACATTATTTCGATTATCTGCCCTTGTCACCTGCTAACCAGAAAACTTCGGGATTCAAATTTGCACCTGCTTCCAATACGACTATACGGTTTAAATCATTTCGAGGTGACTAGCTGAAACAAGTTTAGTGATTACAATCTTGTCTCGACACATGCGACACAAAATTCTCAAATTCTATTACTTATAAAGACAATCTTGAAAGAATACTGGTAAGAAAAAATACTATGCCTACTTAGCTTTAAGAAATTGCATTCCTGTCAGTTTTGTTTTACGATATGTAAAATATGCAGGACATGATCGAGTATAGCGTTCCACAAGTGTCTAACTAACGTTGTTGTTTTCTTTTTTTATATATATCTTACCTTTCACTGTTCCGCCATTATTTTACACAATCTTATTAACTCTTTCACTTGTTTTTTTTTTTTTCATCTCTGCTCCTCTTGTCTAAAATACGATCTGGGAATGACATTTTAAGAATCCTCAATATGTGCCCCCGAATTGTCAAACTTCTCTTTTCTGATTCGATGTATCACTGTCTTTCTTGTTTCCATTTTTCTTAATATTTATTTTGCTTGCAAGCTGAATCCATGGTATTATTAGTAGTCTCTGTAGAACGATATCTGACTTGTCTGAAATAACCGTCATTTGTGATGAAATCTCCCAGCATCTATTGCAATATAGGATACAACATATTACATAGCAGAAGATCACTTTTCATTGTTTCTAATTAATTGTTTTCTTTTTTATAATATACTAGCAGTATCGCCCAGCGTTGCTCGGGTGTAATGAAAGGTTTAAAACTAATCGATGGTCCTGGAGCTAAAACTCTTTGGACGTGGTACGAAAGACTAATAAGCAATAGTTTTTTTCCAGTTAAAGCGGAACCGTAAACTGAAAGAAAACTGAATGGATGTAAGTCAAATTTTGATTTCCTGGTATCGATATCAAATAAGTATTTTTTTTTGTCGTAAACTGAATTTTGAAGGCTAAATAAGTCCTCTGAGTAAATGGTATCATGGCTGAGACAAAGAAATACAATTATACCTATTTAGAGCCAAACCCGAAGCAAAACCAAAATAAAAGGGCTGAAATAATACAGACATACAGGCAGATAAACAGACACACACACAAACATCTTGCCTTATATATATATATATATATTAGAGAAAATTTTCAAAATTCAAAGGTGTCGGATGTACATTTCAACATAGGATCTCTAATAGAGACTCTACGTCACGTCAGCGACATTGTTTTTTACCAAATGGCGAAGGCCCTGGGTTAGAGTGTGGAGGGGTTTTAGGTTAACAACGGTCATATATATATATATATATATATATATATATATATATATATATATATTATCGATTTTCTGCACTATTGTAAGAACTGCAACCTTGAAACTTCTGAATATGATTTCCTATGTCTTTGTCTATGAATGTATCAAATTTGATTAAAATCTAACCACTCCTTCTATAAACCGATTTTATCGATTATCGATTTTCGATTGGGGTACCTCGACACAAAACCTAGCTAAGAAAACTCGCAGACGCTTATAGTACAACTGTGTAAATTTTCAAGAAAATCGGTTCAGCCATTTCGGAATCTATAGGTAACGGACACACAAACACACACACACACACACACACAGACAAAGTTCAATTTATAAATAAGTTTAGATTGCTGACATTTAAAAAGGTGTTTTGCTTTATGAACATGCCTTTTACTTTTGGTGTCAAAACTTTTCTTTTCTGTTAAAGACACCCCACATCTTAATTTGTTTGTTTGATTTTGACATCTTTAATTTGTAACTCGAATGTCGGTCTGTGACTTTGCTGACTATCATAGATTCTGCAATTTTGTATTTGCTGTCTCTTTTATTCAATATACTGCATTGCCCATTGCTATAAAAAAATTGATCTTTATTTTAATGCCTGTATTTGCCAATTTTTAATACCTCGCTCGTGTATGTTCGACTTGAATATTTAATTGGATGTCGTTGTATGTAATTTCCACTATCCTCAAGGCCAGAGAACTCATAAGTATTGATTTATTTTTTCGCTTCAGGCAGAAATCGAAGTGCCACAATATATTTGATCATTACAGTGAATTTTTGACCTCAGACCTAATGTTATCTAAACAGGTAATGAGATTAACAATCAAGTAAGCTTAAGAAAAAAACAGGAAGAAGCACCGTAATGTTTACGGCAAGACCCACTTCCCGAAATATAACTAATCGGAATTATTTTTAGAAAGAACATCTAGATGTTGTCGGCAACTTTTACATCATAATCAGGATAGCAGATCTTCTGGCAAAATATGAAATAAATTAATAAAAATGTTCTCTTGCTGACAAGTATAGACATGTTTAGTCAGTTGAACTTTTAATTTACTGAACACACACACAAATATATATATATATATATATATATATATATATATATATATATATATATATATATTGTCCTATTTTCGTAAAAGTTCAGTAGTTTATAAATTCAAATACCGATGCAATGCGGTATACTTAGGATGTACCAATGTGAGGTTGGAATCATGGGTATCGCAGCACTACACGGCTAATTTGCGTTTGAGTAGTCCAAGGCGTTCTATAAGAAGGCCTCAAGCTATCCATGATTCTGATATTGTCAACATCTGCTCGACAATCATGATTGTGCCAACCGGAATGAAGACACATGGTTCTTTATTCTTCACAGTGTTAGATCATCATATCACCTACGTGTTCTTGAGACTGTGTACTTACCAATACACCGACCCAGTTTGTGCAGATAAAAGAAGCACTTTTATTCACTTCTTACGTTTATTAAAATGTTTCTAAGTCCTCTTTTTTCTTTTTTATTAGTCTTGTGGAACTTATGTTTACGCCCGCCCCTTACATTTTAATTATTTATTTTTGATTAAAATTTGTTTTTAATTGAGTTGCACCTTCCCTTCTGTAATGACAAATTAATGTATCCTGGTTATTATTTAAAATTTTGCCAACGTTGACTTTTGATAATGTCTTTGCGAAAAGGGTTCTAAAGTGTTAATTATATTGTTACGTCTACTCTGTTTATATCAATTTGTTCTGTGGGTACAAATCTCTTTTTATATATAGTTCGTAGTAGTCCTTGCAAGAGTGAGTTTATGTGTACGTAGGTAGGAACGTATGTGTGTATGTGTGAGCGTTTGTTTGATAGGAATTTCTTAAACGTTATCACTCAGTGTAAATGGTGAAAAGCAGGAGATGATTGGTGAACAATGAAGAAGGAGGTGAGAGAGAAAAAAAAGAGGCAATAATAATACGATCACTTGACGTTTGTCAAAGGTAAGTGTTAATTGCGCTCATCTTAACTCTCTGATGCAACGCTCGTCTTGTTCAGTCTTTTATATCGTTTGGGAATTCACTCCCAGATGTGATTCTGGCATTTCCATTGGAGGACAAACATTGTGTTAGAATGAATCAGATTTGAATTTTAAATGAAGATCTTGTTTTGTTCCCCCCACTACACACACACACACACACACACACACACACACACACACACACATAAACATATATATATATATATATATATATATATATATATATATAGAGAGAGAGAGAGAGAGAGATAGTGTATAAAATACTATTTCTTAGAATGAAACGGATTTGAATTTTAAATGTAGATATTATTTTGTTCCCTACACACACACACACATACATATATATATAGAGAGAGAGAGACAGAGAGAGAGTGGGAGAGAGAGACAGAGAGAGAGTGGGAGAGAGAGACAGAGACAGAGAGACAGAGAGAGAGACAGGGAGAGAGAGTGGGAGAGAGAGAGTGGGAGAGAGAGAGACAGGGAGAGAGAGTGTGAGAAAGAGAGACAGGGAGAGAGAGTGTGATAGAGAGAGACAGGGAGAGAGAGTGGGAGAGAGAGACAGGTAGAGAGAGTGTGAGAGAGAGACAGGGAGAGAGAGAGTGGGAGAGAGAGTGGGAGAGAGAAATTTTATAAAAATACTTTTACAAATTTTATGGGCAGGTTCATCATATATTCCGAAAGCATTCGTTTTGAGTTAAATTTAAACAGGTTTACGGTAAGAGTATCATTCGTGTACGTTTGTGGCTATTATGTCATCAAAGTTTAACGAGTATAGCAGTGAGTTAACAAACTGTAATGTACACGATGCTGTAAGGTTGCATTAGATTACGCTTGTCGTTGTGTTACTGAAACAGGATCCGTGCCACCACAAACTATGGATCGAGGTAAGCCAATATCTGCTCGTACACATGAACAGAAGTAAACACATTCTAGAGGCTACTGGAAACTATCCAGTTATCAGCACATTTCATTGAAAAGTACGACATGCTAGGGCCCCTTTAAATATACTGATAACTGGATCGCGAAGCGTTGAACCACCTCTTAACTGATGTGTTTCGCAGGTCTACCCAGACCTGGGGTACTAGCATCATGTCAGGGCCCCAGCTATGGGCAAACAATGTAAGAGGCGTTATAAGTATGATGTTAAAATTCTTATGCTGGGTAAAAGCTTTTAGCTTTGGATAGAGATTTGTCGAAAATAAAATAAAATATGTAAATTTTTATATAATAAAAACCTCTACATCTGCATAAAAAAGTAGTCTGAACACTTTAAACCTTAGAGATGGTGAATTGATAAGAACAATGAGTTTCCAGTCTCCTATATTGGTTGTTGTTAATAAGAGCATACAGCTGTAAAAGTAGCTCTAATGTTTCATGATGGTTCAATTATATATGATAGGATGACTATGTAAATCATGGACACAATTTATGAAAGACGATTTAAAGAAGATGAGATTACAAGTCAGGCCTTCAACAAAACCGGGTAGAAACCCGTCCATCTCATGCTAGCATGCAAATGGAGTTAGACGATGATGGCGATGATGATGCTGATGATGATGATGTATAAAGTGTAATTACTGTCTTAAACACACGACTTTTAATAGGTTTTCTTCTCCAGCGTAGTTACAAGGACATATTTACATTTAGTATTTGTATTTATGTTGTCTAGAAGAACAGTCTTAAGGCTATCTGTATTATCAAATTCTTTCAAATCACTAAAAGCTTCTTCTGTGAGAAAAAACACCAGAGACACCTGTTGTTAGACTTACTTTATGAATCAGGTTTTTCCGGTCTCAGTTCCTGTCTCTTGATTAAATTTCAAATGATGTTCTGTTTTATTTTTGTTTTTTGTTTTGTTTTAGTTTAATGCTACTATTTCCACCTATAACTTCTTCATACAACAGATATTCATTATTAATATTGCCATCACTTCCTAATTAGACAATTCATATCTTCAGTGAGTCTTTTATGTGTCATTACATTTTTTAGCCTTTTCTCAAATTTTGACTTACTAATGATATTTTTAAAACCGAATACTTGATTAAAATAAAATAAATACAAGAGATGCTCTAAGATTAAAGGAAACTTTCCCCCTATATTGGGTTTTTCATCAGAGATTTTAACAAATTTTTTGAAAAAATATTACTCAAGAATATAAATTACGATACACCGTCAGTTTATATTTTATTCTAAAAATTGCAATTAATAACTTTTTCACTTTATGTTTCTCAAAAGCTTACGATGCAAATTAAAACAAAACACGCTGATATAACGGTGTAAATACTCGTCCAGCAAATTTAAATTCGGTTTATTAAAAGTAAAATAGTGAAACCGATAGTTTTTTGCCTTTTTTTCTCTGAAATAAAAATAAACTATCACTTGAAATCAATTAGAACATAGAGATGATTTATGAATGGTTTCATTAAATTCCTTGTGAAAGACATTGAATTCGGAAAAGAAAAATAAATTACAGAAATAGTTTTTAATTGATCCTAACATAACATGCGATTTGAATACATCGATATTACATTTTTTAGCATCCTGTAAAGTAAATATATTACACATACAATTTTTATAATGATGTGTACTATTTTATATGTTTATCGTTTCCTGTATTTAAAGAAATATAAGACCTTATTTTTAAAATGATTTGTGCTCACTTTATTTCTTGGCGTTCAATAATTTCGTCTGGTTATTTATTTCAGTTTAAGCGCAGCCATATCCAAGATATTAATTTGATTTAAATTGAATTTTCCTAAATTAATCGAAATTTCAAGTTATTTTGTGTGTGGAGTTGTTATGATATCATAGCCCAAATATCTAGACCATTGTTTATAAATCAAGCTACCCATATATATATATATATATATATATATATATATATATATATAAGTTTGAAGCTATGCGTTATGAATAATAATTGTCATCTGAACAAACATTCTTTCGACTGCTGTTTTAAAAGCTACCAATTTACGAAGTAAATTTGATTTGAAAACCTTACTGAGGGAACTAGAAGCGCATGAATAAACACGGATATAGGTATACAACCAAGCTATTGTGCTCAATCCGCAGCGATCTTCTAGCCAGACCTGGACAGATGAATGATGGTGAGATCTGGGCAGAGGACTGATGGTAAGTATTGCAATGATGGCCGGATCTTGGCAGAGAACTGATGGTGAGTATAACATTGTTGGGCAGATCCAGGCAGAGGATTGATGTTGAGTATGACATTGATAGCCGGATCTTGACAGGGGACTGATGGTGAGTATGACTTTGATGGCCGTGTCTGGAGATGGGTTGATGGTGAGTATGAAATTGATAGCAGGATCTTGACAGAGGACAGATTGTGAGTATGACATTGATGGTCTGATCTGGGCAGAGGACTGATAGTGAGTATAACATTGAATGCTGGATCTGACCAGAGAACAGATGGGTAGTTTAACATTGATTTCTGTATATGTCAAGTATTTTCAATGGTTTTACTAAATTCCCGGTTGTAGCTGGTACAATATTTTACACTTTATGCAAACAAGAAATATCCTTCTAATTATGGCTATATTTATTACATTACTTTCATCATATAAGTATATATTGTTTTATATTGGAATTTCTATTTAAAGTTATCACTGCCCAAGTATATGTATTGTTTTACTTCTTCAGTTATTTTTCTTTTATTTGAGATATTTTATTGGGAATGGTACAATTCATAATCAGTAGAATTAAGATTTTTTCAACGGTTTGATAAAGACAGTGGAAGTAATTTTATATTGCTGAAATAAGTCCTGATTTAAAACCGTCTAACTATGAGTTGAGTTTTTCTCTCAATAATGCTCTGAATAATACTCATCGAATTCTTTATTTTTATCTAAAAATTATTTATATTAATTGGATAAAATATTTTGAAATATCCTTTCTGTTTTTTACGAGTCGGCCATTTTCATATATATATATATATATATATATATATATATATATATATATATATATATAAGGTAGACGAGGAAAATGTAGTTTTTCTAGTGTTATTCTATTTTTCAGTTTGGTAGGAGCAAGGGTGTACGAAAATATTCCATAATTTTCATTGTTCCAAGCTCCTGCGATTACCTATATAGCCATTTTCAAGTGTGGTGATTAAGGGGTTATTAATTTGATCTTTGTGGGTGTTGAGCGCCTGTCTACGACCGGATCTGGGTAAGCAGTGAGCATACAAGTGTTCTCTGAAAACGAGAGTAGCTCTACATTATCTGTACACGCACACACGCACACACACGCACGCACACACGCATATATATATATATATATATATATATATATATATATATATATATTAGAACGGTTAGGCCAACATTTAAAAATACCTTAATTTTCTAAATTTTTTAATGAAAGTGTAATATTTTAAAATTTCATTAATATGAAATTTTAAAATCTATTTTCTACAATGATTCATAAACTATAGAAAATTGAATGGCGTCATATAAGTTATTTTTAAATTAATGACTTTAATTTTGAAAAACAAAATTATAATTATATTCTCTCATATAGGAATACGGTTTCTACTATTAACTATTTTACATTCAATGAGGTACATTATAGTGTATTTCTGCAAGATGGGATATATATATATATATATATATATATATACGTGAATAAGGAACGAAAAAAAAACAATTTTGCAACGTCCAAAACATTAATTTAAAACAGTGCTCGATATATAATATAGAGCTGTGAATATTTATTATAAATTATATTTTAAAACATGTACAATTGTACATTTTGTTTCGACATTGAAACTACAATGTCTCAACAGTTGTTGTGTACAGGTTCCTGTCCACTCCACTTTAAAGGCACAGTCCACCAGCGGAAGAGCGTGAAATCAAGCTCTTATGATTCTGAAGAGGAGATTCTGATTTAGAAATATTAATGTATAATAAGTAGATAATACCCAACACCTTTCTTTTTGCAACGTCCAAAACATTAATTTAAAACAGTGCTCGATATATAATATAGAGCTGTGAATATTTATTATAAATTATATTTTAAAACATGTACAATTGTACATTTTGTTTCGACATTGAAACTACAATGTCTCAACAGTTGTTGTGTACAGGTTCCTGTCCACTCCACCTTTAAAGGCACAGTCCACCAGCGGAAGAGCGTGAAATCAAGCTTTTATGATTCTGAAGAGGAGATTCTGATTTAGAAATATTAATGTATAATAAGTAGATAATACCCAACACCTTTCTTTTTGCAACGTCCAAAACATTAATTTAAAACAGTGCTCGATATATAATATAGAGCTGTGAATATTTATTATAAATTATATTTTAAAACATGTACAATTGTACATTTTGTTTCGACATTGAAACTACAATGTCTCAACAGTTGTTGTGTACAGGTTCCTGTCCACTCCACCTTTAAAGGCACAGTCCACCAGCGGAAGAGCGTGAAATCAAGCTCTTATGATTCTGAAGAGGAGATTCTGATTTAGAAATATTAATGTATAATAAGTAGATAATACCCAACACCTTTCTTTTTGCAACGTCCAAAACATTAATTTAAAACAGTGCTCGATATATAATATAGAGCTGTGAATATTTATTATAAATTATATTTTAAAACATGTACAATTTGAAGAAAAAAAAACAAACGAATAGCGATAAATGTTGATTTATTTTCATGTGTGTTTTAGCGTCTGCAACAACAAATATTTCATTAGATTATTGCCATTATTCTGCTAAGGGAGATTAACGCAGTTTTTTTTTTTATCGTAAATGGGGCGAGAAATAACATTTTCAAATAATTGTTATAGCAGATTTTTCACCGTTATATTCTCTAAACATTTCAATTTGCAATCCTTACAGCTAATCAATAAACTATAATGTGGCGAAAGACAATAAATTGACTACAAACAGAACAATATGACCCCTGATTAGCCCTCGAGGGAGCGAATTATATCTCTTCGAAATCTATTTTTCCACAATGTCTCATAAACTACAGAAAATTGAATGGCGTCATATAAGTTATTTTTAAGTTAATAAGTTTAATTTTGTAACAAATTTAGAATTATATTCACTGATATATGAATAAGGTTTCTACTATATCAATAATGATTGACATTCAATGATGTGCATCATAGTACATTTTTGCACGATAGTATATATATATATATATATATATATATATGGGAATTTTGTAATCTGCTTGAAACGTTGTGTATATAAGGTGTATTTAGGGCTAGGTATTTGAAGGCTAACCAAATGCGTTTAGTATACTAAAGGAAGGTAAAGAAGGTGTTCGATATTACCTATTTATTATGCATTAATATTTCGAGATCAGAATCTCAACTTCAGATTGATAGGAGATCTTGATTTTACGTCCGTCCGCTGTGGACCATATTTTAAACGTTTAAAATTTTCAAGTCATTGTTATAGCAGCTTTTTCGCCGTTTTATTCTCTGAGCGTTTCAATCTGCAATTATTACAGCTTATCAATAAACCATTATGGGACGAAAGACAATAAATTGACGACAAACAGAACAATATTACCCCTGTTTAGCCCTTGAGGGAGCGAATTATATCTTTTTGAAAATCTATTTTCTACAATGACTCATAAACTATAGAAAATTGAATGGCGTCATATAAGTTATTTTTAAATTAATGACTTTAATTTTGAAAAACAAAATTATAATTATATTCTCTCATATAGGAATACGGT
Source organism: Ascarosepion bandense (assembly GCA_037127315.1). NCBI lineage: Eukaryota > Metazoa > Mollusca > Cephalopoda > Sepiida > Sepiidae > Ascarosepion > Ascarosepion bandense. The sequence continues at coordinate 448,285 of JBBBDQ010001439.1, read as the reverse complement.
TTCTACTATTAACTATTTTACATTCAATGAGGTACATTATAGTGTATTTCTGCAAGATGGGATATATATATATATATATATATATATATATATATATATATATATACGTGAATAAGGAACGAAAAAAAAACAATTTTGCAACGTCCAAAACATTAATTTAAAACAGTGCTCGATATATAATATAGAGCTGTGAATATTTATTATAAATTATATTTTAAAACATATACAATTTTACATTTTGTTTCGACATTGAAACTACAATGTCTCAACAGTTGTTGTGTACAGTTCCTGTCCACTCCACCTTTAAAGGCACAGTCCACCAGCGGAAGAGCGTGAAATCAAGCTCTTCTATAATTCTGAAGAGGAGATTCTGATTTAGAAATATTAATGTATAATAAGTAGATAATACCCAACACCTTTCTTACCTTACTTTATTATACTAAATGCATTGTGATAGCCTTTAAATGCCTACCCATACACCACACACACACACACACACACACACACACACACACACACACACACACACATATATATATATATATATATATATATAATATGCACGCACTTACAAACGATCGTTAAGAAGTAGGTGTACTGAAAATGATAACATTTCATTTCAGTTTACCTTTAAATTTAAATTTACGGATACAACTATTAAATTGACAAAATTGACAAATAGCTTTTTGAGTACAATAATAAAAAATTGCTTAAATTTAAATCAACGAAGGTGCTCATATATATATATATATATATATATATATATATATATATATATATATATATATAAGGAGGGAATATGAGAAAGAGTATAAGAAGGGAAAATTATAGATTATGCGTGAGTAAGTTATATGTCCGTGTGACCTAGTAGAGCGAACGTTCGCTTTCCACCCATCAGATACGTATTCTAATCTCACAGTATTCAATTATGCAAGAAGAAAACAACCTAGAATTTCCAAAAATGCTTAAATTAACAGTCTAGTGTTAATATGTTTTTAAAGGTGACCCACAATTGAAGATGAGTGATAATCATATTTCCAATAAGTTTTCCATTACATATATATATATATATATATATATATATATATATAGTGTGTGTGTGTGTGTGTGTCACAGGTCGGACAGAAAGGAGAAAGAGGGAAAGCAGTACGAAACGTACTTGTTAAGTTTGCGTAAATTGCTGGCGGGCCGGTGTTTAGAAGAGATACCACGAGAAAAATTATTCGTACATTCACTTACACGTGGACTTGTACAAACATAAAAGTTGCTGCTCAACACACACATACACACACAATATATATATCTAGTCATCCACAGACAGATATGTTTCGCTGTATCACAGCTCATCAGTACGGTTAGACATCCGATTTCTTTTGACCCAGGATTGAAACCCGACCGAATTGGCGTCAGTCGGTAGTTCTACCTCTGAGCTATGGGCGCTCGGTAGAAGAAGGCAGACTTTTAGCGTATCATGTATCATACGCCAGTAGCCAGAGTGCTCAAATTAATTACCAAATGAGCGATGCGTAGATGCTAGAGTAGCTACTGTTTTTTCAACGTCTACCATTCTTCCAGGGTGCTCAATCAGGGTGTAAGAGCGTATATATATATATATATATATATATATGCCTTTATTATAATAGAATTATTCATTTCAAATTCTAACCTAAAAATATCCAGCCCCTTAAAAATAAATTTTAATGTTAATAGTTGCAATGTTTCATTCATAGCTCATGCTATAATATTACTTCAAATTAAATTATTTTACCAAATTAAATGATCCACACAATACAAAATGTGTCTTTTAATCTATAATATACCTTAAATTTGTTTTTGTTTATTTTTTTTTCTACAACTTACCAGAGTACAGGATGTGCGTTTTGGTGCAGTGGATATTGGCTTGAAACGACAAATAGGTGAGACGAGTTCGAATTCCAGTTGAATTCCTTGCATTCATTTACGCGCAAATATCCTTGGGAAAGATACTAATTCGTCTGTTCCTTCAAGTTATGGATTAAATAATAGAATAGATTGGCTTCTATAGCCTTGGCTGGCAACCAGTCTACCACAGAAAGCAATGGCAACCTACTGCGGGATAGTCTTCTGCCCAGTCAGTCATGACACATTCGAGACATGATCCCCTAAGAATGTATCATGTATGGCACTTAACTAACTGATACCTTCTTCTTCTTCTATGTGCCCTGTCCCTTCAGGACGTAGGCGATCATGGATCTCCACGTCTCCCTATCCCTTGTGGCTCTTAGTATGTTTGCTTCTGTTGCTCCTGGCAACCCCCGTTCCGTCATCCACCTGATCAGACTCTGCAGATATGTTATCCGCTGCCTTCCTCTGTCTCTCCTTCCTTCTATCTGACCAGTCAGTATCAGGTTCTCCAGGCTCTCCTTCCTCATTGCATGTCCCAGGAACTTCAGTTGTCTCTTCCTGATGCTCAGCATCAATTTCCTTTTTTTTGCCATTCTTTCTAACACTTCGTCGTTGCTTGTATGCTCAGTCCACGATATCCGTAGCATCCTTCTGTAGAACCACATTTCGGCCGCTTCCAGTTTTTTCCTCATTTTCGATGATATTGTCCCGCATTCACAGCCGTACTGAAGAACTGACATCACGTAGCAGTCTAGCACTCTTTTCTTCGTTTCTATTGAGATCTTCCTGTGTGTTAGTATTTTGCTCATCTTCTGGAACGCGTCCTTTGCCATGCCAATTCGCCTTCGGATCTCCGTGTCGCACTTTCCATCTCCTGTTAGAACACTTCCTAGGTACTTAAATTCTTGGACTTGTTTGATTCTGTTATCCCCCACCTGTATTTGGCATTTTGGGTTGTATCTTTTGCTGATGACCATGCACTCAGTTTTCTTAAAGTTTATTTGTAGTCCCTTCTTGTCACTCTCCAGTGCTACTTTCTGTATGAGATCTTGCAGTTTCCTTTCCGTGTCCGCAATCAGTACTGTATCGTCCGCGTATCTTATGTTGTTCAGGTTGTGGCCTCCAATAATAAATCCTGGTGTGTCATCTAGGGTTCTCAAAATATTCTCGCTGTATAGGTTGAACAAATCCGGTGAAAAGACTCATCCTTGTCTTACGCCTTTTTCTATCTTTGTGTATCTACTGAGGTCGTTACCTGTCCGTATGCAGGCCGTTTGCTGCCAGTAGAGATTCTTGATTATTCTTATATCTTTGCCGAAAATGTCGAGGTTGCCTATCATTTCCATCAATTCTTTGTGTCGTATTTTGTCGAATGCTTTCGCGTAATCAATGAAGCATAGGTACAAGTCTTTCTTCATTTGTAATGCCCTTTCAGAGAGCATCCTAATCATGAATATGGCGTTCCTTGTTCCAGTGTCTTTGACGAACCCGCACTGTTCCTGCCCTATCTCTGGCCTGATTCTGCTTCTCGCTCTATTCATCAGGATTCTGACCATCAGTTTTGTAATGTGACTCATTAAGCTGATAGTTCTGTGTAGCTCACACTCGTTTGCACCTGGTTTCTTCGGCAGTGCTATAAATATCGACTTGCATAGGTCGTCTGGTATTATTCCGCTGCTATAAATTTTGTTTATTATGTCGGTAATCTTTTCTATGCCATATTCTTCTAAGGCTGTCAGCAGCTCTATCACTATGCCATCTGGGCCAGGTGCTTTATTTCTGTTCATTTTGGCCATTGCAGCTTCCACTTCGGATTTTAGTATTTCCGGTCCATCCATCTCCTTGTGTATTCTCGGTTGTTCTCTCTTGTCACCAAAGAGATCCTTTATGTATTCTTCCCATCGCTGGAGTATTTCCTCTTTCTCTACTATGATTGTCCCTTCCTTGGATTTTATGCATCCTGTTGAGGAATAGGTTTTTTGTCCTGTCGGTTCTCTTATCTCTTTATGCATTTCTGCTTTGTTGTTCCTGCTCAGTCTCTCTACTTCTGCACATTTGTTGTTGAGCCATTCCTCTTTGGCTTGTCTGCATTTGTTCCTTATCTCCCTGTGAAGTTTTTTGTACTCTGTTCCGTGTCTTGGCGTTATTTTTTGTCTCCTTTGCATCATGTGGAGGATCTCTTCAGTCATCCACTCATTTATTCTTCTGCGTCTGATTTCCTTTGGGGCTATGTTGTTCGCTGAGGTCACCATTGCTTCTTTTAGTGACTCCCATTTTGAGTATCCTTTTCCAATTTGTTCTTCATATTTCTTTTTTACGCTGTTATTATATTCTTTCTGCAGGGTGAGATCATCCTCTAGTGTGTCGTATTGCAGTCTTGGTGTTATGCTGGGTTTCTTCAGTCTTCGGAGTTTCACTTTTAGTTTGCAGATGACTGGTCACTTCCGCAGTCAGCACCTGGGTACGTTTTGCATTGGACTACTGCGTTCCTGAATCTCTTGTTTATAGTTATATAATCTATTTGGTTCTTCGTGTCCCCTCCTGGGCTTCTCCATGTCCATAAACGTCGTGGGTGTTCTTGGAACCAGGTGTTAGTAATGACCTGGTCATTGGCTGAGCACCATTGGATCCATTTTTCTCCTCTTTCGTTGCGCTCTCCTAGTCCGAAGTTGCCGTTCGTGTCTCCTTCTCTATCTTTACCTACCTTTGCATTTAAGTCCCCCATTATTATCCTGACTTCTTGGCTTTTGTACTGAGCCTTAGCACTATCCAGTATTGAATAGAATGATTCTATTTCGTCCTCTGAGCTTTGAGTTGTTGGCGCATAGACTACTATAATAGCTATATTGGGGGGCCTTCCCCGCAGTTTAACCAAGAGGACTCTCTCTGACAGTTGCCAGTATCCAAGTACACATCTCTTCACTTGTTTGTTTAGCATTAAAGCGACCCCTTTTTCGTGTTTTTTCCTCCTGCATATATTATCCTGTGGGTGTCACTACTGAAATCTCCGTTATTAGGCCATCTTGTTTCACATATTCCTAGGATGCTGATATTCAGTCTGTTCATCTCCTGTTTGACATTCTCTAGTTGTCCACAGTTCAGTGTCCTGACGTTCCATGTTCCTATAGTGAGTTTGTCTTTGATTCGCACAGTTGCAGGATAACGGTCCAGCGACACCTGTTGCTCATGTCGTTCTTTCCTGGGCGAGGGACAAATTTTGGAGTAAAATGTCCCCTTTACGCCGTTGGTGCTAACAGTCGCCGGATGACGGTCAGGTGGCTACCTGTTGCCCATGCCAGTCCTTACCGAGCGAGGAGTTGCTCCCTTGAGAAGTAACCCCCTTCACGCTGTTGGCCTTCATATATTTATTGTGACTATCCATGATTGAGAGGGGGTAGATAGTGGAGTGGTATCCCGTTGCCTTCTCCACGATGGTTTATTGAGACATCACCTCTAGTTAGCTGGCCGTTGACTCTTTGAGAGTTCTTCCGCCCTTTGTAGGTTTATATTTTTGACCCACAGGGATGCTAACGTCCCAATTAAGTGTACATATAGTTGATGTAAAAAAAAATATACTAAGTTTTAACTTAGTTAAAGTCGAAATGGAGTTCAGACAAAAGAAAAATTTAGTATATTCTTATGAAAAAAATTAAATGGTAAAAGAAAACAGATACAAACTAGTCTAACTTCTAAGAACCTCGCAGCAGTAATTACAATCAGCATACTTTACCAGTAGTCACAAGAAATATTACGCATATTCGACATTTTGGCAGTCATCTTCTGACTTTCTTTGGTTCTATCATATATATACTGATACGGTGCTGGTAGGAACACGTGGGTTTTTTTTTTGGAAGGGGTATGAAGGAAAAGGATTGCTAGGAGAGAAAGGACGCTAACTTTTTTCCTTAGACTGAAGACGGGGAGAGAAAAAAAAGGTCATTTTAAATTCTATAGAATCCGATTTTTTTTTTTTTTGGTTAGTACACCATAATTTTTAAAATCCTGATTCTAAAAAGAAAAAGAGATTGTCTGCTGTAAAAGATTGCTGTCTGCCCATTTAAATAACCTATGTTCCCACAATATATTTTGCACAGACAAAATAATTCTATTTTAATTTTAAAAAATACAATGTATCATTTATATTTTACGCTCTACTGCAAGATAAAAATTAATAATTATTTGACTAAATAAATGACCCACACGATACTAAATTAGTTTTCTTAACAACAATATACTTAAATATACCATAATTATTTAATCATAATTATAGCAAATATTTCAGCCCTTTTACTTATGAAGTAATTTCTAAAAACATCTAACTTGTTGTTAAAAATTATTTACCTATTTAAGTATTATGTGGTCCCACTAGGTACCTTACTCAGACAACATAATTTTATTCAAAATTTTATTAATTACTATATTTCATTAATAACTTACACTCTAGCATAAAAAATGAATATTATTTTAATAAAATAAATGACCCACGTAATACTAAATTGTTGTTCTTCATACAATATAACTAAGTATAGCACAATTATTTAATCCTAATTCTAACTTATACTCATAGACAGTAGTAAACAAATCTATTGTTCAATAAAAAAAACTAAAATCCAGCCTCCTGATTAAAATTATTGTCTACTTTTTTAAAAAATCTAAGGTCTAACTATGTATCATTCCCCTCAAAAATTTTAAAAATGACATATCTAGATTTTGGCAACCCTGCCCCCTTTCATAACCCAAATATTTAAATCTCTATGGTTACATAATTCTAAATGTTGATTGAATAACTTTGACACACCATAAATGCATTTCCTGCAATTACCTCTCTCTAATTTTCTAAATAACCAGAAATTCATCTTATATTTTCTAAAATAAATCGTCTTCACCATTTATTTTAACATATCACCTGAAGAGGAACAGTTTTGTTCTGAAACATGAAAATTTTTTGTAGTGATAATTATAAACTATTGTAATAACAAAATTACCATATTTAAGCTCTACTCTGTATCGAATACAATTTATAATAGTAAATGCTTGAACAATGGATTTTAATCTACATGTTTTTTTTAACTTTATATATATATATATCGTAAGCTCACAGTCGGGCTTTTCATAATTTGCAAAGTTGCTATCATTAAGTCAGAGTTGAATATATATATATAAAACTGATTTTGCAAAACATATTTGGGATCTACCAAAGACATTTAGAATGCTACAGGGAATAACTATAAGTATACAATGGGAAATACTCCGACGTAACGGGTTTAATATAAACAGCCAAGCCTTACAATGGTGGTAAAATATGTAGACTGTGCCAGAAAAGAAATTTGGTTATAATTTTATTCCCAAACAAAAATGAATTACTAAATGAAAGAATAGAATTGATGACCAAGTGTAACCATACCAGGAGATAACTATTAGGATCATATAATCATGGATGAAAGTTTTCTGTGCACTTTAAGTATAACATGTTCTAATTTTGAAAATTGCGCGCTCATAAAACATCCCTGTTACGTGGGCGTTTTTTAAAAAAACAACAGTAAAATCAGTTATTGTTAATCGCCTGAAAACACCGAAAGGTAGAAACCTGAGTCGCGAAAGAACTCATTTACAAATGAAAAATATTCAAAAGTTCTACAATATAAACTGAACACTTTTTAATACAACTGTACTGGTGTAATTTTGGTTTCACTAAGAACGCCATATAAATAGAAATATGAAATAGACCATAAAATATTCCTATATGAATATAGTTACAGGTAATTTTCTTCATAGAAAGTACACTACAGTATTGATCGCTTTTCCCTTCATATAAAACCTTATTCAACCTTAGCATCTGCAATTAGCTGTAACCATTAAAAAAGGTTCAGAAGCCTTTTGTTGAGTTTTTGTATAAAACAGCTAATAATGAAAATAGTTATTAGGTTTAACCCCTGAATGATTCTCTATTTTTCTATTTGAAATCTCTGATTAATATAAATATTTCAGATAATGATCGAATAAGCTCATGGTGAGTTCTGCAACAATAAATTATCCATAGAAAATTATCCTGTTGCATCGTTTAATATTCGAGCTTAACGTGAACTAAATATTGCAATAACAATCAAAAATATAAATGCTGGTCGTTATTTATTAAGTAAGGAGATACAAATTGAACAATTTTAAATTGACAACTTTTTCGATTTTACTGAAACAGACGTTGAATACTACCTCCTCTTTTTTTCTTTCTTCCTTCTTTTACTTTCTTTCTATTTCCCGATATCTTTATTATATCTTTTCCACATTTTATGTAGAAAAGATATAATAAAAATGTTCCTTTATTTCTTTCTTTCTTTCTTTCTTTTTGCTAGCTTTCTTTCTTTCTTTCTTTCTTTCTTTCTTTCTATCGCACCTTCTTTCTTTGCCATCTTTTATCTTTCAGTCTATATCCCTTTTCCCTTCTTTCTTTCTTTCTTTTTTTCTGTCTCCCCTTCTTTCTTTCAATTTTTTGTCTGACTGAAAACAAATGGCGACTTTGAAGTATTTTGCCTTGTTATACGGTCTAAAAGATATATGTAAGAGATTTTAAACACTCATCTCTATTTTATTTACTGAAACAATTGTAGTATCTACAATAAGTCTTGCCTTTCCATGCACTTAAAACGGAATAGTTAATTAATTATAAGGTTTTGGAATATAGAAAGTCATTTGAACCTAACCACAAGTTGACTATTTTTTTTTTTTGGCATTGCCACTATGCATACCTATTTTTTATTTTATGATTTAATCATTACAATAACCTTTGAAGGGAAAGCAAGATTGGTCGATTAGAATTTTCCTCGTTCTTAGTTATATTTAAACTTGTCTTGTTGCAATTTGTTATCCTTAGTTTAACAATTTTACGTTGATCTTCATTTAACTTTTCCAGAATAAGTCGTCAGGGTTTTATTGTCTGCTCGTTCGTGTCGACATTGGCGACTTCGTTGGACTAAAGGCCCGTAACTTCCGCCAAACCTGACCCACAATCATCCATTCCTTCTCTAGCCTCTCATTCACTACACTTGCCTCAGGAAAAAAAAAAGCTTTTGAAGTAGGGAGAATCATCTTTATCTCTGAAGTCGAACTTGACACACGAACCTTAATCACTGTCGGGGATGTAGTGATCGTCTATGTTTTTTTCTTTTGTTTTTGTTTTTTTTGTTGGATCAGAGTTTAACATCAAGTTTTTTTCTGCGCATATAGATGCAAAATAGTCACTCTGGTCACACTTTCAAAGGGCTTAATGAAACATTATATCCAAATGTTTATTTCCAAAATAAAATGTGGAAAAGTTGAATTCGGAAAACAATAAGTGATTACCTAAAGTTCAGCCAAAGTCAAATGTCATAAATGAAGAAGTGAAGTTTCTTTTGCAAAAAGAAACTAATCCAAAATAGTCCTATATTTTGGCAAACTTAAAAGAATAGATTATAAAAAACGAAGATAAATAAATATGTTGGATAAAATAACTATTTCGTCTTAAACTAAAATGTGCAAAATCTAAAACAGCAAAACAAAAAGAATAAAATGAAAACCGAAATGGCCGAACTTATGTCCAAAATTAAAACAAAGAAGAAATAAAAACGTTTTTCTTTTTTCTTTTCGTTAAGTTAGTAAATGGCAAAGAAATAATAATAGTAAATTTTAAAGAGAAAATTAAACACACTAAAGGAATATAAACAAGTCCGATCTTAAGTCGTAAAAAATTAGCAAAATTGAAACATTTTCTTCATCAATAGAAAAGATAAAATTAGTGAAACATGAAGCTGAATAAAAATACTTTGGTATAACTGTTAGTTAATCCTAAAAATAAAGAGAATAAAATGGAATTTAAATTAAAAATTAAACAAAATGAAATACTTAGCTAGTAAATGCATTTTGCAATTCGGTACTCAATTGCAATTAAACGATGTCTCAAAATGGAAGTCCAACAATGAAAAAAAAAGTTTATTCAAACAATTTTCTACAGAAGTTGCATGTTCAGTGAAAGTTAACGAATAACATTTAAGGCAAAACTAAATTGTAACCGTACTCATATGGCAGGATTTATAGCGAATTGACAAAATACTGAAGCAATCCATTTATGTATGAGAAAAATAATCAAATTATTAAAAACTTTAAATATATCACAATATATATATATATATATATATATATATATATATATATATATATATATATATAGTAATATTTATTTTGCTAATGGGTACATTTGTAGGTACCACAATGCCGAATAGGATGCAGCGATCAACATAGTCGACCAGTCTCCGAGATAGTCGAAATCACGAACCATCCTCTCTAACAAATACACTCAAAGTATAAAATCATACTTCTCCATTCAGTTCAGCATTTAATAATACAACATTGATTATAGACATTTCTAAATATGTTCACATACACACACGCATATATATATATATATATATATATATATGTGTGTGTGTGTGTGTGTGTGTGTGTGTGTGATGAGGGAAAACTTATGCTTTTTTCTTTGATGCACCGACCACATGAATTTATGCGGGCTCCTAAATTGGCATCCAGGTCCCACCATTATACCGTTTAATTAATTAGTTTTAAACATCTCTTCTACTATAATAGTTTCTTTTCTCACATTTAGCGCCTGTGGAGCTCCCCTTCATTTATCGTCTTCCCTGAAAGCTACAATCTTTAAAAGTTTCAATGCAGCGTAGGTTGCCATCTTCTAACTCCTTTGATTTCTTCAAAATTAAATCCTTTCTTCGACACACTCTTTACATTGTTATTCTCTCTCTCACTCTCTCCCCGTAACCCCCATGCGCTCTAGTAGTACACCCGCTTGATTGGAGTAAAATGATTAAAAGAAAAAATCATTATAATAATGCACACACGAAACGTCGAAGATGGCATGAATGAAATAACAGCGCTTAGCTAATTGACATGTTTCTCTAAATTAATTCTATTAACGTTTTATCGAGAACTTTATGACAGATAAATCTGCTTGCTTCAAATTATTGTCCAAGAGTAATCTACTATAAAAAAATCTATTTTGGCAAAGCATTATTACAATTTAACACTGTATATATTTTTCTTCCTTATTATATATATATATATATATATACTAGCAGCATAGCTCGGCGTTGCTCGGGTGTAATGAAAGCTTTAAAACTAATCCATGGTCCTGGACGTTAGCGCAAAATACTAAAAAGTAATAGTTGTTTCCAGTTAAAGCGAAACCGTAGACTGAAAGAAAAATGAATGGATGTATATCAAATTTTGATTTCCTGGTATTGATATCAAATAATGCTAAATATGTCCTCTGAGTAAATGGTATCATGGTTGAAACTAAGAACTACAATTATACCTACTACGAGTAAAACTCGAAGCAAAAACTAAAATAAAAGGGCTGCAAAAATACAGATATACAGACAGAGAAACAGAGAAACAGACACGCACACAAACATCTTGCCTTTTATATATATATATATATATATATATATATATATATATACTAGCAGCATAGCTCGGCGTTGCTCGGGTGTAATGAAAGCTTTAAAACTAATCCATGGTCCTGGACGTTAGCGCAAAATACTAAAAAGTAATAGTTGTTTCCAGTTAAAGCGAAACCGTAGACTGAAAGAAAAATGAATGGATGTAAATCAAATTTTGATTTCCTGGTATTGATATCAAATAATGCTAAATATGTCCTCTGAGTAAATGGTATCATGGTTGAAACTAAGAACTACAATTATACCTACTACGAGTAAAACTCGAAGCAAAAACTAAAATAAAAGGGCTGAAAAAATACAGATATACAGACAGAGAAACAGACACGCACACAAACATCTTGCCTTTTATATATATATATATATATATATATATATATATATATATATATATATTATCGATTTTCTGTACTACTGCAAGAACTGCAATCTTGAAACTTCTGAATATCGTTTCTTATGTCTTTGTCTATGAGTGCATCAAATTTCATTAAAATCAGATCACTCCTTCTATAACCTGATTTTTTCGAAGTTCATTGGTGGTACCGCGACACAAAACCTAGCTAAGAACACTCAAAGGCGCTTATAGTACAACTGTGTAAATTTTCAAGAAAATCGATTCGGAGTCTAGAGGTAGATATATATATATATATATATATATATATATATATATATATATATATATATTGACTGACCACTTATATCCTGGTATGCCAATCTGCAAAAATAACTAGAAAATCCCTGTTGCAGAATTCTGTTCAGGCACATCTTTTCGGGTATACTTTTTCTCAACACCCATAGAGAGCACTTCTTGTTTATATTGAAAGTGTTATTTACAATTCTTGGTAGTGAATAAACAATCTACTATGAAATTGAGATCAAGGACAGTAAGCACAAACGCTCGGTCACACGATTTCTTGTGATTTCTTGGCAGCACAAATATCGACAAGCAAATCTATCAAACCAGTTTCACACATTCTGGACATATGAATTTTTATCGTAAGATTAAATAATTCTTTTACCAGATCGATATGTGTGTAAAGGTAATCAAATGCATTCAATCATCGACCTATACACACATAGCCAAGCGTAGGAAGAAGCCTAAGAGATAAGAGAAATTCCTGAATAATAATGGCCCCCATGACATAATTTGGAATAAAGAGAATTTTAAGGTATAAGTTGACAAGGTGATTGATGTTATCTGGACGAAGTACTTTCTTAATATATTTTAGTCAATAATGCTGGCATAGCGGGAAACTGTTGGTACGCAACGTGAACTGTCAAAGATAAATAGAGGTGCAACTGAATATATCGGAGGTCAAGTGTGGATTGAGATAGCCATGGTTGCGGCTGGAAAAGAGAGATGCGCCAAGCGGTAAATTCGAAGTCTGCTTCCTGAGAGCGAGAGAGAATGAGAGAGATAGAGAGAGAGAGAGAGAGAGAGGCGGGGGGAACTTTCTGACTCTGTTACTGTTTATAAGGCAAACCATTCAAGTGTAAATTTCGGTTTCATCAATGGCCGATGCAACTAAATAGTGATATTATAACAGTAGATGGACTCATCTCGTATACTGTGTGACAAATTTCTCCCGCTGTTTTCTCTGGTTTCTACGCACTGCTGACACTGAAAATTTATACAAATGACAAGGAGGATCGACGATCTTTTCAGAGAGATCCAATTTGCAAAATGCATTCATTTTGATATGTTAAATAAAATCGGTAAAGTTTTGTCTTTGAATTTAAAAGGCAAAATATCACACTTATAATCAAAGAAACGTTAATCGTAATTAGAATCCCCTATCGTCCGGTTCAAACTCCTCCAAGATGTTTTAAACAGGAGTAGAGGTTTATCCCTTGTTTCCATTTTAGGATTGGGTTTTCTGTTCTTTCTGAAGTCCAGTCATGCTTTTTCACCCCCATTAGTCGATTGCGTCTTAGTGGCATTATCTCTTACTTCGATCTGAATTAATTAAAACAAATTCGTGTACTGTGATTGCTAAGTCTATCACAAGAAAAAATGTCCTTCATTTACTCTTCTTGTTCTGTGTATTACGTTCTTCCAGCAAATAGGTGATTTAAGCTCTCCCCAACTTCTTATTCTTATTAACTCTAATTAGTGTTCTCTCTTTTTCTTAATGCTCCCCCCCACCAGCGTTCGTCAACTATTCAACAAGCTCGTCAGTTAAGAGACTCGATACATTCCCTATCTCTATGGCCTTCATTATGAATTGTGAGGATTAAGTTTTCTAAGTCCATTGTTTGTTTTTACCATCTCCAAGGATTTTCAGTATGTTTTCTTTCTGGGCCATTTTCTTTAAAATTTTGTCGTTTCTTACTCACCCAACCTATGGAATTCCCAATATCATTCTCTAGAATCACATTGCTGCTGCCTCTAGTTTTCTCCTCATCCGTGAAGAGATAATTTAGCATCCACTTCTATAAAAAGAATATGTGTAACACGTAGTAATCGAAAGCATGCTACAATAACTGATATATTTTATAGATCAGACACTCAGTGAAGTGACATGCGTGATACACTCATTAGCGATCATGTCTCCAAAGAGATATGACTGACTGGGCAGTAGATTATCCCGCTGTAGATTGCCATTGCTTTCTACGGTAGACTGGTTACCAACCAAGGGTATATAATCCAATCTGTCCTATTATTTAACCCATAACTGGAAGGAAGAGACGGATTAATACCTTTCCTAATGGTATTTGCGCGTATTTTATAGATAGTAATCGTAAATAATATCGTATTACACTTAATCTTTTAAGTAAACAACATGAATATTATAGATAACTTGGACCCAAAGCCCATTGTTTCCAATATTATTTTTAATCTCGCTCTGGTAGGATTATTGCACAGTTGTTGGCAAATAAGTAATGATAGTAAATTTTAAAAAGAGAAAATTAAACAAACTAAAAGAAAATAAACAAGTCCGAACTTAAGTCGTAAAAATTAGCAAATCTTTTTTTTCATCAACAGAAATCGCTGAGGATATTCGATTATATATCGGGCGGATAAGAAACTGGATGTTTTATACGGAAAATGATTAAATTTCAGTATAAACTTTCTTCAAAAGAAATTTACCGTATGAATACTGCCAGTCAGACAAGTGCCATAGATGATACACACTTGGAATACCATGACGAGGCAGAAAATATTCCTGCCGCAGGCTTTGGTTTTTTTTTTGTTTTGTTTTTTGTTTTTTTTCTGTGGTAGACTAGTTGCCAACCAAGAAGAAATAAACGAATTCATGCGCCCATAGCTCAGAGGTAGAATCGCCAAGTGACGCCAGTTTGATCGAGGTTCAATCCTGGGTAAAATGCAATCGGATGTATAACCGTACTGATGAGCTGTGATACAGCCAAACAGATCTGTCTGCGGATGACTATTTACGCTCTCACAACCTGATTGAGCACTCTAGAAGAATGGTAGACATTGAAAAAACACTAGCTACTCTAGCATTTACGCATCGTTCATTCAGTAATGAATTAGAATACTCTCAGCTATTGGCGTGTGCATACATGATATATCACACGCTAAAAGTCTGCCTTCTTCTACCGAGCGCCCATAGCTCAGAGGTAGAATCGCCGACTGACGCCAATTCGGTCGTGTTTCAATCCTCGGTAAAAAGCAATCGGATGTCTAACCGTATTGATGCGCTGTGATACAGCGAAACAGATCTATCTGTGGATGACTATATATATATATATATATATATATATGAATTATTTTGAACATTATTTTTTCCGATACTCGTATTTAATTCATTACAAATTGTCGGTTGCTTATAACCAAGTTTCGTTAAAATTCGTTAATTTCCGTAACATGTTTACATTTGTTGACATTACGATACATTTCAGAGCAGATATGCTTGTTTACGGGAAAATCGAAAATTGTGTGATATAAGCATGATAAAAACTTCGTCTGATCAAGAGGCTATTCATGGTCGAGTGGTCAAGACGGTACCAGATCAAATGGTATCCTTTCCCTATGTAATAGGGGTCGTAGGTTCGAATCCTACTGGATAGCACACATTTTCCTAATAAAAATTTATCGTAAATAATCAGGCCGGTAGATATACATATAAAAATACTGTTTCATTAAAAACAGAATATCTACTTAAATACGAGTATCAGTAAAAATAATGTTCAAAATAATTCATTACAAATTATCGGTTGCTTATAACCAAGTTTCGTTAAAATTCGTTAATTTCCGTAACATGTTTACATATATATATATATATATATATATATATATATATATATATATATATATGTATATATTCAGTCTCTGGATTAGCAGCCTGTATATATATTTATACAAATGTACGGTCTTATTTCTTTGAATAAAATCCTTCATTCAAACAAATAATTATTATTGCTATATTTTTTTAAAAACTCATGACTGATGCAGAAGAACCTTAACGCAAAAGAAATGTGATTCTAAAAAATGATGTTGAGAATAACATATTCTGAACAGGTTAGCAAAGACGAAGTTTTAACGGAAACGGAAAAAAGATACGACACTAAAACTCAGCATCAGAAAATTACAGTTGACACTTCTAAGTTATATAATGAGGAAAGAGGACTTGGAAATTTTGACACTCAGGGAACATATCAAAGGCAACAGCGACAAGAGAAAAATACCGCATAAGCTACTTAACGAGATTGTGTAAATTGTTGACAAAACAGGGATCAAGAGCTATAGCAAAAAGACACGCTTTTCTGGGATACAATAGACGTGAAATCGTAAAGAGACATGTTCCTCACGTCTTGAATGAATATCTCATACAAAAGAAATTAATGCAAATTATTTAACGGGATGTTACACCAGGATTATCCGAAGCGTTGAATAGAAAGTTCATTTTGGCATCATCTAGCATATGTCTTGGTCATCGCATTAAATATCTCGAAGAAACAATTTCTGCCCATTGACATTAAATTTTATTCATCATATCTGATATTTCTTAGGGTGAATGAGATCTTACACGTATATAACAGGAACCATTTCTACAGAAGCATGCTGAAAATGCACTTGACTGAACATGTGAGTGACGAAGATGTTTTAGAAAAACTAAGAACAAAATAGACACATCTAGGATGAGAAAGAGACTTTTAAAATTTCGAGAGAACATAATGCAGAAATAAGTATGAAAAAATTGACACTAACACGATATACTGAAAGCAAAAGTTGGTTGATTGATTTTGTTTAGTGGTATATCAACACGTATGGGTTAGTTCATCCCAAAATCTCTATCGGGAAAAACTCAAAATTTATAATTAAGAATGTTTTGTCTATAGAGTTGTTTATTTAAACTTCTTCGTCAACTTTGAATGATCCTGTAATATTTTGGTTGACAATTTCAATCCTATTATAATATTACCACCTATTTGTAAACATCCGTACATCAGGTGCATTTTGCGATTCGGCTGTGAAACTTACTACAGAAAATTCAATTCTTGTGTTTTTCTTGGCCTAGTTTTGACGCTTTAAAATATTTACTTAATTTAATGAGACGAGTTAGTTTAAGAATTTTCTTCCTGGCAAATTCCAATTTACAAAGTATTCTGTACATTTTTAGCCTGATTTACACCCAGAATTTTAGTTGGTTCAACGATCTGAATCATTGGTCAAAAGAGGTATTCCGCTATAACTTGCTTTAATTCAAGAAAAGAAACGTTCTTAGCTTCTTTTCCTTTGTTTTAATTTCCAAATTGAGTTATATTTTCACCAGGCTTTGTAGAACTTTTTGATATAACCAATGTGCAAATTTCTCACTCAATAAATTTATTTTCTGTTTTCCACAATACGTTAAGACAATTTTCGCATGTTTATATATAGATTATGTAAAAAACAAATAGTGTTTATTTGATTTCATAGGCCTTAATCTACTATTTATTTCATCTGCATAGTAACTTCGGTTGGTTCATTTTCGTAAATTCTAAATATTTCAAAATGCAACCATTAAAAATAGTTAATATTTTAGTTAGAGATTTTACCACGGGTGAAAATGAATTAAATTATCTTTGATGAATATTGTGGACATTTTGGGATTTACATAATTTCTGATGGGCCATAATTCCATCAACAAAAACACTATGTTAGTACAATGAAGTTCTTCTAGAGGACGAAACGCTTTACATATTTTTCTACTTTGTCATTTATTTGACTAAGATTGTTCTTATATATAAAAAATTATAATTTTCTGCAATTTACATATTATTATATGCAAATTTATCAGGACATATATATATATATATATATATATATATGTGTGTGTGTGTGTGTGTGTGTGTGTGTGTGTGTGTGTGTACTGAAAACGCTCTCACGCCCAGATTGAGAACTCTGGAAGAATGGTAGACTTTGAAAAACAGTAGCTACTCTGGAATGTATGTATCGCTCATTCACCAATGAATTAGAGCATTCTGGCTATTGGGTGTGTATAATGATAATATACTCGCTAAAATGTATGCCTTCTTCTACCGAACGCCCATAGCGCATATGTAGAATCGCCGACTAACGCTAATTCGGTCGGGTTTCAATCCTGGGTTAAAAGCAATCGGAGTCTAACCGTACTGATGACCTGTGATACAGCTAAACAGATCTGTCTGCGGATGACTATATATATATATATATACATATATATATATATATATATATACAGTAGCTAATCTGGCATGTACGCATCGCTCATTCAGTGAAATGAATTAGAGCGCTCTAGCTATTGGGCGCGTATAATGATATGCGCTAAAATGTCTGCCTACTTCCACCGAACGCCCATAGCCCAGGGGTAGAGTCGCCGACTGACGCCATTTCGGTCGCGTTTCAATCCTGGGTAAAAAAAGCAATCGGAGTCGAACCATACTGATGAGCTGTGATACGGCGAAACAGATTTGTCTACGGATGAGAATATATATATATATATATATATATATATATATATATATATATATATATATATCGAGTGTACCCCGGCCGTCAAAAATGATTGCAAAATATTTGAGAGTATTATATATATATATATGTATGTGTGTGTTAGTTAGGCCAGGGATTTATTGACGGATATGTTAAGTTAGTGAAAGCTGCCACGATGCTAATTTTCAGTTCATTTTATGTGTTACAAAAAGTTTTGTAGGCATTTCGCTCAACTGCACCACATATAAATTAATCAAGGTGGTTGTAATAAGGTGAATTAGTTGGCTAGATATAAGGATTGATTTGGTCGCATAAATTGTATGACAGTCATGACTGGGTTGTCTTTCTTGTGTAGCATGGTGTAGGGTTCTGTTGCCAAATGTAGCCAGGAGCAGCAGTACCTCTTCTAGACACTTGATGTGCACCTCTGTGTTGATTATGAAGTCCTATAGGAACATGAATGGAGATTTAACGTCGCCATCACTTCGTAATCACCATTAAACTCCTCTAACTCTTGCGAATTATCAGACTGACACCCACACACGCAGAAATGTTCGTATTGAAGCTTCCGGGGTGATTGCTAAGCATTACAGCATGTTTTTTCAAAATATCGAAAAGATCCGATTCATAGTGCTCTTTTTTTCATAGACGTTGCCTAACTTACCCTGCAGTAACATGATTTCGATAAAATCAAAAACAAACAACGCGCATGCACAAAATAAAATATGACGTCAATTTACAAATATCCTCTTACATATATATATATATATATATATATATATATATATATATACGGGGGAATACCAGCAACAGCAACTGATAGATGAGACTTTATACGAAAGATTTTTCCACAACTGTATACTCATCCAGAGTTTTCACTGAATTCTCTGTTATTATGAAGTTGACTTACTTCAGTAACAAAGATATTCATCAGCCATAGAGACTTATATAGCTTTACACCTTCTGAAATTCAGAAGCCACATTAGAGGCTCTGGCTGAATTTTAAACCTCAGCCACTTTTACTTGATTTCTGTCCATGACCTCATCAATGTATCTATGTCTAATTTCTGTTTATATCCTTACAAATCCCCATCATCATCATCATCATCATCATCAATTCCAGGAGCATGTGTATTTCTGTCCCAAATCAGCTGGTGCCACATAAGTCGGTCGGTAGTTATTCATTCATTATTGAAGTAAGCAGACCTTGCTGAGCTCATTACTAAGACTTGCTTTGATTCTGTAAGAGAAACGCTCACCTACTGTCTTTGAAATCATTCAGATCATCACCTAACTAGCATGATATGCAGTGGAGTATAGTCTACCGTTTTGAGTCAGATGGTCGTTGACACAACAAGGAGATTCATCCGCTCATTAACAAGTTTTGATTATAATCCTCTTGTGTGTTAAATCACCCTCCTCATAAGAAAGGTCTCATTAGAGAACGAGTTTCTTTCGTGATGACCCGGCTCTGTTGCAGTTTATACTCGTGTACATAGTATCATTAGCATTCATAAAGCGGCCTATTATATATATATATATATATATATATATATATATATATATATATATATATACTATAGTCATCCGCAGACAGATCTGTTTCGCTGTATTCCAACTCATCAGTACGGTTAGACTCCGATCGCTTCCTAACCCAGGATTGAAACCCGACCGAATCGGCGATTCTACCCCTAGGCCACGAGCGTCCGGTAGAAGAAGGCAGACTTTTTAGTGCGTATAACCACGCCCAATAATTAGAGTAGGGTGTCTATAAAATCACAAGGCAAGTAGAAAAAGTTCTTAAAATTTAAAGTACAAATTGGAAAATGTTGAAATGTTTCCATAATATCAAGTAGGTATTTACCCTGCCACCACCATCCATAGGGCGTGTTGTGACACAAAGTGGGTTTTTAAATTAAGCATCTGAGCGCATACACTCGGCTAGTGATGAAAATTGCCCGGTTACTACAACCGTTGGTTGCGCTGGGATGAGGGGAGACCATAGATCCATGCCTGTAAGAGGGTAATGGGGTGGTGCTGCCTCAAACACCTGGCAGAGTATGAACTAAATAGTGAAGTTTATCTTCAAATAGACTTTAAAAAATTAATTGCATGATTGACATCTAAGGTGATATTTAGTTTATGTTCATGTCTAAAATATAAAATCACTATTTATTACAGACTGAAAAATGATACCATAAAATTAATAAAACTATAAATATCTGTTTAATAATAATATATTAAAAATAGAACTTTAACAATAATCTATAAAAATGCAAGAAAATTTAGTTGCCACGTCTTCTATGTTTTTCATTTTTACTTTTTGAAATTGTATAAAGATTTTCTAGACACACTGTATATTTCCAGTATTAAGAATAGAACGGGTATGTTCTTTTCCGAAAAGAAACACAAGAGAATTAATTAAGTTAAAATTTGGTGCATACAACATTTTTGGACAGAATTTCTCTGTAAGTTATATTGGAATCTCGCTAAATTGTTAATGATAAATATTTAAATCTTGCGTCCAAAATACATATCATCTGTCATAACAATGTGGATGTTATTTGCAGTTTATTAGTTATGAGCATTCGTGATAAAGAATTATTTTCTCTTTTCTGGAACAATTGTAGTCGCTGAGAATATTTTCGTGTTTCAGCGTTGTATATAGCGAGTAATTAGTTTAATTATTGAAAATATGATGTTAATATAATTAATTTGAAATTATTCAAATAAAACCGTCTTTTTAGAGAAAACTTTAGCAGAATAATTTCTAAGAATACATCTTATGCGATATGCATTTCAAGCTGAATTTAAACGCATCTATTTTCCTGGATAATTAAATATCTCTCCAGGATTAGCATAACGCTAAATTTATTTATTACATATGACAAAACGTTTGGTCACATTATCATTCCAAACGTAGAATCAATCAACACTAAAATTAATGTCTGTTTTAATAAATTTTTTAACGTTCTCTTTTTATTTATTCATTCTTACTTTTAATCATTCATATGCAAAAATTGTGCAATCTAAATGTTTTTGCATGTTAAATTTGGATTTGCGGACAGTTTCACAAGAGATTGATAATATTTAAAACGTTCTTCAATCTGAAATGAGGCATCAGTATATAACTATACCAATTTTATATTTTTACTGTGATTAGCAGAGAAAAGCACTGTAAACCAGAAGTTTAACGTACTGAAATATTGTCTTCTAAGGGAATTTCGAAATGACATAACTAAATTTATGAATATCTGTATTTTCCTGTCTTCACATTATTCCTAGGTATGACGATAAACTACATCCAAAAGCAAGGCATTTGATCGGTAGATTAAATATTTTGGAACCTTCCTTCTTATTGTTATTATTGCCACTTCCACCATGACCCGCGGCGACATGTTAGATCCAAGTTATGTGCAAATTGTAAAACCCGCACAAAATAAAACAATATGAAAGTATAAAAATTGAAAAATACCAGCAATACGACTATCAATACATTCTTTGTTAAAGGGTATAATTTTGTGTAAAATAGATTTAGTAGGAGCGATAAAATTGCTCCCAAATAATTTAATAAAAAATTATCCGCAGTTTCACCGTAACATATCTTTAGGTGTATCGCACTGTCTTCCGTTTTTGAGTGTATATAGTGGATACTACTTTAGTCGCCTGAACGAAGTTTGAGCTTCAAATTTAGAAAGTTTTCTTGTTGTTGTTACAGTGTAAACATGATTGCTCCGCTGGAAGTGTTCCCCT
This sequence comes from Ascarosepion bandense, assembly GCA_037127315.1. Lineage (NCBI taxonomy): Eukaryota > Metazoa > Mollusca > Cephalopoda > Sepiida > Sepiidae > Ascarosepion > Ascarosepion bandense. The sequence continues at coordinate 426,226 of JBBBDQ010001439.1, read as the reverse complement.
AAGATGGAACAATAAGCGTTTATGTAAATCTGTAAAGAATGATTCCTCATCTTTATCTCAGATGATAACTTACCGATTAGTCCTTACCATCTTTCAATCTTGTTCAATTTTTTCGATAGTGGTGAAGGTTACATGCGTTCTGTTCCTCCATGGTGCCTCACTGATATCCGGTCACATTTAAACTTTTCGTTCTACTCATACACATTTATACGTAGTAGTGCATTGTGTTAAAAGCCTCCGATGAATTTTAGCTCCTGACACTTCTTTCAACCAGAGAAATTGGGACACTTTTCCTTGTTTTCTCCTTGGTGCACACGACTAGCGGAGCGACTATGTTTACATTGCAATAGCATCAAGAAAATTGTCCGGATCAAACAACATTTTGACCATGTGACCACAATGGTAGTAACTATAAACAGGCATGAACAGAAGGCAGTGTTACTAACCTAAATATATACTTTGGTAAAAGTACAGATATATTTTGATTTACCCTAGTATTAACAGGCAGGATAATTTGGTTAGTGTTATGGGCAAGGTTAAAGTCCGAAAAGAACAACACGAACACAAGGGTAGAAATAACAAATATATATTAACAAGAAATAACAATCCAAAATTTGGAAGGTGTCAGTGTGGTTTGGAATGAACTACTACCAACTCGTCTCTCTCTCTCTCTCTCGAGAGAGAGAGAGAGAGAGTTAATTCTGGAGTTACAGGTAATGACCTATGACAGAAACAAATAAAATTTAGTAAACTGTGAAATAGTCTCAACCCTGTTATATAGCAGTGAATGTTTACCTATATCCAACCGATGAGTTTTTCTACAAAAAAAATGCTGAGAATACCATGTAATGAACATATGAATGACAATGAAGTTTCAGATAAAATAGAAACCAAAGAAATAAAAATTACGTAATATAATGACACAGTTGACATTACTAGGGCGCATTAAGAGGAAAGAAGTACTTGAAAAACTTGACATGTTGAATCCAAAAGGACAAAGAAAAACAGTGCATAACCTACCGAACGAGTTTGGATTGCAGAACAGGGTTTGTAAGATTTTTTTTTAAAGACAAAATTTACTAAAAGCTTCTTCTTTTCTTCTTTTATGAGCCATGTCCTATCAGGACGTAGCCGATAATAGCTTTCCACAGCTCCCTATCCTTGGTGGCTCTTAACACGCTTTCTCCTGTTGCACTATGCAACCCTCATTCCGTCATCCACCTGATGAGGTCCGTCAAATATGTTATCCGCTGCTTTCTTCTGTCTCTTTTTCCCCTCTATCTGGCCTATTAGTAACAAGTTCCCCAAGCCCTCCTTCTTCATCGCATGTCCCAGGAACGTTAGTTGTCTCTTCCAGATGCTCAGTATTAATTTCCTTTTCGTCTCCATCCTTTCCAAAACCTTATCATTGCTCACATTCTCGGTCCATAATATCTGCATCATCCTTCTGTAGAACCACATTTCAGCTGCTTCAAGTTTTTCCTTCATCTTCGAAGATATTGTCCAACATTCCCTGCCATATTGAAGAACCGACATCACATAGCAATCCAGTACTCTCCTCTTTGTTTCTAGTGAAATTGTCCTTTTTGTTAATACTTTACTCAACTTCTGAAATGCTTCTTTCGCCCTGCTAATTTGCTTTCGGATCTCAATATCGCACTTTCTATCTTCTGATGGAACACTTCCTAGATATTTAAATTCATGTACCTGCTTGATTTTAGAGTCCTCTCATCTAATTGGCACCTTGGGCTGCCCTTCTTGCTGATGACCATGCATTCGGTTTTCTTGCAGTTTATTTGTAGTCTTTTCTTGTCACTCTCTTCAGCTATCTTCTGTAGGAGATGATAAAAAGTGCTTTTAAATCCCGCCGTCGCTGTGGGAAAGAGCACATAAATCGAAATCTATTTCTCTTACATTGAAATGTCATTCTTTTAAGTAATCATATGTGCAATTTCAAAATTAATTTTTGCAATGTTCTTCATATATATTATTGGGAATTATAACCACCTACCATTACAGTAAAAATTTATATGTTACTCATGAAAAAACATGTTATACCGTTTATTTATTAATATGATTTTTGTACTTATTGCTTACGCGAAATACATTTAACATATAATTCTGAAATATCATTCTGGGTAGCCATGTTGCAATAGATTTTATAAGACATTAAAAATATTTATTTACTTAACTCCTTTCGGATAATATTTTTAAAAGATTCACAATAATAAACACACACATATATATATATATATACATATATATACATATGTGTGTGTGTGTGTGTGTGTGTGTGTGTGTGTGTGTGTGTAGCAAACAAGGAATATGTACTTATCATTTTATTTCTTATCCAGCTTCCTTATCTTTTATCGATTTGTAAGAATACGGGAGTACATAAATTTTCCATAATTTTAATTGTCCCAAGCACTTTCGGCAACTTCTTTAGCTATTTTTAAGTAGGCTTTGCTTTTGTTTTTTTTAGTTTTTTCCTTATATTTTAACTGTTTAAGCTGTATTTTATTTGTGTGTTCATCGTTTTTTAAAAGAGAAAAACTTTAACACATTCCATTTCCACGATTAAATAAGATAAGATTGATAGTAGCAGAGAGATCTTTAATATACAGTGTCTCTTTAATTGAACGATATTTCCTTTAATGTGATTTTTATAGAGTTTATTGTGGACAATGAACATTCCGTTTTTTTTTAAAGATATACTATTATTTTCCTAATAAAATGTAATTAATTGATTGCAGTGATATGATGTCACAGCATTTCTAAGATAGTTGTTTGTGTTTTCATAGCAAATGGGGTATTTATTAAATGAAGATATTAACGATACGCCCAACAGATTTTGAATTCAGAATTATCCATCTCCTTTAATGGTTGCCAATCGAAACTAAAGACTTCTACTCTTTTCTGTTATTTTTTTTATGAGAGGAAAAAGAGAAAAAATTAATCATTCGTATGTGTGTTTTTGCAAAAAACAACGCAACTTCATCGTTTTGGATTTGAAGTCGACAAGTGAAATCCTTACCCCGAGAGAATAGCAGCTATATTTCGCCCACACCGGAGTTATAAAATATATGTTTTGTTTCGTTTTTCCTTTTATTTTTAATTATATTTAAATGTTGTAACTTAAATTTGAGTAGTAATTCGTTTTATACGAGAAAATAAATGAATCAACTATTTCTAAATGGGAGTTGTTTCATCGATCGATTCATAAACGTGAGCTTCTTATTTGACCGAATTATGTGCAATTTATCATATTATGGGAATTAAAAGAGATCTTTCTGGAAAACGAACTGATTGATATGAACAGTAACTGGTCTTCATTTGACCTCCGGTAAACAGCAACTGAATATATGTGCCGAATTAATTAAGAGGAAAAAAAAAATTGAAAAATCGTATTTAATTATGATAACAGTAGACAGAATATTTCTTTGGTGACCGGAAAAAAAGCTTATTATAATTTTGATAGGAAACTTTCAACTCGCCACAGTATTTATATTAGGTTTTATGCCAGTGCTTAGAGTATTCACTCTATGAAAACAATTCTAATTCTCTAAAAAGGAAGACAATTGATATCGAGAAAGATAAAAACAATAACTATGAGAATTGAATTATGTAGTTACTTGAACGATAGTAGAACATAGTGTATAAGCTTGGTAATTTACTTGAAGCATTGTGTATATTAGGTGTATGGTTAGTCTTGAAGGCTATCACAAT
>JBBBDQ010001439.1:355000-417500 GCA_037127315.1 Ascarosepion bandense | reverse complement strand
GGGTCCCAACGTTTTACCATGTTATTTAACCCATAAGTGGAGGGAAGGGAACGTATTAATACCTTTCCCAATGGTACCAGTGCTTAAGTGAATGCAGGGTATTCAACTGGAATTCGATCATCGGCTCACCGATTTCTCTTTCCGAGGCGATATCCATTACACATCCGTCACTAGACGCTTACAGTATCTGGTATTTCCAAGCGGTCACCCATCTAAGTACTGACCACGCACAACTTTGCTTAACTTCAGTGATCGAGCGAGAACCGGTGTATTCAACGTGATATGGACGTAATTCATATCTCTTGTGAACTATATGCTTTAAGTCTATTGTCTTTACAGTTTCTGTTGTGTCTCTGTTTTCAGTAAAAACGTTCCAGGATATCGTAAAATTCTGTCTCATTTTAAGTTTGTGTAATTTAATTTGTCACCTTCAAGAAGTAAATGTGTTTCTGGATTTTTATACCTCTAATCTCGGTTTGTTCCGTGGTGACGTATCTGTATCTGTCATAATTATTGCTAGCAATACTTTTCCAATTGATTATTTTACATTTATGAATTTTTTAAATAAGTTGCGGTTAATTTATTTTCGAACACGTATATCCGAACTTACATTACATACAGACAGTCAGTTACGTACCATCCATGATAAAGGCTTGGGCGATCATGTCACCTTCAAGAAGTAAAAGTGTTTCTGGATTTTTATACCTCTAATCTCGGTTTGTTCCGTGGTGACGTATCTGTATCTGTCATAATTATTGCTAGCAATACTTTTCCAATTGATTATTTTACATTTATGAATTTTTTAAATAAGTTGCGGTTAATTTATTTTCGAACACGTATATCCGAACTTACATTACATACAGACAGTCAGTTACGTACCATCCATGATAAAGGCTTGGGCGATCATGTCACCTTCAAGAAGTAAATGTGTTTCTGGATTTTTATACCTCTAATCTCGGTTTGTTCCGTGGTGACGTATCTGTATCTGTCATAATTATTGCTAGCAATACTTTTCCAATTGATTATTTTACATTTATGAATTTTTTAAATAAGTTGCGGTTAATTTATTTTCGAACACGTATATCCGAACTTACATTACATACAGACAGTCAGTTACGTACCATCCATGATAAAGGCTTGGGCGATCATGTCACCTTCAAGAAGTAAATGTGTTTCTGGATTTTTATACCTCTAATCTCGGTTTGTTCCGTGGTGACGTATCTGTATCTGTCATAATTATTGCTAGCAATACTTTTCCAATTGATTATTTTACATTTATGAATTTTTTAAATAAGTTGCGGTTAATTTATTTTCGAACACGTATATCCGAACTTACATTACATACAAACAGTCAGTTACGTACCATCCATGATAAAGGCTTGGGCGATCATGTCCCGAGAGTGACATGATTGACTAGGCAGGAGATTTTTCCTCAGTAGTTTGACATTACTTTTTGCGGTAGAATAGTTGCAAATAATGCTATACAATCTAATCTGTCCTCCTATTCAACCTATAGCCGGGGGTAGAAGAGCTAAATTAATACGTTTCCCGTGGTATTTTTGCGTAATGCGGCTGGAATTCGTACTCGACTCTCCGGTTTCTCATTCCGAGCCGATATCCACAATGCATTACAAAATCAAATTGGTTTTGTGACAATTGACATTATCTTGTGGATGTTGTTTTTTTTTTAATCATTTCACCCCGAGCATGCGGAAATGCCACTGACGTGCGGAGGGCTACATAAGTGTAAAAATATTAATTAGAAGAGAGTGAAGAGGAATACGAGAAAGGAGCAATAGAAAGATGAGAATGCAGGTGTGGTGACAGTTTCAATGGTGGAGAGAAAGGGAAGGATATAGGGTGTGGGGAATGAGCTAGAGTCAAGTGGTTAGTAGATAAGTATTGACTTTGCATTTAAATTCCTGGAGGAAAGCAAGAATATGAGAGCGAGTTCCACAGGCAGGAATTGCGAGAGAAGAAGCTGCAGGAGTAGAATTATCGTCTGCATTTGGCTAACCTAAATGTGAAGGGGTGTGACCCAGTTGCCAATCTGGTTGCACGAGTAAACACCTGTTGAGGAGGCACCAGTGACTTAAGTTCGTCCGAGCAGAAGCCATGAAAGTATTTAGAGAACAGACAAACGGAGGCCACTTTACGTCAGTGGGGAAGTGGCTGTAGTCGAGCCGTCAAGTCAGTACCTATAACATTACTGATTCTCCTTTGGAGCCTGTCGAGAACACTGAGGTGAACGGCAGGAGCGCCTGACCATGTATGGCAGCAGTACTCCATGCACGGACGAATGGTTGACTTGTATATATGCAGGATGGATTCAGGCGGAAAAAACATCCTGGTCCGACACAGTGACTCAAACTTCTTAGCAGTGGATTTAGCTATGGACTCGATGTAGTGGTTCTATTTGAGATCAGAAGAGAGAGTAAGGCCGAGGAGGCGCAGTACATTACTCTCAGGGAGAATCGCTTGGGCCATGCTTATGGGAGGCAGGAGAGGTTACCTGTGATGATTGATAGACAACAGCTTGGTCTTAGACGCATTGAAATTGACAAGCCGCTTCTTGCCCCAGTTCACCACAGAGTGTAGATCCCGTTCAAGGTCAGCAGCGAGATTATGTTTGTCCGCCACGACAGGTTTCTTACTGATGCGGGAGTATATTGTGGTGTCATCTGCGTAGATGCCTACTTGGTACTTGATCTCACCTGGGAGGTCGTTGATGGAAATAAGGAAGAACGTCGGACCCAGGATAGAGCCACGTGGGACACCAGCATTCGTGCTGTAGGATGAAGAGGCATGCCCATTCAAAACGACCTTCATTTTGCGGTTATTTAAAAAAGATTGGATTAGATCAAGCAAGCGTCCTGTAATACCGTAATCCCGTAGCTTGCATAGAAGGCCAGAGTGCCAAACCCTGTCAAAAGCCTTGGAGATGTCCAGAGCAACAGCACGAGCCTCGCCTGACTCATCAAGAGTCTGGAGCATGTACTCCGTAACGGTTGTTAGCATATCGGCCGTGGACCTGGTAAAGCGGAAGCCATATTGCCTGTCAGAGAAGAGTTTGTGGGCAGTAAGATGTTGAACTATTTCAGCGTTGATTATGACCTCGAAAACTTTCCCGAATATTGGTAGAAGTCTGATAGGGCGATAGTTGGATGGGTTCGAGGGTTCACCACAGTTCTTAAATACAGGAACGACTGAAGAGAACTTCCAGCATGCAGGAAAACAGGAAGCAGAAAGGCAGTAGTTATACAGTTTAGAGAAGAGTTCAGGAGCACACCTCTTAAGGACTATCACCGGGATTCCATCGCCACCGCTCGCGTTATGGGGCTCAATTTTTTAAATTACTCGGGATACTACTGCCGGGGTAATATATACGTCGTGCAGTTTGGCCCCAGTTCTAATAGGGAAGACGGGTGAGTGTACTCCGGACGAGTCAAATGTGGAATTGGATGAGAATCTGCGGGCAAAGTACTCAGCTTTGTCTGCGGATGATGTGAGAACCTGAAATTCATTGATTAAAGGAGGTATTGAGGATCTGCTATTGTTCAGCACCCGTTTGCATAACCGCCTGTACTCCTTGGAGCCGAGCTTGCGGTCAGCTATGCGCTGTCGCATCCTCTCAGCAAACAACCGCTTGGCGTCATTCAGGATTGTCTTGCACTCATTACGGGAAGACTTGAATAGGTGCCTATTGTGATCAGATGACTGTCTCCGGAATAGTCGGAAGTAATGTTTCCTGTGGGCAATGGCGGCCGAACAGGCAGGAGAGAACTACGGAGAGGAATGAGGTTTTAGGCAATATTTCCTGGTCGGTATGAAGGCATCAGTGCCAGCTTTCACCCATGACGAAACATCAGAGGTACACTCATCAACTGGGAGAGCGAACACTTTTCCCCAAGGGACGTAGAAGAGGAAATTGCGAAAGGCATCCCAGTCAGCTTTTTGGTAGCAGTGGGAGGCCCTATAGGTAGGAGGCTCCTGGGGGGAGTGAGAGTGGAAAGAAATATTGAGAGGGCTAACAGCATGGTTGGAGTTGACGAGAGGCCAAAGCGGCGAGAATTGACAGGCGTCAGGTGCTGAGGTAAAACATATATCTAGTAGCGAGGAGTGTCCAGAGGGAGTGCTTGGAAAGCGAGTGGAGAAGTACACCACTTGCGTAAGGGATTGAGAAATAGCGAAGTCTCATGGCGTGGATGCCCGCTGGATCCGTAATAGAGTCTTTAAGCCACTCAGAGTGATGGCCGTTAAGATGCGCGTTGTGGTGCAGTAGATATCGGCTCGGAACGAGAAATCGGGGAGACGAGTTCGAATTCCAGTTGAATTCATTGCATTCACATGCGCAAATACTCTTGGGAATGGTATTAATCCGTCTCTTCCTTCCAGTTATGAGTTTAATGGAGAAGCTGATACTAACAGGCCAGATAGAGGGGAAAAGAGACAGGGGAAAGCAACGTATAACATATTTGAAGGACCTCATTAGGTGGATGATGAAACGAGGGTTGCCTGGTGTAACGGGAGAATGTGTGCTAAGAGCGATGATCGCCTACGTCCTGAAGGTACAGTACACATAGAAGATTTCTCACGTCTATTCGCCTTTGTTAAGCTTACTAGTATAGATGGCAGTTTCTTTCCTTGCCTTTTGTTTGAAGTGACGTTGAATATCAATACCTTGATTATTTCGTTATTTTCACTTTAATTTACATGTGCAATATGTTTTAAGTGTTATAGTTATTTACATCTACCTGTTTAGTAATATATATTAATAAATATACAGGCTATTATGCCTATGCACCTGATGTTTGCATAGTACATGAAACACCGAGTACTGATTTAGATGTAGAATATGTATATTTATTTATATATACTTAATAGTCCTGTTATACTATATTAAAAACTTTTATTAACACCCAAAAATATCTATATACGTAATGTATTTTGACGTATATCCATAGGTATATATATATATATATATATATATATATATATATATATATATATATATATAATTAGGATTACTTATCTATGCCGGTTCATGCGAACTCCGATGTTTCGTGGGGACATTGTTATGATGTTGCCATTCCTCTGGTCTTATTTTCGATCTCTTTAGTTAATACTATTAACGCTCTTTCTCTATACTGATACCAAGCACTTTACGATAAAAACTTGCTTACCAAAATAGCCGTTATTAGAAAAACCTTTGAAAAAAATTATCCCTAACGATTATCACAGATATATACATATACTGGAGTAATTTGATGCGGTGAATTTTAATCAGCCAAATTTTCAACAAACGGAATTTTCAATGTTCTCAATAAACAATAAGGAAAAGAAGACAAATGACAAAAATGACATAACAAAACAATACGAAAGAAAATATATATATATATATATATATATATATATATATATATATATATATATATATATGCAAATCAAAACTTTGGAAACTATAGTAGTAAGATAATCCCTTCACAAAATACCAGATGTGTTTACACGCAAGCGAAAAGATACGGTCAAGTATACATAGTCTTCTGACGTATGGGGGATGAGACAAAGAATCGTGCATTTTTATTGATTATATAAAAATCTCAGAATTAGTCTGGGGGATTTGATTAAAAAATATGAGGGACACGTTATTAGCAGGCTTTCCTAGAGATTGGAACGTGCACCCAGACACACACACGCACACAGGAGAGCTCACACGTACACACATATGATATATTTAAGATTATACACATTTGTATTTTTTATAATATAAAATATGTAATTGAAGAAATGATAAAAAAAATTACTTATCTATCCAAAGCATTTCGTCTTCTGAGGACTTTATTATGGCACATTTTCCTTGATAAATTCCCTAAGAGGACAAAACGTTACCTAAGTTTTCCCTTTGTTTTCTTTCATGTTGTCCTTTTACTGATAAGCGTTATCGATAACTGTTAAACACACACACATACAGACACACACAAACACACGAACACATGCATATATTAATTCATAAAAGTATGTATATATACATAATGTATTTCTAACTTATATATGTAAAGATTCAAAAACACATCTACCTTAAATCTATATGCCCGCCAATTATTTGATATCGATATTCATCGATATTCATGACTTATACACCGTATAGACTCACTCCATATATATATACAAATGAATATGTATATATCTATACATACACATGGACATCCTTTTATATATATATATATATATATATATATATATATATATATACACCAATGACACAATAAATCCAAATAAATAAATAAATAACATTTTCTACATTTTGTGATCATCTCCATATTTTTCCTTTCACCGGAAGCAATGTCTACGAAGTGTCATATGTTTTTCTTTTTTCTTTTTGTGGAACGGAAAAAATCATTGGCATGAGTAATTCGACGTTTTTGAAAAACATTTCATATTTCGCTGGTATTGATAGCTATGGCATATCAAAAGTTTTGATTTTCGTCCAACTTGTTACAACAACGGAAATGCGACAATTTCTTTTTTTTTTCTTTTCTATAAGTTCAGAAATAAATATTTTTCTTCGCATATCTTTTTTAGTCGTTTATTTGTGTTGTGTTTGCCTACCGTTATCCATGTCTGACTTAACAACTACGTCCCCTGTGGCTACTTTCTCGAAATGTAGACATGAATTATAGAAGTAAAAGAATGGGATTGTCAGTGGTCAGAAAACACTTTAAAATCCTGCATTCTTTTTTCTCAAATCAAAAAGCTATTTCGAATAGTCATGTGTGAGAATTCTTGCAGCATGTTGCATTAAATAACTACATAATTAAATCTGTATTGCATTACTAAATATATTATTAGTAAATTGTTTGGATACATTAAAACTTATTATAGATATACAATGCCAAATGAAATATTTATGTTAATATATCCAAAATAGTGAGGCCATAGAGAATTTAATTTAATTAAACTAATATTTGCTATAACTAATTAAATTATTTCAATCTTATAAATTATATAGAATTTACTTTGGCGCGTACTTGAAAGAAATGATTCATTTGCTGTAGTACGGAGAATATCAAGTTTTTTATTGAATAACATAAAAAGCTGTTTGCTTATAAACACTTTTTTGTGGAAGATGAAATGATGACGAGCTTTCCAATTGTTGCAAGAATTCAACCAATAATTCCGCTTATTAGTAATAAAAAATACACTAATATCATAATCAATAATTTAACCAAGGTGGGGTATGGGTAAAATCAGAATATGTGGAAATGAAGAGGGTCTGTTTTTAATTCTACCTTCTGGTTGATGTGAAAGATTGAATAAAAAGAATGACTCATTACCAAGACATTTTAGACGCATTCCCAAAAATTCGAGTAAAACACATCTTTCGCAGCCCCTTTGTGTATTGTGGACGTCAGCCATTCAATTACATTTGTTAAGTAGTTGACTCGCTGTTTACTATGTTCGTCTTGCAATCTAAAACTCTGTGAGTGTTAGATAATCTAAGGCTTCTTTCTTTATTGTGAATTTAACTGTTTACTTCTGATTATTAGTAACAAATTTTGTCAAATTAATATAAAGTGTGGAAAATATTATATGTTATGCATTTCGGCCACAAACATTATTTTATCAGATAAGATGTTTTATATTTCCTTTTCTCGTTAAAAGCTCCATACTGCAAATATATTCTCTGTTGCATTCTCAATATTTATCGATGGAAGCAAAAGTCTGTATGCAAAAGTCTGTATGCTTGATAATCTCCTAATAGGAGATTATCAAGCATACAGTGAAATATAAGATACCGGATATTGCACTATTGTTATGTACACTTTCCCTTTTATTTCAAAACATGATACACGTTTGGGCGATCATGTCTCGAAAGAGACATGACTGACTGGGTAGAAGATTATCGCGCATAAGGTTGTCATTGTTTCCTGTGGTAGACTGGTTACCAGTCAAGGCTATAGAACCCAATCTGTCTTATTATTTAAGCCATAACTGGAGGGAAGAGACGGATTAATATCTTTCTCAAGTGTATCTGTGCGTAAGTAAATGCAAGGAATTCAACTAGAATTCGAACTCGGCACCCCGATTTGTCGTTCCAAGTCGATATCCACTGCACCACAACGCACATCCACACATTTTAATCATACTTTGCTTAATTTCTGAAAAACATATTTGGCTATTAGCATGCATTTTGAGATATTTGTCACATCTATTACTCCAGGAACAGATATATACAGCTAGTTAATTTTCAACATGATTCTTGAGTCACCTCTTTTGCTGACAACTATAAAATTTGTTGTTGTTTTTTATCGTTTAGAGCTATTCCTTCTTGTTTTCCTCAAGATATTTGACTAATTGTTCTTCCAAATTTTATTCTGCGTATCATATATATTTTATTTAAATCATACCAAGATTTACCATTGGTAAATATAACATTGTCAACATAACATAATCTTCAAGGTTACTTAGGAGCATTTTGGTAATAGTATTGGCTGTAGTTAGCCGTTTCTATGGTAATGGTGACGGTAATATTAACCATTTCTTTATATTGTGAACTTTCGGCATTCATGGATAGAGCCAGTTTTAAACTGATACAGCTTTTCTCTTAAAAATATTTCAGTAAAATATATTTCTCGTCCACTATCTTAGAGATTAACAGAGTCCTCACCAAGCAGTCTCTAATTTTTTGTGTGGTTTTTAGACAATGTAACTCTGATTTCAGTCATGGTCAACTCAGGATTCTACACATTCTGTTTTCTTGCAATTGCAAATGACTCCTTCCTTCTTATCTTTCCTTTCTACGTTAAGTATTTTCATTTCTTTACTATCAAAACTGTAATCTGCTCATCCAATGATTTTAAGATTGTATTCTATTATAATAGGATTTCTTTCAAGATTGTTTTGCTATAAAGGCTTATAAATCTGGTGAGAAGATACATCCTTGTCTTACACTCCTTATGCAGGCAGTTTGCTTCAAAGATAGTTTCTGGATTATTCTAACATCCTTCCCAAATAAATCCTGCTTGTCTGAAAACAGAGAATGTTCATTTAGATTGTTTCTTTTCTCTGCCTGCTCTCAGTACTGTGTAATCTTATTGTGATTGTAATAAGATTGTGGCTGCTGATAATGTGTTCTAGTAGAACTTCTCTCAGGATTTCTGCAATGTAAATGTTTAATAATCTTGTCAGTCATTTAAGTGCCGTACGTTAAACATGGTTGGGCGATCATGTCTCGAAAGAGACATGACTGACTGAGCAGAAGATTATCCCGCAGTAGGTTGCGATTGCTTTCTGCGGTAGATTGGTTGCCAGCCAAGGCTATAGAACCCAATATGTCCTGTTATTTAACCCATAACCGGAAGGAAGAAACGGAATAATACCTTTCCCAATGGTATTTGCGCGTAAGTGAATGCAATGAATTCAACTGGAATTTGAACTCGACTCCCCGATTTCTCTTTCCGAGGCGATATCCACTGCACCACAACGAGAACACTCATAATTGTCTTACAATCCTTTCTATTTCATCCGCATTTACAGAATTGATTTTTATCTATATGCACATAGTTTCTGTGTTTTTCTGCCTTTCCAAATAAACCAGGTTAAACAAACACTGTGAGAAAACGCATTCTTACTGTCGTGTGGGATGCTGTTTTTCTTTCTTTTTTTTTTTTATATATCTCCGCGTGAATTTTTTGTTCGATTCATCGTCGCCACTTGTCTTGGGGATGCTGTTTTTCCTTTTTTATAACTCCACATGGATTTTTTGAGTCTTCATCGCCCCTTGTCGTTGCGACTGCTGTTGGAAAAATTCCTTTATCTCCGAGTAATTTTTTTGAATATTTCGTCTTCACTTGTCGTGGGACAATATTTTTCTTTTTTATAACTCCACGTGGATTTATCTCATCTTCGTCGCTACTTGTCGTAGACCTGGTTCAGACACCAACAAGAAATAATATGACAACAGCCAAAATAGAAAATAACGATATATATTAAACACAGCAAAATACAATTACTTGGAACTCTGTTAGTAGAACGATAAATACGGGTTACGAAGTTATACTAGAACTGGGACTCGCAATGATCATACGGTAGCAGTGTTGGCTATCTCACTCTGTCTGTCTCTGCCTATCGTTGTCCTTCTGCTGTATGCTCATTGTGAGGGGAAGTATATGTAGTAGATGGAAGAGTTCAATCTGTTGAATGAATGATGCCACTTTGACACTTACTATACTCTTTTTTCCTGTCCTTGTGGGATGAAAAAGTTTGTTCTTTAAACGCTTAAAGTAGAATATCGAATGGAAGAAATAGAAAAAATGTAACCGTTCCTTAGAGTTGAAAGTGACAGGAAGCTACAGATTCTAATCATCGCACCAGTTTTGGAATGACACGGCGCTTAGATAAGGAAAACACTTAACCCCTATTTTTGAATAGGGTTATGCCAATGTACACTTAAATATGACCTTGTTCTATCCGTTTATCGTCATGAAAGCGACCCACTTAAAACAAAAACCAAAAACACATGTGTTGCTGCCTACATAAAAATCAATAACACCAAAATGACCTGCCGTGTATCAATGAACAATAAGCGCATAAAAGTGAATGATCTCAACAGTATGGCTATAGCTTTACATTTAATGCTCAAAGGGGACACTGACTCATCTCATTTCATCCTTTCCTCATAGAAGTGATGTATTAAAAAGTATTGCTTGTTTTTTCATTCATTTTACATACGTTGTAGGTGATTCTCATTTATAAAAAATGCTGATGAGCTAGATATTTTAAAAATATCTTACAAGATATATTTAAAACTAATATATCAGTGAATAAATCATTTATGTCAACATGCACAATTTACTGAAACAAACATCACCTTTCAAAATTTTCCTTTTAACGGGTATGTAGATTAAATACACATGCTCTTCTTTTATTTGACATGTTTCATCAGGATGTGGAAAATCGTGACTCTCCACAACATTCTGCCGTTTACTTATTTAAGAAACTTTCTTCATTGCCCTTTGTTGTCTTTAATTTGTCAACCAGTTATTCAAAAAGGTTAAGGTGGTTAGTGTTAGGAGTTAAATAATGCACCCCTGTTGACACAAATTAACTAGAGTTGACACTTAAATAAAGAAATCTAGTGAGTATAAAACACCCTTTTGCAGTCAGTAGTGTATTTCTGACAAGCACTACGTTCAGCAAAACGTATATTATAACTGCTAAAAACGAAATATAATAGTTACTTGATTTTTCTCCTGCTTAATTGCTTGCATATTTTATGTGTTAAATTATCTAAGCAGTTTTTTTACAATTGGTGTTCAAAGATTGCAGCTGTCAGTTACTAGTTATAAAAACAATTTTTCTATTTGATATCAAGTCATTGCTATGCACTTTCCTTTTGATTCTAACGATAATTTTCTATTTTTTAATAACTTTTTTAATTTCCGGGAAGCATTTTATTTTTTTGCTATTTATTTATACCTTCATATTTTGGGCATATTTTTACTGCTCATACTGAATAAAACCATTTTGAGGTCCTCTTAATATGGTACATAACATTGCAGTTCTGAATCTTGACAAACAACAATAATCTTCTTCGGTGATGCTTGTGTGGGGAGTGGTAGTCAGAGATAATTACGCACACACGACGGAGTTGTCGCGAGTTGTCTTCCCTTCATCTCTGCGCTCACTTCCTCTCTCTCTCTCTCGCTGTCTCTCTCTCCCTCTATTTGACTCCTATCTCTCTTCTGCGATTTTCTGCTTCTTGCCCGAGAACTTCGTTCTAATATAAGCCGAAATTTCCTCAAATTCCGAGTAATTGCGTCATCTATGGCTTGACACATCGATTTATCATTTTCACCGTTTCTTCTACTTGTAACCGGCGGTATTTAACGTTATCACATTTCTTTGTGTTATTGATTATATTTCCTGATATTGAAACCGGTTCCCCTTGACTTAAACACACATTTATTTGTCATTACTTCTGAGGCCAATCATATTTTTGTCGGGTTACTGAAATACATTAGATTCTTATAATGTTGGCGGCTTTTGAAGTAAACATGGTTTTGTTTGTCACTGTTTACATTTCCGCCTTTAACTGAAATTGGATTTCGGTACGTCATTGAAATATATTTCATGTACTGCGCAGAGGTAAATAGTGTAACTCTTACAGACTTGGAAGATAAATCACAGCTACGAATATGAACTCCGATTGAGTTCATTAAGTTCACTTTTACTAAAATTCACTTTGGAAAGGTACGAATTAATATCATCTCACGATAGCCGAATAAATAGACGATCTTTCCTTGAGTTGGCAACCACTCTACGGGGAGAGAAAGCTGAACTTATGATCAACTTGAAGAGTGGCTGGATCATTTAAAATATGTGCATCTCAACACATCACAGCTGGCATAGCTTTATCACATGAAATGTTCTCACTGTATTCCTGTTGTATTGTAACCATACGTTTTTCACACCTTAAGCTCTTCCTTTTGTTGACAACCAGTCTGACTTATGACAGTTAATAGTTTTTTTCCTTCTTGTTTTTATTTATTACCTCGTCTAAATGTTATATACATAATCTTTTCTCATGCTAGGTTCAACACATTAATTACTTCTACGAATTATACATTTCCCTAAATGGCCAAATGGTAGTTAGTAAGACTAATTTTGGCGAACAGCTGCATTGATCTCGTGAGCTTTGACAACGACCTTACGGAGTCCGTGATAACATTGAAAATTATTCCTCCGATATCATAACAAGAAACTTTTTTTATAGAAAGCGCCAACCATGCTACATCAACGGCCTCTGATATATAGAAATCGATCGCCCTCGTGATGAATGTATTGTCTACTGCCTCACTGATTCTATATGTAATGGCAGAAATGGCATCAGTAATTTGTCATAGAGGAACAAAATCTATAGTTTGTCACTCAGAAGGTTGGTTCTGAAGAGCTAATCAGCAGTAATATTACTGGCCTTACACTTGAATCGTCTGCCGATGATATTAACGAGGCATAATATGAAATGGTTAGAAATTGATATGTAATCATACTTTGTAATTGAAATCGAACACTAATATTGAACCTTCTTCTTTCTCTTATTCCATTGTTGATATGTAAGTTCTACTATAGCATCATCTTCCGGTAAAACACTGCTTGACATGTAGGTGACTCAATGCTGATAGCAGACACGGCAAGGAAACAATAACACTTCCTAGAGAATGTAGCAAAGAAAAGCGAGAAAAAAGACTAAACATAAACTACAATAAAATTGAATGCATAACCATTAGCCAAAAGAAGAGATTTAAATGCCAATTACAAGTCGAAGATTCTAAAATCAAACAGATACAAAATTTTAGATACCTGAGAAGTGTTCGAACAGATGATGGAAAGTGTGACACTGAGATCTGAAAGCGTATTGGGACGGCGAAAGACGCATTCCAAAATCTAAGCAGAGTATTAAGAGACAGGAAAATATTCTTTGAAAACGAAGAAAAGTGTACTGAACTCTTACGTGATATGTGTCCTCCTATATTAAAGCAAAGGTTGGACAATCGCATTAAAGATTAAGAAGAGAGAGAAAAATGGTTCTCCAGAAGGGTGCTAAAGATAACATATGAGAAACGATGATGTTT
Organism: Ascarosepion bandense; assembly: GCA_037127315.1. Classification (NCBI taxonomy): domain Eukaryota; kingdom Metazoa; phylum Mollusca; class Cephalopoda; order Sepiida; family Sepiidae; genus Ascarosepion; species Ascarosepion bandense. The sequence goes on along the minus strand of JBBBDQ010001439.1, from coordinate 403,866 downwards.
TGTAGGGAATAGAAACTAAAAGCAAACTCATAATTAACATCAGAAAGAAACAGTTGAAGTTTCGGGACACGTAATAATGAAGAACGGCTTAGAGAATCTGATACCCAGAGAGCGACTAGTGGGAAAATGTGACAGGGAAAAACAGCGCGTGACCTACTGGATGGGTTTGATTAAATAAATGGCAAAACATGGTTTGGGATTATTAACAAGACGAGGTTTATTAAGAGATATAAGGAGCAGGAAGATGTGAAGAACCATGATTACAATCATACTAAAAGAACACTGCACAAAAAAGGTTACGCCCATCCGTGTAATCATTGCCTCTTGCTTCTGCAAACCACTAGATTGAGTGGCTCTTCAGCCGTGTACAAATGAATATTGTTATACAAAATGAATCAGAAATATTGATTTGCCAAGCGCATATTAAATATGACACAAGGCCAAAAATATGGGGTTCCCAGTGGGGAGCGAACTTATTAGTCAGTTATAATAGATTGTAATGCAGAAAGTTTGCTAACTATTACACTATGTCGACAAACCCGAATCGAAAGCAGATGTAATAATCTAATCCACTAAGCAGTATCCATTTTATTGGTAGGCTTCCTTTACGTTCACGGACACGTGTCATTTGCAAATAATTGAAAACTAACTTTTAACTTGTTTATATTTACGCTTCAAAAATAAATATGTTACCAGAAAAGTTTTACTTGGAAATCATTCATTTTGTGCGAACGTAACAAAACTTTCATTTTTCGTTTTGTTTGTTTTCGCTTCAATACTTGTTTAGTCACAATGTGTAAATAAACTGATAAAAAGATGAATATCACTGAGAAACATTTCAATATGTTGACTGAACATCAGAACAAAAAAAAACCCCGAAAACATAATAATAATAATAATAATAATAATAATAATAATAATAATAAAAAGAGAAGTCAAAATGCTTTTGAGTTCTTAAAAAAATAGTATCATTCATAATAATTTGCCAACGTGTCCTCTACCCAAAAGCTAACGACATTGTTTGTTTTGCTATGTAAATTGTATTTATTCATTTGGCTGGACACTTCTATTTATCTTAACTAGGCGATATATTGTCACTCTGTCAGAAATAAAAATCAGTACCTGTGCTAACAGTATAAAAAAATACGAAAGATAAATTGTAGCTTTGTTTGGCATATTGAAATACACATGAGTCAGGCAGATGAAATTAGTTAAAAATAAGTACATATTATCAAAGTTCATATGACTTGGAGGCTACTTCATACGTGAAGCGTAGATCGAAATAAGGTTGTACAGAAAACACAACAGCCAAAAGTAATTATTAAAACCAATTTTTTTATACTATCATACATTAATTGAATATTGCTTTTAAAAGAAAATCTTTCTAAGACTGAAAATATACTTATCTAACCGGTTTCATATCCTAATTTAAACAAAGTAATTTATAAACAAGTAATGGATTTTTAAGTAATAACATCTATCGGATTAATAAATAAAAAATCTATCACTTCTATAGAAATTGTTTACTTTAAAATACAAAACTGTGCAGATATAAATATTTCGAAAGTCTGAGAAAAATATGCATTTATAAAGCACCGTTCAATTTTGCTTGATTATCGATGCAATTCAGTTGCTAAGACAGTCAAAAGCACGTCGATTCTAACGATGATTCATTCTGCTCAAGGGAGGTGGACGCAGGTTCGAATTCAGCCAGAGAGCGTATATGTTTATTTAAGTTACCTCGAATATTCGGGCCGGTTGAGAAAAATAAACAAGTATACTCTTTTATTAAACAAATAAGCAGAATGCCTACTTAAATAAAAGAATCCACTAACAATAATATTTAAATAACAAAATCTCTCGGATTAAAAAATAAAAATATAAAATGTTAAAAAAATATAAAATGCTTACAGATTGCTTTGTTTACATTAGGATTAGTAACTAAGCAGATATTGCGTTTAAACTTTGGTTGATCATAGATGCACTTCGGAGCCACCGAGAGGTCTAAATGACATCGAATCTCACCACGGGTTTCCCTGTTCTCAGGGACACGCGAGTTCGTGTCCTAGTGTATATAAACTACACGTGATAACGAATATCAAATCAATTACTAAATTTTAAACAATTTGATTTTTTATGTAAATTAAAATGCAATAAAAAGAAAGAAATTTATCATCTTTGCATGTTTGTTTCATATGTTATTACAAATTTAATACTCTTTATTAGGTATTTTTAAAAGCTTCTCGTACAAATTTAAAAAAAATTCTTTATTTACAATATCTGTATATGTGTGAGTATATATTCAAATATGTTTGTTTGTTGATGAACTGAACAAACTTCTTCCCTGAAGATCCATTTAGGTGAAACCTTGGTAGCTTTGTTGGCTCACTAGGTTAATTTACTTACTCTACTCTGCTTGTGTATTGAGCGCTTTTTTGTTAATTGATTACTCGTCTCGGGTTTTTTCGTTGGGCTACGAACTGGCTCGGTCCAAATCGCTTTGGCTGATATTCATGTGCTTTAGCTCTTTCTTTTTTTACAACCATTTTTCCTTCTGCATATATACGCGGAGTGTTTTTCGAAACGAGTATAGTGATAAGTTTGCATTTATATATATATATATATATATATATATATATATATATATATATACGGATATTAGTAAATATAGATATGAATATAATTGCAAGTACACGCATATATAAAAATATTTTTCTAGTGTTTATAAAACAGTGATTGATGTAATATCTACATCGATATTACAATCATAAATAGACTTTTGACCATAGGAAATACATTGGAGGCACTGAACTCTCAAAATATTTCTGGCAATTAAAAAACAACAATAAAACTAAATTATTAGTATAATAATATTTATATATTATAAAACATCGCAAAAACTAAATCTTAATAATGTAATAGAAAATAGATGTAATGTGTGTCTTTCAGAATAACCTAAGAGTGTGGTGTAGTAGATATCGGCTCAGAAGGAGAAATCTGAGAGTGAAGTTCGAATTCCGGTTGAATTCATTAGATTCGGTTACGCTGAAATGCATTTGGGAAACTTATAAATCCGAACATTTTCTTCCAAACTATAGGTTGAATTGTGAGACAGATTGGCTTCTATAGTCTTGGTTGGTAATCAGTCTTCCGTTAAAAATTATGGCAAACTATTGCGGAAATTTGTTTGCCTGGTCAGTCCTGTCTCGAAAGAGACAGCATCACACAAGCGTGTATCATGTACGGCAATTGATTGACTGATTATTATCTTTAAATAACTGTAATTTACTAACCAGAAGATGTTAATTGTTAAAAATCATGCAAGCATAAAAATATAAATATCTACTCAAATACGTTGACCCTGATTAACATATATCCATTTTGTTCATTTCATTTTATTTTTGAATTATGTTTTTAAATATGTTTAAATTATTTCCATGAATGCATTTCGATTTCTCCCAAAATACAAAAAAAAAACAGCAAATAACCCCCTTGACCCAGAGACACAAAACGTATAGATTCTGCCTTAAAAATATTCTGCCTATTAATTTAAATTCTAATTTAAATTATGAGATTTTACTTTCCAATTTTTTGTTTAATTTTTAGACCAAATCAATTTCTTGTTTTATATTTTACTTCATATCAAATTAAATTATACAGGTTAAAAAAAAACAGCCTCCCAGCATTATAATATACACCTACGATGAACAATAATTGGAGTGGATAGGCTCTACTGTCGCCTGGTACAAACTCCTTCCATTTCTATTGAACAGGAATAGAGGCTAATGGAGTGATCTCCGGCTCTCTTCCTTTCCTCAGACCTCAATAGTGACCCGATCAAATCCAAAGTAGACATCTACGCAGTGACACCACCATTTTCTCCCGCATCAGTAAGAAATCAGGTGAGCTGGACAAATATAAACTCGCTGCTGATCTTTAGAATGACTTTCACTCTGTGGCAGACTGGAGTAAGAAATAACTTTGAATGCTTGTAAAACGAAGGTGCTATCTGTCAACCATGACAGGTAGTCTTTTCTGCCTCTCATAAGCATTGACTAAGCGAGTCTCCCCGAAAGCAATGTACTGCGCGTCCTCGGCCTCACCATCTCTTCCGACCTCAAGTGGAACCATTGCATTGAATCTATAGCTAAATCCACTGCTAGGAAGTTTGGGTCACTGTATCGGGCCAGGAAGTTTTTATTTTCTACCTGAATCCATCTTGCACATATGCAGATCAACGATCACACGTACATAGAATACTGTTGTCATATGTAGTCAGGTGCCCCTGATGTTCATCTCAGGGTTTTCGACAGGCTTCAAAGGAGAATCTGTAATGTGACTCCAGCCACTTTCTCACCGGCAGGATATGGCTTCCCTCTATCTTCTTTTTACAAATATATTCTTGGCGTCTGTTTAGAGGAACATAGGTCACTGGACCTCCCTCCACAAAAATTTACTCGAGCAACAAGACTGGTAACAAGGCCCCACTCTTTTACAGTTAAATCTACCAAATGCAGTCGACAATTCTACTCACTAGCTTCTTTTCTCGCACCTCCCGCCTGTGGAACTCGCTTCCGTGTACTTGCTTTCTTTACAGCTAGAACCTCCAGGAATTTAAATGCAATCTCAATTCCCATCTCTTATCCACTTGACTCCAGTTCTTCCCTCGTCGCTTTTAGATCACCCCATGTATCTTGTTCTTGTCTTTACCAATCTACCTTTGCAATTGTCATAACACCTGTATTCCTATCCTTCTCTTGCCCTTTTTCTGACACCCCATGTAACTGGTCCTTCTTTCTCTCTGCTCTCCTCTTGCTTAAACTTTTACTCTCTTATGTAGCACCCTGCGCATCAGTAGCGGTACCGCCTTGCTTGGGGTGAAATAACAAAAACAACGCATGGACCGAATATCCAAATCCCAGAACAGTCTGTTCAGAATAAGCACCCGATGACTGCACATTGCGTAAAAATCCGAAGTAGTGCTATATACGTAGAAGAATATATGTATGTGTGTGTGTGTTGTATGCAATGCACTATCTTCTTAAATGTAACAGAAGATTAATATGTTAAGGGTATAATCCTATTCTAATAATTTGTATAAATACTACAAATTTATAATATAATTATCGATCTCTTCAACATTCCTGTCTTCTCTTCTCCTCACCTCTTTTCTCCTATCTTTCACTTTATATATATATATATATATATATATATATATATATAATGTGTGTGTGTTTGTTTGTGTGTGTGTGTGTTAGTTGGTATCATAGAAAAGCTGTTTACTTAATATATGGGGGAAAAGCTATTTCATGTTTGAATTTGCCCATTAGCCTCAGTCATTGACCGTACGATGCCAGTGACAAGATTCTTTATTTCACGTGGTGTAGGGATTAATTAAACCATTGACAGAAATGTTATATTTCCAAACGACAAACTGCAGACGGAATATTATGTCCCTTTCTTTCCTGATTTTGTTCTTTATACATAACTATTACGGATAATGTATAGATTGATAAAGATACAGAGAAAAATGATGAACGTAAGAGAGTAAGATACAGAGAGAGCTTTATGAATCTTAACTTACTACGCTAACGAAAGAAATAGGAATAAGATTAGTGATCGGCGCTATTTTTTTTTTTTTTGAACGAGGGAAAGCTGTCTCTCTTGAAAAGCCACGTTCGTTGTGCTTATCTGGGATCGATATATGATTTGCTAAACTGCTGCAATTGACCAAATAGAATTATATATATATTAGCAATTCTGAATGACACCAAATACAGCGAAACAGGCTTTTATGTGTATGACGAATATGTATTGTAGTACTTATGTAGCAGGATTGTGTAGTTATGCAGCAAGATATTGTTTTATTTTGTTGAAGAGGGCTGACAAGGCACTTCGATTACGACACTTACTGTATTTTTCTTCATTCGTCTCACGTGATTGAAACCGAGATGCCTAATGATTAGCGTCCTTTGGTTCCCACCTTGCAGATCCGCTGCTTTCGGTCAGTCCACGCTAGCCGCCACCCTATATTGATCGATACGTCTTGCATCCCCGCTCTCTTCACTCTATCATCTGAATGGAGCTTACAACTAGTACATCGGTGGTGGCTCCGTCGCGTTTCACCTCTGTTACGATTGGTTATGTGGAGATTTGCTCAACACAAATCTTGATTATCTTGCACGGCTTGAAGTGTCTCAGCGTCGCCGCTTCTTCGTCTTTTCTAGCGCGGTGGGAAACGGGTTGCAGCAGGATTCTTTCCTCTGTCTTTCGCTAGGAGACCGCGGTGTCGTGCCGCCGTAATTCGCAAGCAGAATAATGATACCATGTTTGTCGCCCTTTACGAAGGTTCGTTCGCTGTGCGGTCTCTTGAAAGTGATAGTTTTCTAAACATAGAATGTATAACAAACTATATGTGGACACAAGAACTTTAAGCTAATTTCTTACTGCTTTTCAAGTATATTTTTCATTGTATAACTGAATATGCATTTGTTTTTATATCTAACAATATTTGTTTTAATTTCGAAAACTGTCTTCACGTTCAACTCGCGTTCTTAATTCATATTATTAAAATTTGGCTCTTTTTATTTTTAAAGTTTTCAATCATATTTATCTGTTTTCTTCTTGCAGGAAATGGTTAAAAAAATAATGGAAGCGTTAACAATATCAAAAGACAATTTTCAATACTGTCATTTGTGTATGTCTTGAACACAAATCACTCGTATAAGTGCCCCTCCGAAAAACAAAAATCCTAATTGCTTTTGAAGCATGTGTGCATGTGTGTGTGTGTGTGTGTGTGTGTGTGTGTGTGTGTGTGTGTGTGTGTGTGTGTGTGTGTGTGTGTGTGTGTGTGTGTGGATAGATAGATAGATAGATAGATAGATAGATAGATTTCGATATATGTATATCTCTATCTTAACACGAAATAATTCCTGACCGAGGATTTGAGCGTGCTGGTCTTGTCCAGACCGTAGATAACACGTTCGCTCACAGAAACTGTAACCAAGGTCTGCCCAGCATAATTTTACTATACACCACAGATAGAATCTGTAGGCGTTGCACAGACACAAAAGTGTCTGAGTAGTGGTCTGCAATAAAGAATGACTAGCAAACAGTCAGGACTGATAGTTGTGCTTGCATGAAGTCACAAGTCATCATAACTGAGGTTTTGAGCGCGCTGGCCTTGTTCAGAATGTTGACCCAGGGAGTCAACGCGTTCAGTGTATGAGCAGGTGTCTGCAACGGAGGTTAGCTAACTGCTATATCAGACGGGCATCCATGGATAGGTGTAACAAGCCATTATATATATATATATATATATATAAATTAAAAAGGGATTAATTCAGTGATGTTGGAGGATGATTTCGATATGAAAATCCCCACAGGGGATGACACATCACCTCAGCAACAGAAAAATCCTTGCAGAAACTGGAGAAAAATCAGTCTACTTTTCCTTTTTAAATAGATTTACAAAGAAATTAAAAAAGAAAAAAAAAGAAAAAGAAAAAAAGAAAAAGATAAAACGAAATAAAATCAAATAAACAAGAAAAGAAAAGAGAATTGTAACTTAACAATTAACGGACGGCCGTGTTGTATTGATGTAAGGTTAAGCAACACGGAAAAAAGGTGGGAGATAAGAGAGATAAAGGAAGGAAGGGATGGAAAAAGAAAAGAAAAGAAAGAAAAAAAATGATATATTACAGACGCTGGACATATTCAAAAATCTAACTTCGCAAAAACGTTGAAGTATTAGAAAAAGGCATTTACTTAAAAAGGCATAATTATTTTTAAAGGGAATAAAAAGATATAGGATTTAAAATAAAATTTAAAAACAAAAATAGGTCATTTGATTTAAACTGCTTTTTTCGCTTGGATTAAAGTATCTGAATTAATATATATATATATATATATATATATATATATATATATATCCTAAGTCTATGGCACGACTCGAAGTTCATGCGTTATGCAATCATCAGATGCATATTTCAAACTGACAGTTTAATAGATTTACTCGATTTTCTGTGAATTAAAGCTCATAGAGTTAAGTTACCTTTTTTTTAATAACAAGATTAAAAATTTAAATATTCTAGGGTTACATGTAGATAAAAATTTAAAATTAAAAACAGCAGTAAGTACCGAATTATTACTTTGAGTATCATAGCTAAATCCAAATATTACCATGGAAAACGAGATAAATGTAATTTATGCTTTTAGAAACCCAAAGAAACCCATTCTCTCCTGTTATTTATCCCATAGTTGGAGAGAAGAGACGGATTAATACCTTTCTGAAGGGTATTTGTGCCAGAGTCTATACAACGAACTGCAAATCGAAATAGCCTATTAAAAATTCACGTTCCGAGGCGATATCCCCTACAGCACAGCGCACATCCAAAATATTATATATATATATAATATATATTATATAATATATATGTGTGTGTGTGTGTGTTTGTCTGTGTGTGTGTGTGTGTGTGTGTATAAGTGTTTGTTCAATACTTATAAATTTTTTAGAGAAAAAATTATAAAAAAATTAAATTTTTTTTTTAAATTTGAAATTAAATACTTAAAAAATTTTAAATTAAAAAAAAATTTAAATTAAAAAATTTTACATTGAAAATTTTAAATTAAAAATTTTTTAAATGTTTAAAAAAATTTTTAAATGTTTAAAAATTTTTTAAAAATTAAAAATTTTTTCTCTAAAACAAAATTTGTAAGTATTATTAAAGATCGTTTTACGTTTACAAATATTTAAAAAATATGTCGCTTTCTGCGTCACGTGATGTAAACAATCCCTCTACGAACGCTCTCGCGAAATACGTTTCTAATTGAAATTTTAAAATCATTTGTTTCTGAGCAAAGGCCGAGGAAGGTCTGAAATATCAAATATGATAATAGAAATAAATAAGTGCTGTCAGAAAAATACATTTTTAAACTTACAACTTTTTAGTAGTTTTTCCCATATATATATATATATATATATATATATATATATATATATATATATATACGTTCCAGTGGCTCTCTCAAACCTATAAGAACAACACAATCTGTTCTGGATTCCGCTATTGGCCGACATCTTTTGGACAATCAAGTGTGTGCCTCGGCATATGAGGACAGCTGGTTTACTGTCTTGCACAGCGATCGGTCTACACATCATCTACGTATTTTGGAAGCAATTTGCTTGAAAATTCAACAGCTGAGCCTGTGCAGACAGAAAGAGCAGCTTTTACGCTCCTTACAATTGCTGGTGAGTCTGAGTGTAACATTTTTTTACTTTCAAACACTCTTGTGGAATTATATGTGTACACCCCACTTACATTTTATGTGTTTTTTTTCAATAAATTTATTTTTAAACGAGTCCCTATCATCTCCCAGCATTGTAAGTAATTTAATTTATTTTGCCTTGTCCTTTTCCTTAATTCCCTTACAATTAAAGCCAACGTGAACCCTTGATAAGAGTTGGCCGAAAGGTTCCTCGGGTTTAAATAATATGACGTCTGTTCTTTTTAAAGCCATTAGTAATTTCTGTGGGTACAAATCGTTATTTATATATTTACGGAAAAATCATCGGCCAGATTAATCAGGTTGTAAGAGAATGGCATAGGGTGAATTTGAGAATCAGAAAATCTTTTCTCAAACCTTGTTTGTCTTGTGGTGTCGTGCCTTCTTATATTCAGAAGCGGTTAGCCAGAATTAAAGCCACTAATACCTCAGTTCAACATTCTTTAGTTAAGTATGAGCTTGATAAATTGCTTGATCGCTCAAATGAGTGCTTACGTTCTTTTCGTTCAAATTTGAACAAAATCAAAACAGAAATTAGCTTCTTTGATTATTTCCGGTTCTCTCGCTTTTTAGTTAATTGCAGGTTTCGGTTGGAAGAATCTGCAAATGGGAGAAATAATAAGTACCTAGAATACTTAATCACCAGACGGTTTGGTTCTGTGTCAGGTGATCTACACCGACACATTTTCAATTATTCCAATATTAATCTCACTGGTATTGAGCTTTCTGTTCTATCCCGTGGATTGGAATTTTGTATTCCTCCCTCTGCTGTTAATAAGGAACGGATTTTTTCTGAGTTTGAGTTGTTATACTCTCAAATCATCCATCATGTCCCTAAGTCCGTCGAGAAGTGTTCTGAGGTTAAAATTAGGTTGTTTGAGTTCGCCACTGAATATTCTGCGCTAGGTTACGAGAAAGATTCTCTCAACTGGCGCAGTATTCATTTTCAAACGATGAGAGCTTTACGCTCGCGGGGTAATATTTATATCACCAAGCCAGACTAGGGTGCCGGTGTCGTGATTTTGAATAGATCGGATTATATTGCAAAGATGCATAATATATTGGATGATCCATCTAAATTTACAGTTATCGGTCCAGCCGATACTCACGATAACACCGGCAAAATAGAAGTCAAACTTCAACGTTGTCTGTTGTCCAAGTATAAGGACAAATTAATTTCTTAAGAACATCTATAGTAGGATCAGACCCGTGGGCTCACAACGCCCTAGAATGTATGGCCTTCCAAAAGTTCATAAAGACGGAGTCCCACTCACACCTATTTTGTCTATGGTGGGCTACGCACAACATGAGTTGGCTACGTGGTTGGCTGAGATTCTCCAACCTGTGTCTGTTGCTTTGTCTGCGTACAATGTCATCGACTCCTTCAGATTTTCTAGTTTCATTAGAAACTTAGATTTCTCATCTAGGGATAAATTTATGGTCTCCTTTGACATTGTCAGTTTGTACACAAATGTTCCATTCAACGATATTATTAACATTTGTGTAAACATGTTATATAGAGGGAGTTTAGGTGCCGTGGCAATTCCCGAGAAGTTATTCCTGGAATGTATGCGATTGGCAACTGAGGGGTCGAATTTAGCTTTGACGGAACAACGTTTGCGCAGACGGACGGTGTTGCTATGGGTAGTCCTTTGGGTCCTGTCCTTGCGAATATTTTTGTGGGATTTCATGAGCGTCTGATATTTGAGAGGGTAGCTGAACCTCTGATATATCAACGATATGTTGATGATACCTTCTCTTTATTTGACAGCGCCATTGATGCTGAACATTTTTTAGTTCAGCTAAATTCTTTACATCCTTCCGTTCAGTTTACCATGGAGATTGAAAAGGATGGATGTCTCCCATTTTTAGATGTCCTTGTTCAGTGGCGGGACGGTGCTTTCGTGACTTCTGTTTTTCGCAAACCAACTTTCAATTGTTTGTATACTAATTGGAAATCGTTTGTCCCTAAGTCTTGTAAACTAGGTCTGATAGAAACCATGGTTCACCGTGCCTTGAATATTTGTTCTCCAGAATGTTTAGAAAGTGTATTAATTTGCTTGCAGGAGATTTTCGAAGGCAACGGGAACCCGGTTAATGTGGTGAAACGGGCAATTGATCGCAAGATCAAACGTTATAAAGAACCTAAGGTTGAAGGACCTAGCCGCTGTCGCTTGTATCTAAAAATACCCTGGTTTGGTAGAAGATGTCAAACTGTAGCCGACAGGCTTTCGGCATGTGTTTCGTCCTGTTATTTTGCGGTGCAGTTACGTGTTGTTTTTCAGACTAGACCTGTGTTTCCTTCCTTCAGTAAAGATAGGTTGTCCTATTTTCGAAAAAGTTCCATTGTTTATAAATTTAAATGCTGTTGTGATGCGGCATATATAGGACGTACCGATCTGAGGTTGGAGACGAGGTTTCACAACACGTCCCCGCTAATATACGTTCCAGTGGCTCTCTCAGACCTATAAGAACAACACAATCTGTTCTGGATTCATCAAATTCACTTGCTTTCTATGAGTGAAGATTATTCGTAGAAATAACGTTGGAGACCAGAGACGGGGTTATGTATACATTACTCAGTTGAGCTTCAGTTCTAAGAGGAAAGTCGGGCGTAGATACTTCAGATGAATCAAGTGTAAAGTTGGAAGAGAATCTGAGAACAAAGCCCTCATCCTTGTCCGCTGTGGACGTAAGTACCTTATAATTATTGAGTAGGGGACGGATCAAGGGTTTGTTGCTGTTTAGCACACTTTTGGCTAGCCGGCAGACATCATTAAAGTGTAACTTGTGGGATGCCAAACGCTTCTATCGGCACACAACAGCTTAGCAACGTTTACGACTCGCTTACATTCATTGCGAACAGAGACCTAAAGGCCCATATTATAATTAGACGTGACATTCCGGTAAAGCTGGATGAGGTAATTCGTGTGGGCAATGGCGGCCTAGCAAGCAAGTGAGAACCAAGGGTTGAATGAGGCTTTATATATATATTAATTTATATATATATATATATGTGTGTGTGTGTGTGTGTGTGTGTGTGCGCGCGTGTGTGAAACATAAAATAACATTTTTATGTAGTTTACATTGAAATCTGTTTCATCCGTAACAACATAACGCTTTTTGTAAAATTAACGTGCCTTAATGTGAATCTATATTTCTTTTCCTGTTTTTCAGAAGAAATCCCTGAGCGTGCTGACATTTTGACATAATTTAATGCCTTTTCATTACTTAACTACTTGAGTCTTGCATTATGTGATTTTCATTTTCTCTTGCATTTATAATTTACGCTCTTCCTTTACTTTTCATTATATTTCTCAGTGTATAGAATTCAACCAACAGTTTTCTCTCGGAAACGTCAACTCTGAAAAATTGCTATGCATGAAACAAGATGTAAATGGGTAACTACATGAAATGTGTTACTTTTTATACGCATTAAAATGTGCTAAAAGTATTTTAATTTTTTGCACTCCTCTATACCTACGAAAATAAATGTATATACCTATATAATTTGGACCTAAAATGTTCAATTCACTTTCTATGTAGTTATTGTTCAACTCTTAAAATATTTCAAATGATACGCATTAACATAGACCAAAATTTATATAAAAATACATTTCTAAAATAAATGTTTTCATATCGCTAGTCTACCCTTCGAGGGCTTACGTGTTATAAGTATTAATGCATGTATTTATAATACGATTTGCTTCTTGGGCACAGTTTATTTACAAGAGAGTGGCGCTAGGCAGTTATCGTATGTAGAAGGTTACAGCGTCAGCGGTACATTTTATGTGGCTATGTGTGGAAGGTATCGGTTAACTCTGTGTATGAACAGTTTAAGATTGTCTAGATCCAGATATCCCGTGACTCCATAGTCATAGGGGCACCACATATACAGCAACCGCAGTAAAAGTGATGTTTCTTTGGGCAGGACAACCCGACGGAGTCCAATTCTCTTCAGACTTGTTCTCTTTTTAGAACAGTTTCTACCCAAGGCTATAGAACCTAGATGAATTCATACCTTTCCCTATGGTATTATTCTAAAAGAAACTTTATAACTTTATTTGTATTTGCAATAGAAATAATTTAAAAATATAGTTATAAATTTTTCAAGTGTACACGAAATTTATGGACACCCTGTGTATATATATATACACAGGGTGTCCATAAATTTCCCTATATATATATATATTCATCCGTAGACAGATCTGTTTCGCCGTATCACAGCTCCTCAGTACGGTTAGACTCCGATTGTTTTTAACCCAGGATTAAAACCCGACCGAACCGGGGTCAGTCGGCGAATCTACCTCTAGGCTATGGGCTCTCGGTAGAAAAAGCCAGACTTTTTAGCGTATACATTATCATTATACACGCCTAATAGTCAGAGTGCTCTAATTCATTACAGAATGAGCGATGCATATATATATATATATATATATATATATATATATCCGAGTGAATACAGAACGAAGAATTCTTTCCACGTCCAAAAGATTAATTTTAAACAGTGCTCGATATATAATTTTCTATATAGAGTTGTGAATATTTATTATAAATTATATTTTAGAACATGTACATAACTTCTCTATATATAATCGCACATCGCCTGACGAAGCATCGCTACTCCGATGCAGAAACGGACGCGCCTTCGTAGCGATTATATATAGAGAAGTTATGTACATGTTCTAAAATATAATTTATAATAAATAAATAAATATATATATATATATATATATATATATATATATATATATGAGAACGCACTCATTTATATATATGTATTCGGGGTTATTTGCAGCCCAGAGGGCGTTCATTTTTTACCATAGTTGAAACTAAGTCGATACCAAACTGGATCAGGGTAGAGCTGGAAACAACATAAATCAAGATGTGTGGTTCCACACTACTCAAAACCTCCAATCCCCCGATCAGAGGCTTTGCTGCCGGGTGTAGTTTATCGTTTTACTCAATACAAAAAAAGAAAGTTTGACAACAAAGATGGTATATATATATATCAGTTACCTATCTTGTGCTTATTTATTTCATTTACTTTCAATTTCAAAACATTTAAACGAAGTTAATAAAACCAATTAAATTACTTTTTCTTTCATTTTTATAAACCCAAAGAGGTTCTCTTTTGCTGTCCACTTGTGATTAAGCGAGCGAAAAATATTTTTCCGCCAGGCTATTAGGTTTAGATTTTTCATCGGCTTAAATCAATTTGCGTTCACTCACAGTCTTCATTTATTTCAGCGTACTGCATTTTCTCATTCATCTTCTCTTTTGTGTGTGTATCTGTGCAATAAACATCAAAGATATGTGTTCGCTCTTTTGTTTGTTTTGGGATTTCGCGGGGATGCATCGACACTAAGCTTGTTTATATTGATTATTCATAAAAGCCAGATTTTTTATTATAAAAAAATGAGAATGAAAACGACGTCTATAGATGATGCTTGTATTTTAAAAATAAACATAAAAATAGTCTTTACTAGGTTAAATAGATTTTTATCTAATTTGACACTGCAAAAGAGAATTTGAACGCAAGTCTGAAAAACATTCCTTTATGGAAAAGTCAAATACCTAACACTAAGAACTAGTGTGTTATCAAGCAATCTTAAAAAAAACGATTAGATTCTTTTGCGAAATTTTTCTTTTAATTCATTCTGATATAAATAATAATCTCTGACTTTTATAAATTAAATAGTTGTTCATGTAATTACGAACAGGGTAAATACTTTAATTTTCTAATAAGTTATAGTATATATATATATATATATATATATATATATATATATATATATATATAAAGTAGAATTTTTGGTATGTGTTAAGAGAAATTTCACAAGAGATTAAATCCAATGAGAACACAATGTTAAATTTTAACAGATTATTATAATAAAGAGAAGAGTTGGATGTTTTTAAAAAACCATTAATAATATTATATTTTGCGGCTCTTATAGACCAATTCTCAGACAAAATTCATACAACAAAGAATGGGTTAAAATTATCCAGATAAAAAGTCAAGTAAAAAAGAAAGAAGGAAAGAAAAAACTAAGAAAAGAAAAAAATAGGGAAAATGAGGTTAAATAACAATAATTCATAATCATCAGCAAAAAATCAGCCCAAAGTGCCAAATACAGGTGAGAGATGTTAAAATTAAGCAGGTGCGAAAATTTAAATATCTTGGAAGTGTTCTAACTGAAGATGGAAAATGCGACACAGAGATCCGAAGGCGAATTGGCATGTCACGTTCCAGAAGCTGAGTAAAGTATTAAGACACAGGAAACTTTCACTAGAAACAAAGAAGAGAGTACTGGATTGCTATGTGATGTCAGTTCTTTAATATGGCAGTGAATGTTGGACAATATCAACAAAGATGGAGAGAGAAATTTCATCAATTAACATGTGGTTCCATAGAAGGATGCTGCGGATATCGTGGATCAAGCATGTGTGCAATGATGTGTTGGAAAAATGGAAACGAAAAGGAAATTAATAATGTGCATCAGGAAGAGATAACTGAAGTTCCAGGGACATACAATGATGAAGAAGGGCTTGGAGAACCCGATACTAACAGGCCAGATAGGGAAAAAGAAAAAAACAGAGATAGCATCAGATAACATATTTGAAGGGCCTTATAAGGTGGACAGAACGGGGACTGAGAGACGTTACAGGAGAAAGCGTGTTAAGGGATAGGGAGACGTGGAAGGCCATGATCGCCTATGTCCTGAAAGAACAAGGCACCTAGAAGAAGAGGAAGATATTAGGGTCTACATTATATCTAGACGCCAAGGCGGCCTTGGCCTAGATTTACAAAGACAGTAGTTATGGAAGTTAGTATATCTTGACTTGGATTTTATTGTGTCTATTTTAAGATTCATGACATTAAATAATAATACAGACAAAATATAACAAGAATTGAAAAAGATCACGAAAATACAAAATAATAATTCATAAAACCTATTAAAATACTCTTACATTAAAAGTAATGCTATTATATATAAACTCTGATTAAAAAACATAATATAAAAATAGCAATAATAATAATAATAATAATAGTAATAATAATAATAATAACGAGTTCAGAATAATAAACGAGTTCAGAACACAACGAAGATAATTATTTGACGGAAAATAAGGAACAATATACAAGAAGCCAAGATAGAAATAAAAACCCATCTAAGTCAAATACAAAATATTACAATGGAGGAACGTGAACAGCTCCCAAAATTACAACCAACAAAACATAACCTCCGAACTATTAAACTCTACAATGCAGCACTGAAATTAATACTCGATGAAGACACTCATACAAATCTCGACGAAGTAATATAGGCATCAGCAACAGCAGCAACAAAAAAATTTGAATATCAAAATAAAAACAAGGCAGTCTCGCAGACGTGAAGATCCACCTTGGAAAAGGAAAAATAGAAAAAGAAATCGAACAACTTAGAAGTGAACTATCAATACTGGATGAACTGAGTAGAGGAATAAATGTAAGAACTAGGAAAAGCAGAAGAGCCGAAAGAAAATATAACATTAGGGATGAAAATGAAGTCTTATCAAATAAAGAAAAAATAAAGTAAAAAATCCAACTGAAGGCTCAAAGAATAAGACGCTATGAAAAAAGAGCAAGATTTTACAGACAAAACAAGATTTTTCAGACTGATACAAAGAGATTTTACAGGGAAATAGGTTAAAAAAAGAATTGAAGTGACAGTACCCCCCAGAATGGAAGAAGTCCCACAGTTCTGGGAAAAGATATGGGCTTGCCCTAAAGAACATAGCAAGGAAGTACATTGGATTGTGCAAGAGATAGAACGAATGAAAAATAAACCAGAACAGACATGGTTCTGGAATTACAGAAGATGATGTTAAATTTGCACTAAAAAAAGCACACAATTGGAAATTCCCAGGTATAGATAAAATTCCCTAACTTTTGACTATATTATTTAAATACAGCACATAAAAAACTAGCCAAAGAACTTCAAGAAATGGTTGACGATCCCACTAAAATTCCTACATGGATGACCAAAGGAATTACATTTCTTCTACCCAAGAATGGTGACACAAACAACCCGAAAAACTACAGACCAATTACATGTCTTCCGACAACATATAAACTATTAACATCTATTTTAACAAAACAGAAACATATTTATTCTTAGAAAGAAATGACATGAACAAAAAGGGTGCAAACGTGGCTGTTATGGTTGTAAAGACCAATTGCTAATTAACAAAATGATCCTGGAAAACTGCTACAGTACAAAGAAAAATCTTAATACTGCCTGGATAGATTATCGAAAGGCATTCGATAGTGTGCCACATTCCTGGATTTGAAAGACTTTAAATATATACAAGATATCGCCCGTCATCATCAATTTCATCAAACAGTGCATGTCTATATGGAAAACAACCCTTTACCTCAATCATATAAAAGGAACCTATAAGTCTGATGAAATAAACATCAAAAGAGGTATATTTCAAGGTGATTCTTTATCTCCCTTACTATTCTGCATATCATTAATAGCACTAACCAGTCAACTTAATAAGACAGAATGTGGTTATAAAATAGGCCAAAAGAAAATAAGCCATCTATTTTACATGGATGACTTGAAGTTATATGCTAAGAATGATAATGAGCTGGAAGGTCTTTTGCAAACTGTAAAATGCTTCAGCGAAGACATTGGAATGAAATTTAATTTGAATAAATGTGCTAAAGCTACAGTTTTACGTGGATCAATACAAGAAACATCCTCAATTAGCTTAGACCCTGCTGTAACAATAAAAGAATTGAAACCAGAAGAAGCTTATAAATACCTAGGTGTAAATGAGAGCGAAAACATTCACCATAAAAAAATGAAAGAAATAGTGCGTAAAGAGCACTATAGAAGGCTACGAATGATATTAAAAACTGAATTAAATTCACAGAACAGAGTTATGGCCATTAATAGCCTTGCAATCCCAGTTGTCCAATATAGCTTTAACATTTTAACTGGACTCTAAACGACATCAGGCGAATGGATGCTAAAACAAGAAAGCTTCTTTCTAAGCATAAGATGCATCATCCAAAGGCTGATGTAGACCGTCTATACATACCCCGTAAAGAAGGTGGAAGAGGTCTTATTCAGCTGGAATTGTCCATCAAGACAACAACTATTGGCTTACTAACATACATAGAAACAACAAAGGAATTGGATGATACAATTAGTAAGGCAACATGAAGAAAGAAAGAAAAAATATTCAATAATAAAAGAAGGCAGTAAATACAAACAAGATTTACAGTTAGTAGATACTGTAGAAAAGCAAAACAGAAGCCAAGAACCAACTATTGCGGCAAAAAATATGAGAAAATGAAAGCCAAAGATAAAGCTCTTGAACAGATGAAACAGCGCTGGCAAGACAAACCTCTGCATGGCCAATATCCAGAACGTGCCAATAAATCCAATGTTGATGAAGTTAATACTCATCGATGATTTCGTGCATCTGGATTAAAGTCTGAAACTGAAGGCTTTATTCTTGCAGCACAAGACCAAAGTCTTTTCACTAGAAACTTTCAGGCAAATATTATGCATAATAATATGGATCCAAAATGCAGGTTTTGTGATAAACACCAAGAAACAATAGACCACCTAATCTCAGGCTGTTCTGTGCCTTGCCCCAAATGAATATAAAAATCGCCACGATAGAGTTGGGTGGGCAATATTTACATTGGGCAATGTGCAAACATTATGGAAAAGCTGTAAACAAACACTGGTATGAATATCACCCAGCACCGGTTACAGAAATAGAAGATGTAACCATTCTATGGGATTACACCATCTACACAAACAGAAAAATTGAAGCAAACAGGCCAGACATTATTGTTAAAAACCAGAAGGAGAAAACTTGTCTATTAATTGATATGGCTTGTCCAGCGGATTGTAACATAGCAATCAAGGAATTTGAAAAACTGTCAAAATATAAAGACCTGGAAATTGAAATAGAAAAAATGTGGAAATTGAAAACAAGAGTTGTGCCAGTGATAGTAGGTGCACTTGGAATGATAAAAAATGGAACAAAACAACACATTGAAAGAATCCCTGGAAACCCCAGCTTAAGAGATATACAAAAAATTGTCTTATTAAGTACAGCCCACACACTAAGGAAAACCATATCTATGTAATGCTGGGGAATGATAGGGAAGATAGAAAAACATGAAATGGAGCCATAACAACACGCTACTACCTGCCTTAGGTCTCCCCGCAGACTTGGTTGGTTAGTGAGACCAAAGCAGAAATCGAAATATGATGAAAAATGACATAATAATAATAATAATAAACCATTGGAATTACAACGAGAATGACGTGTTTATAATAATAATAATAATAATAACAATAATAATAATAATAATAATAATACGTGTTTATAATATTAAAAATAATAATAATATTACGCGACCGGAATTACGAGAATGACGTGTTTATTATGATAATAATAATAATACGTTTTTATAATATTAAAAATAATAATAACATTAATAATGATACGTGTTTATAATATTAATAATAATAATAATAATACGCGATTGGAATTACAACGAGAATAACGTGTTTACTAATAATAATACGTGTGTATAATAATAATAATAATAATAATAATAATAATAATAATAATAATAATACGCGATTGAATTTTCAACGGGAATGGCGTGTTTTTCTGAAGCTCTTGAAAGTGTAACGTTTTTTGGGGTTTTTTTTCTAATGAAATTTGGTTTTACTGTTTTAACGTAAACATGAATTTTTCTTTGAATATTATTATTTAATTTATCTGTGTCGTCTTTAAATGATTCTAATAGATTCACCAACTAGTTTTCTTATTATTCATGCTTCCCTTAGTTGTCAATATTTCGAAATAATTTTTAAAAAAAAAAACAATGATAATTTTTCTTAAAAACAAAAAATAAAACAAACCAACAAGAAAAAAATTTAATACAATTTCTACGATGTCCTTTCTTAGAAAGAATACGTATTTATTTATTTTTATTTATTTATTTAATTATCCATTGATAACCGTATTTTCGACGACTTTAATGAAAAAATAACTGAATATAACTGGGCGAACAAATTATTATTTTTAAATTTCACAGCAGTAATAAACTAAAACTGGCAAATTTTGGTTTTAGGTCCCGAAGGCTTTTATCCCTTCAGATATTTTCAAAATAGCCTTATTTCCGTGCAAATGTATATGCTGAACTCCAATCAACAATTAGATATTGAAGAAACCTACCTTTGTTATGTTAACGACCAGAAAAAATCGTACTTCTTCTCGCTCTTTTTCTCACCCACAACCATCTCAACTAGAAGACATTCGCTGCTGAATCACTTTAGGCGTAGGAAGCTAATTTCGGCCTATTTACTTCCTTTAATGAAAAGTCTATGAAGAAATTACTATGCGATTTTTTTTTCGGTACTCAATTTCAGCAGAAAATTGCGTGTATCTGCGTATTTTTTTTCCTTTTTTGTGTTGGTAATTCAGTTAAGAAAGTTGCGTGTACTTAATTTGAGAAGAAAGTTATCTTTCAAATATATGAAAATAAGTGATAATTGTAGTTTTACTTAATTTTTTCCGACGAAAGTTAACTTTCAAATATATGAAAATATAGAATTTTCTTTTAAGAAAGTTAACTTTAAAATGTATGAAAATAAGTGAAAAGTGTAGTTTTTTAACCTTCAAATACATTGCATGTATCTGCGTGTATTTTTTCCGTTTTTTTTTTAATTTCAGAAGAAAGTTAACTTTCAAATATGTGAAAATAAGTAATAAGTGTAGTTTAATTAGCCTTCAAATATATTGTGTGTATTTTTTTCATTTTTTTTATTTTTGGTACTTAATTTCAGAAGAAAGTTAACTTTCAAATATATGAAAATGTAAACATTGTCTGTGTGTGTGTGTGTATGTGTGTGTGTGTCTGTATGTGTGTGTGGGTGTGTGTCCGTTACCTATAGACTCCGAAATGGCTGAACCGCTTTTCTTGAAAATTTACACAGTTGTACTGTAAGTGTCTGCGAGTGTTCTTAGCTAGGTTTTGTGTCGAGTTACCCCTGATAAATATCGAAAATCGATAATCGAAAAAATCGGGTCCTATTTTAATCAAATTTCAAACACACATAGACAAAGACATAAGAAACAATATTCAGAAGTTTCAAAGTTGCAGTTCTTACAATAGCTCAGAAAATCGATAATATAAATATATATAAAGGGCAAGATGTTTGTGTGTGTGTGTCTGTTTATCTGTCTGTATGTCCTTTATACAAATTCACAATTTTTATCCGATTCTCACCAAACTTCAAAATTTGGCTTACATCCATTCAATTTTCTTTCAGTCTACGGTTTCGCTTTAACTCGAAACAACTATTGCTTTTTAGTTTTTCGTACTAACGTCCAAAGAGTCTGAGCTCCAGGACCATAGATTAGTTTTAAAGCTTTCATTACACCCGATCAACGCCGAACTATACTGCTAGTAAGTGATAAGTCTAATTTTACTTAACCTTCAAACATATAAAAATATATTTGCGTGTTATTTAACCTTTTTTTTTGTTGGTAATTAATTTAAGAAAGTTGCGTGTACTTAATTTGAGAAGAAAATTAACTTTCAATATATGAAAATGTGATAACTGTCGTTTTACTTAATGTTTCCCGACGAAAGTTAACTTTCAAATATATAAAAATATACATTTTTTTTTAAAATTTAACGTTAAGGTTAATGCATGGTCATCAGTAAAAAAAAGGGCAGCCCAAAATGCAAAATACAGGTAGAAGCTTACCAGAATCAAAAAATTTAAAAATAAAAAAATAAAAATTACAAAAATTTAAATACCTGGGAAGCGTTATAACAAGACGGAAAGTGCAACATAGAGATCCGATGGAGAATTGGCATGGCGAAGGAAGCATTCCAGGAGCTGAGTAGGGTATTAAGAAACAGGACAATTTCGCTAAAAACAAAGAAGAGTGTACTGGATTGCTACGTGATGTCCGTCCTTCAATATGGCAGTGAATGCTGGGGAATACCATCAAAGTGAAGGAAAAACTTGAAGCAACTGAAATGTGATTCTACAGAAGGATGCTGCGAATATCATGGATCGAGCATGTGAGCAATGATGAGGTCTTGGAAATGATGGAAACAAAAAGGAAATTAATACTGAGCAACAGGAAGAGACAGCTGATGTTCTTGGGACACGCAGTGATGAAGAAGGGTTTGGAGAATCTGATACTAACAGGCCAGATAGAGGGGAAAAGCGACAGAGGAAAGCAACGGACAACATGTTTGAAGGACCTAATCAGGTGGATGACAGAACGAGGATTGCATGGTGTAAGAGGAGAAGGCGTGCTCAGAGCCACCAGAGATAGGGAAAAGTGGAAGGCCATGATCGACTACGTCCTGAAGGGACAAGGTACATAGAAGAAGAAGAATTCTAAGGTTAAGTAAAACTATACTTATCACTTATTTTCATATATTTGAAAGTTAACTTTCTTCTGAAATTAAGTACCCAAAAAAAAAAGAAAAACAAACACGCAAATACATGCAACTTTCTGAAAATTACTGCATTTTTTAAAAATTGCTAATGTCATTTTTTTCCACTTTTTTTAAAACTTTTAGCTTCATTTACAATTGAGGTAATTATTGTTTTATTTTCAATGTTAATTAAAAAAAATGCTTTACTCTACTACTTACTTTGTTCTTTATGTTAATTATAATATATCAGTATTTTCATATTTTCATATATTTGAAGGTTAAATACAACTACACTTATCACTTATTTTCATATATTTGAAAGTTAACATTCTTCTGAAATTAAGTACCAAACAAAAAAGAAACACGCAAATACACGCAATATATTTGAAGGTTAAATACAACTACACCTATAACTTATTTTCATACATTTGTAAGTTAACTTTCTTCTGAAATTAAGTACACGCAACTTTCTTCTGAAATTAAGAACCAAAAAAAAAATAAAAATAGCGTAGTAATTTACAATAAAGGAAGTAAAAAGTGGGAAAATAGCTTCCTATGCCTAAGGTGATTCAGCATATCTTCTGATTGAGATGGTTGTGGGTGACAAAAAAAAGCGACAATTTCGATTTTTTCTGGTCGATAACATAAAAAGGTAGGTTTCTTCAATATCTAAATATTGATTGGAGTTCAACATATACATTTGCACGGAAATAAGGATAATTTGAAAAAATCTGAAGGAATAAAAGCCTTCCGGACCTAAAACCAAAATTTACCCTTAAACGTATGTCAACTTTTTCTTTTAGAAAGAATACGTATTTATTTATTTATTTTTGTTTATTCATTTATTCATTTTATTTATTTATTTATTTATTTATTTTACTTATTTTTTGATAACCGTATTTTCGACGACTTTAATGAAAACATAACTGAATGTACAGTGGGCGAACAAGTTATTATTTTTAAATTTCACAGCAGTAATAAACTTAAACGTATGTCAACTTTTTTCTTTACAATTATTAATTTTTTCTTAATTACATGGACTAGTGACGGTAGCAACAATTTTTTTAACAAAATACTTTGTGGTGATGTTTTTTTTATTGTTTTCGTTGAGTGGCTGTTACGTTTAAGTTGTTTTTTAACCAGCGTCTTGATCTTTGAACTTTTTCTAAATGAAATTTTATTTTACTATCTTGACGTAAACATGATTTTCTCTTCGTATGTTATTTAATTTATCTGTGTCTTCTTTAAATGATCCTAATAGATTCATGAACTAGTTTTCTGATTATTCATATTTCCCTTATTTTTCGATGTTTCGAAATAATTTTAAAAAAAAACTATGATAGTTTTTTCAAAAAATACAAAAAACGAAACAAAACAACAAGAAAAAACGATGAAAAACTGTTTGATACAATTTCTACGATATATTTTCTTAAAAAAAATACGTATTTATTTATTTATTTATTTTATTTGTTTATTTATTTATAAATTTTATTTATTTATTTATTTATTTAACTTTTTTGATAACCCTATTTTCGACGACTTTAATGAAAAAAATAACTGAATATTCAGTGGACGAAGAAATTATTATTTTTAAATTTCACAGTAGTCATAAACTTCAACGCATGTCAACTTTTTCTTTTCCATTAATTTTTTTTCTTGACAATTATTTTTGTTAAAAGGACTAGTGATGGTAACAACAATTGTTTTTTAACAAATAACTCAAATGTAGTGATGTTTTCTTTCGTTGAGTGGCTGTTACGTCTAAGTTATTTTTTTTAACCAGCGTCCTTCTATTGAAATTCCAATCACGTCTCTGTCAACTGTTGCTTAGCAACCCATTTAGGAGAATGAAAACTCCGAGCAACAACCCGCAACTCAAGGTGTTAATCGTACCGAGGAGTGAATGGCTACTGCGTCATGAGGTCACACACAATCCCCTACAGGCTTGGGAACCCTGTTTGTAAAAGACAGTTACCAAACGTGCCGGGAAACTTTGAGTAGACTTCGGGACCTGAGTGTCACTCGTAGGAAAAATAAGAGTATTACAAATAAAATTAAAAAGTACAGTATGGCTCTTCCAGTGGATAAACAAGGAGCCCGTCCTTCAGGAGGTAACCTACCTGAAGTCGAAAAATTTGCCATAGAAACAAACTCCTAGACAAAGAATGAATCTTCAGGTCCCCTCAACCAGGATAATCCTAATGATGGCCATGCAAATTCTCCAGCTAGATCTATAACCGTATATTTAAAATAAGAAAAAATAAAATTTCAAAAAACATCACTCACCAAATATATGTCGTTTTGCGAGAAAAGGTTGGACAAACAAATAAGAAGTACATTGACGAAAATAAATTAGCCAATGTACATCATGCGAAATAACCGATTGACAGAGGCTGAAATTAATGAGATAAAAAGAATTGCAACCAGAACAAATGAATCAACAAAATATGAAAAGGAACCGGAATCAGAAATGAAAAGTAGTAACATTACCCAAGCCACAGGTCATAACGTAGAAATCGTGATACACACTAATTACTCTGAAGATAATGCTGTAAATTTAGAAGTGCTAGAAAGGTGTAACCTGATTCAGTTACAAAACGGCAATAAAACGAGTTCAAACCACATTGAACAGAATTATTTTACGGAAAAAAAGAACAGTATACAAGAAGCCAAGAAGGAAATCAAGAACCATATAAGTCAAATACAAAATATTGCAATGGAGTAACGAGAACAACTTCAAAAATTACAATTAACAAAATATAACCTCGAAACTATTAAGCTATACAATGCAGCACACAAATTAATTTTGGAAAAAGAAGACACTCATATAAATTTCACTGAAGCAATATATGCATCAGCAATAGCAGCAACAGAAAGATTGAACATCAAATTAAAAACAACGCAGTCTAGCAGACATGAAGATCCATCTTGGAAAAGAAAAATAGAAAAAGAAATCTAACAACTTAGAATTGAATTATCAGTACTCGATGAACTGACAAGAGGAATAAATGTAAAAACTAGAAAAGGAAGATGACTTGAAATAAAATACAATACTAGAAATGAAAATGAAGTCCTATCAACTAAGGAAAAAATAAACAATACAGCTGAAGGCTCAAAAAATAAGACGCTATGATAAAAGATCAAGATTCTACAGACAAAACAAGATTTTTCAAACCGATGCAAAGAAATTTTACAGGAAAATACGTTAAAAAAAAGAATTGAAGTGACAGTCATCCCCCCCCCCAAAAAAATGGAAGAAGTTATACAGTTCTGGGAAGACTATGGGCTTGCCCAAGAGAACATAACAAAGAAGCAGACTGGATTGTAGACCGTCTATACATACCCCGTAGAGAAGGTGAAAGAGGTCTTATTCTTCTAGAAATGCCATACAAGAGAACAACTATTGGCTTACCAACATACATAGAAACAGTGGACTGGATGATAAAATTAGTCAAACAACAGGAAAACAGAAAGAAAAATATTCAATAATGAAAGAATGCAGTAAATACAAACAAGATTTACATTTAGTAGATTTTGTAGAAAAGCAAATCAGAAGCCAAGAAACAAGTACTGCGGAAAAAATATGAAAAAGGAAGCCATGAATAAAGCTCTTGAACAGATAAAGCAACGCTGGCAAGACAAACCTTTGCATGGCCAATATCCAGAACGTGCTAATAAATTCAATGTTGATAAAGTTAATACACATTGATGGTTACCTGCATCTGGATTAAAGTCTGAGACTGTAGGCTTGATTCTTGCAGCGCAAGTCTTTTCACTAGGAACTTTCAGACAAATGTTATACATAATAATATGGATCCAAAATGCATGTTCTGTGATAAATACCAAGAAACAATAGACCATCAAATCTCAGGATGTTCCGTACTAGCCTCAAATAAATACAAAATCATCACGATATAATGGGCCATATTTACATTGGGCAATGTGCTAACACTATTGATAATATGTAAACAAACACTGGTATGAACATCACCTAGCACCGGTTACAAAAATAGATGTCACTATTCTATGGGATTACATCATCTACACAGACAGAAAAATTGAAGAAAATAGGCCGGACATTATTGTTAAAAGTCAGAAAAAAAACTTGCCTATTAATTGATATGGCTTGTCCAGCGGATTGTAACATAGCAACGAAGGAATTCGGAAAAATATAAAATCCTGGAAATTGAAATAGAAAAAATGTGGAAATTGAAAGCAAGTATCGTGCCAATGATAGTAGGTGCACTTGGAATGATAAAAAATGAAATAAAAACAACACATTTAAAGACTACTTGGAAACCCCAGATTAAGAGATATACAAAATATTTTCTTTTTAAGTACAGCCCACACACAAAGGATAACTTTGTCTATGTAACGCTAGGGATGTTAGGGGAGATAGAAAAAAATAGAATAGAGCTACCTTAGGTCTTCCCGTAAACTTGGTAAATAGTGCAACCATAGCAGAAATCAAATTATGATGAAAACTGATAACATAATAATAATAATAATAATAATAATATTAATAATAATACAGTACACATGATAAAAATAATGATAAAAAATTTAAGTGTATAAAATCTTTAACGGGGAATTCTAGATTTTTTATCGAATCAAGCTTTTAAGTTTATCTTCGATTTTGTTATGGAATCCTATACCTATTTTTATGTCTACATTTAAAAATTAGTTCATTTCTTTGGTTTAAAAGTTCATTGTGATTTTCATATTTGAGTATAGCTATTTTTCCTCTAAGCATAGATTGCATCTGTCCCCGGGAGTTTGAGCATGTTTCATGTTCTTCCATTTGATTTGTGGGGTGAGTCCTCCGTCCTTTAATTTCTAGTAGTGTTTCAATAGGGTGGTTTGATGTTTTAAGGAGGTGTTGAAAAATGAGTGTCGGTGATTATAGAATCTTTTCCCAAGTTTCTGCGGACAACGCTATGTACATTCTTTTTCTGTTGGGAATCTCTTCCGGAAAAATGGTGGTTTCATATAATGCTTTGTCAGAAATACACATGCCTTCAACGGGGCAGTTGGTTCTGTTAGTGCAGTTGCAAGAAGGTTTGTGTTCATATATATATATATATATATATATATATTTAGTATATCGAGGCAGCAAGTAATTTTCTAGACATATTCTATTAAATATAAGAGACAATGAATGTCTATTATGTTTAATCATGAGCCGTTCTAAACGTCGTATTTTTGCTTTAATTTCAGTTGAAAATAAAGACAAAAATTCTCCAACATTTGGATAATTATTTATTGGTTTTCTTCTAAGCTTTCGGCTCACATGAGCCATCTTCAGAGAGGTAGTTTAAACTGAAATATTATAAAATCCACCATCACCGACGATTTTATTTTGTGTTGACATAAAACTCCGCTTGGCAACGGCAATAGTTACCAAAAAGAATAAACGCAGTTCTTAAGTTTGCGATGCGGTTTTATGACGTCACACCGCGGGATAGCGCGAAATGACAACAAAACCATCTAGTCAAATGCAATGTAATATGTTATTTCCTGTTTTAAAGTTGATTTTATTGAGTGTTGGTTGTTTTGATTTGATGTACATGGCCTCCAATATCTGCAGGTTCCTCTTACTGTGTGTATGAGTAAGGATCACCGTATTGTTGACCAAAATCTGTCTGATAATACCACAACCACGCTCTCCCGTAGACTTACATGTCATCTTTCTGATCAGAGTACTATTAAACAACATTTCTCTGAAAAACATAAACATGTAGGTAATATCAGACAGATTTTGGTCAACAATACGGTGATCCTTACTCATACACACAGTAAGAGGAACCTGCAGATATTGGAGGCCATGTACATCAAATCAAAACAACCAACACTCAATAAAATCAACTTTAAAACAGGAAATAACATATTACATTGCATTTGACTAGATGGTTTTGTTGTCATTTCGCGCTATCCCGCGGTGTGACGTCATAAAACCGCATCGCAAACTTAAGAACTGCGTTTATTCTTTTTGGTAACTATTGCCGTTGCCAAGCGGAGTTTTATGTCAACACAAAATAAAATCGTCGGTGATGGTGGATTTTATAATATTTCAGTTTAAACTACCTCTCTGAAGATGGCTCATGTGAGCCGAAAGCTTAGAAGAAAACCAATAAATAATTATCCAAATGTTGGAGAATTTTTGTCTTTATTTTCAACTGAAATTAAAGCAAAAATACGACGTTTAGAACGGCTCATGATTAAACATAATAGACATTCATTGTCTCTTATATTTAATAGAATATGTCTAGAAAATTACTTGCTGCCTCGATATACTAAATTTAAGTTACATGATGCCGCAGCATTAAATGATCCCACCGCTAAGAAATTGCAATGGAACCTCATAAAACGTCAAATGCACACAGCCAAACAGGAATTACATGAACTCAACACTGAAATTGTACACATCAAAGAAATTTTACAGTCTTCTACCACAAGTGAAAAATTCAAGGAAATATTGGATTTATTATACAATACAACACAAAAGGAACATGAATCCCATAAACAAGTCATCCAAAAAAAGCTAAACAAATTATATAAAGGAAAAATACTCTTACCAAACATCAATGACAACTTCATTAACCTATCGGATTACCAACTTACTCCAGATGAAATAGAATTCCTTAATCTCGGACCAAATTTTCATGTCGCACAGAAACCTAATTCAATGTTTAAACAAATGGAAATTGAAGCTTTATACCAACAGATACTTCAACTCGAACAGGACAACCATATTACTACACAGGTAGGCTTAAAAGAATTACTCAAAGCTGAATCAATCAAACACCGTTACCATAAAAATCCTAATGATATTATAAATATGCCTCTCATAAAAGCAGCCACACATCTCAAAAATAACAAAAATATTGTTATCCGACGTGCAGATAAAACCAATACTTTTGTTATTTTAAACAGACAGGAATATCACTCAAAATTACAGGCCATTCTCGACGATCACAACAAATTTAAAAAATTAACTTGTAATACCACAACCCAACTTAAAAAACATATTAATAAACTTATTACTGCAAACAATGCTGAAATAGGATCCTATAAACTTCAAAAGATTATAGGTGATTATCAGCCCGGCTACCTTTATGGAAATGTAAAAATCCATAAAAAAGATCATCCCCTCCGACCTATCATTTCTCAAATACCCACACCAATATATAACCTTTCCAAAACACTTAACAAACTAATTACTCCCTATC
Source organism: Ascarosepion bandense (assembly GCA_037127315.1). Taxonomy (NCBI): domain Eukaryota; kingdom Metazoa; phylum Mollusca; class Cephalopoda; order Sepiida; family Sepiidae; genus Ascarosepion; species Ascarosepion bandense. Next base: position 373,863 of record JBBBDQ010001439.1, on the reverse strand, counting down.
TTCCTGGAAAATATAGCATTAACTCCACGGACGAATTTTTACAGATTCTCCATTCCGTAAAACCTAATAATCAAATGATTGCATCTTTGGATGTTCAAAACTTATTCACAAATGTTCCCGTCCATGAAACAATTGACATCATTATCCGTGATGTATACAACCATGCTACTCTCCCATCAATCAATATTAAACCGACTATATTAAAAAAACTATTATTAGCATGCACCACACAAGTACCCTTTCACGACCCCTTAGGCAATATTTATACACAAATAGATGGTATTGCGATGGGATCTCCTTTAGGTCCCCTCTTTTCTAATTATTATATGGCAAATCTAGAAAATAAAATAATTAATGACAACAATAAACCCTCTATATATGTAAGATATATAGATGACATCTTTGTTTTAGCTAAGAATATCGATCAAATTAAATATCTTAAAAACAAATTTGAAAGTCACTCCGTCCTCAAATTTACATTAGAACTCAATATTAATAACAAACTCCCATTCCTTGATGTATTCATTGATTCTAGCACACATAAATTTACTACTTCTCTATATAGGAAACCAACTAGCATAAATTCGTGTCTTCTTAATTATAATAGTGAATGTCCCCAACGATATAAGTTAGCTGTTATAAAAAACTTACTTCAACGCACACAAATGATATCTTCTTCCAAATCTATATTTTATAAAGAATTACACAACATTAAGCAAACACTAGTCAATAATGGATTTCCTAACTCCGTTATTGATCAACAAATTAAAATGTATCTCAACAAACTTAACAATAGCTCTAACAATAATGATAATATTAATAATAATGGTTTACATCAAAATAAACATAACACTATTAACTTATACTATTGCAACCAAATAAATAATAATTATAAACAAGATGAAAAAACTCTCAAAAACATAATACGTAGAAATGTTAAACCAGTCGAAAGTAATAATCAAATTAAACTCATTATATATTATAAAAAGTTTAAAACAATTGACCTCATAGTCTATAATAACCCAACAGGCACTAAACTAAATTCTTTACAAAAAACCAATGTAGTGTACCAATTTACATGCCCATTCAGAGATTGCATTTCTGATACTACTCAAAAACCTAGTACATATATTGGTTTTACCACAACCACGCTCTCCCGTAGACTTACATGTCATCTTTCTGATCAGAGTACTATTAAACAACATTTCTCTGAAAAACATAAACATGTAGGTAATATCAGACAGATTTTGGTCAACAATACGGTGATCCTTACTCATACACACAGTAAGAGGAACCTGCAGATATTGGAGGCCATGTACATCAAATCAAAACAACCAACACTCAATAAAATCAACTTTAAAACAGGAAATAACATATTACATTGCATTTGACTAGATGGTTTTGTTGTCATTTCGCGCTATCCCGCGGTGTGACGTCATAAAACCGCATCGCAAACTTAAGAACTGCGTTTATTCTTTTTGGTAACTATTGCCGTTGCCAAGCGGAGTTTTATGTCAACACAAAATAAAATCGTCGGTGATGGTGGATTTTATAATATTTCAGTTTAAACTACCTCTCTGAAGATGGCTCATGTGAGCCGAAAGCTTAGAAGAAAACCAATAAATAATTATCCAAATGTTGGAGAATTTTTGTCTTTATTTTCAACTGAAATTAAAGCAAAAATACGACGTTTAGAACGGCTCATGATTAAACATAATAGACATTCATTGTCTCTTATATTTAATAGAATATGTCTAGAAAATTACTTGCTGCCTCGATATACTAAATTTAAGTTACATGATGCCGCAGCATTAAATGATCCCACCGCTAAGAAATTGCAATGGAACCTCATAAAACGTCAAATGCACACAGCCAAACAGGAATTACATGAACTCAACACTGAAATTGTACACATCAAAGAAATTTTACAGTCTTCTACCACAAGTGAAAAATTCAAGGAAATATTGGATTTATTATACAATACAACACAAAAGGAACATGAATCCCATAAACAAGTCATCCAAAAAAAGCTAAACAAATTATATAAAGGAAAAATACTCTTACCAAACATCAATGACAACTTCATTAACCTATCGGATTACCAACTTACTCCAGATGAAATAGAATTCCTTAATCTCGGACCAAATTTTCATGTCGCACAGAAACCTAATTCAATGTTTAAACAAATGGAAATTGAAGCTTTATACCAACAGATACTTCAACTCGAACAGGACAACCATATTACTACACAGGTAGGCTTAAAAGAATTACTCAAAGCTGAATCAATCAAACACCGTTACCATAAAAATCCTAATGATATTATAAATATGCCTCTCATAAAAGCAGCCACACATCTCAAAAATAACAAAAATATTGTTATCCGACGTGCAGATAAAACCAATACTTTTGTTATTTTAAACAGACAGGAATATCACTCAAAATTACAGGCCATTCTCGACGATCACAACAAATTTAAAAAATTAACTTGTAATACCACAACCCAACTTAAAAAACATATTAATAAACTTATTACTGCAAACAATGCTGAAATAGGATCCTATAAACTTCAAAAGATTATAGGTGATTATCAGCCCGGCTACCTTTATGGAAATGTAAAAATCCATAAAAAAGATCATCCCCTCCGACCTATCATTTCTCAAATACCCACACCAATATATAACCTTTCCAAAACACTTAACAAACTAATTACTCCCTATCTTCCTGGAAAATATAGCATTAACTCCACGGACGAATTTTTACAGATACTCCATTCCGTAAAACCTAATAATCAAATGATTGCATCTTTGGATGTTCAAAACTTATTCACAAATGTTCCCGTCCATGAAACAATTGACATCATTATCCGTGATGTATACAACCATGCTACTCTCCCATCAATCAATATTAAACCGACTATATTAAAAAAACTATTATTAGCATGCACCACACAAGTACCCTTTCACGACCCCTTAGGCAATATTTATACACAAATAGATGGTATTGCGATGGGATCTCCTTTAGGTCCCCTCTTTTCTAATTATTATATGGCAAATCTAGAAAATAAAATAATTAATGACAACAATAAACCCTCTATATATGTAAGATATATAGATGACATCTTTGTTTTAGCTAAGAATATCGATCAAATTAAATATCTTAAAAACAAATTTGAAAGTCACTCCGTCCTCAAATTTACATTAGAACTCAATATTAATAACAAACTCCCATTCCTTGATGTATTCATTGATTCTAGCACACATAAATTTACTACTTCTCTATATAGGAAACCAACTAGCATAAATTCGTGTCTTCTTAATTATAATAGTGAATGTCCCCAACGATATAAGTTAGCTGTTATAAAAAACTTACTTCAACGCACACAAATGATATCTTCTTCCAAATCTATATTTTATAAAGAATTACACAACATTAAGCAAACACTAGTCAATAATGGATTTCCTAACTCCGTTATTGATCAACAAATTAAAATGTATCTCAACAAACTTAACAATAGCTCTAACAATAATGATAATATTAATAATAATGGTTTACATCAAAATAAACATAACACTATTAACTTATACTATTGCAACCAAATAAATAATAATTATAAACAAGATGAAAAAACTCTCAAAAACATAATACGTAGAAATGTTAAACCAGTCGAAAGTAATAATCAAATTAAACTCATTATATATTATAAAAAGTTTAAAACAATTGACCTCATAGTCTATAATAACCCAACAGGCACTAAACTAAATTCTTTACAAAAAACCAATGTAGTGTACCAATTTACATGCCCATTCAGAGATTGCATTTCTGATACTACTCAAAAACCTAGTACATATATTGGTTTTACCACAACCACGCTCTCCCGTAGACTTACATGTCATCTTTCTGATCAGAGTACTATTAAACAACATTTCTCTGAAAAACATAAACATGTAGGTAATATCAGACAGATTTTGGTCAACAATACGGTGATCCTTACTCATACACACAGTAAGAGGAACCTGCAGATATTGGAGGCCATGTACATCAAATCAAAACAACCAACACTCAATAAAATCAACTTTAAAACAGGAAATAACATATTACATTGCATTTGACTAGATGGTTTTGTTGTCATTTCGCGCTATCCCGCGGTGTGACGTCATAAAACCGCATCGCAAACTTAAGAACTGCGTTTATTCTTTTTGGTAACTATTGCCGTTGCCAAGCGGAGTTTTATGTCAACACAAAATAAAATCGTCGGTGATGGTGGATTTTATAATATTTCAGTTTAAACTACCTCTCTGAAGATGGCTCATGTGAGCCGAAAGCTTAGAAGAAAACCAATAAATAATTATCCAAATGTTGGAGAATTTTTGTCTTTATTTTCAACTGAAATTAAAGCAAAAATACGACGTTTAGAACGGCTCATGATTAAACATAATAGACATTCATTGTCTCTTATATTTAATAGAATATATATATATATATATATATATATATATATATATATTATAAACTATTTCATAAATGCATTATTGTAATATCTTCCTCCTTCAGGATTTTTTCTGCTGGAGAAGAAATTGCAAAAGCCCTGAAGAATGAACATTACAATGAAGAATTGAAAAGCAAAAACGTTATTCATTTTCAATCCCCTTTAAATTATTTGAAATAATAATTTAATAATTTAAGTTATTCATTTTCAATCCCCTTTAAATTATTATTAAATTATTTGAAATAATAAAACCACCATCTTTGTTTTTTGCTGAAGCATCATTACTTATTCGATACTAATATACAACGTAACGAAGCATCTACAACTTAAACTAAATTTTTGTTGTCATTTTAGATATTGCTTTTAACTTTAATGATGTGAAAATTCAAACTACATCTTATACGCAACAAAGTAGCTACATGTACACAGTTAGTCATGCAGAAAGTATAACTTTTGCAATTACAAAATAGCCTTTTATTAAAATGCTTTCCCTGGACATTAAGCACGTTGAATCTTAGAATACAACGGCATATAAGATATAATCGCAATTGTTTAGTTAAATGTTAGAAAATATACATTCATTTTGATGCAGTTTGACATTTCAAAGTAACCACTGATATTTCTTAATTAAATATGTTTTAAATTGTCAAAAATAATCAGTAATTTATTTGTAAAATAAATATCAGTTGTAAAATAGATTTTGGAAGTATAAAGTGATAGAATTTTTTTATTATTTGTGATTATCAATACCATAAATTTCAAATTACGACAATGAATGCTGTCGTATACAGGTATCTATTTGACTAACTTGTACAATATTTCCTGCAATTCTATCATTACAACAGATTGAGATGTCGATCGCACCCGAACTTAAATAATGAGAGGATATCCTTAGATTCTTAATGTAAGAGGTGCTTAAAATAAAGTTGATGTAGGTGAAATGATCATTCCGATTTGTCTCGTCAAAAGAAAGATATTTGCAAAATTCTTCTGGCATTTAATTTGATTCTCTGTTGAAACGAATAGTCTTTGAATTGAATTATTTCATGTTAGTCTTACTATTGATAAATCCTTTGAAATCGAAGAATATCCTTTTAAAAAGTCAGTTGAAAATTACATAATTTTAACAGCTTCAGAGAAAATTGTATGCCTTTGTCAATAGATGTCCTTCCACCTAAGATAGGACCTGGATAACACAGCTAAGACATGTTTTGCAACTTTTAAATCGTTGAGTTCTCCTCATTCCCTTCATATCTTATTGCTAGAAGGAAGTTCGTATCAGATAAACTCTTCACAATATATGGAGAACTGACTCCCAAGATTCTTTTATCTATACTATTTTAACCTAACTAATTCTAGTGTCACTCGTTACCTTCATTCAATAAACGCATTCATTAACCCTATATTTTGAGTGAATCTTAGGCCTTGTATAGCGTGAAAAAATTGTTATGGCCGAATAGGATTTTGATAAATTGTGGCATTTGATTTACAATTTTTATTTAATTTATTCTTTACGGCTCATGACCTCTTTTTGTGTTGTTTAAAACCAAGATATATCTTGAATTGCAAGAATAAGTCGTTTGCGTGTGAATATTGCATTATCCCATTTCTTTTTTAATAACAATGATATTTTTAGATACAACTCCTAATATTTAACCCATACATGACATTAATACTTTTCTTAAGGATATTTTGCGCGAAAGTGAATGTAACGAGCCAGGCTGGAATTCGAAATCGGCCCTCCGATTTCTTATATCGAGAGGCTATTTGTTTTATCAACCGCAAATTCTCAACTGATGTGCAACAAAGTTTGTGTATGTGACCTCTATAAAAGTAGATACGAGATTCAATCGTGGTCATTGAGAATTCTAACAGAATTCACCTCACATCATGCCAAAGCTACAACCAGATTGCACAATGATTGCTTATTACGCTTTCCTTCATGCATGAAATCGACTGTGTTATCACCGGGAACACAGCTCTTCCATAACTAGCTGACATTTCAAGTAAATCAAAACAAGAATATATTATCTCATCAACCTTTACAAAGACAAAACGGCTTGTTAGAGAGATTTGCATTAGAAATTTAAAAGGGCAATAAATATTTACTGAAATCGTGGTCCGAAGTATATTTTCCGGACATACTGATGACATAAAAAAGTTATATTAATTCCATTTTCGTCATCTATCTTATCACCACTACAAAAAAGGTAAAACTTTAACTGAAATCTTAAAATAGACATCAATATCAGCTACAAAGTTGTTGCTTGACACAAAATATAGTCAAATAAGAGACATACCACATAGTTGTTTTCTCAAACCTTTTTCTTTGAGCCGCATATTTGAAATTAAAATTTCTTTGCGCCTCACCAAATTTTATATTATTACTAGCAGTATCTCCCGACGTTGCTCGGGTGTAATGAAAGCTTTAAAACTAATCCGTGGCCCTGGAGCTCAGACTCTTTGGACAGTGACATGAAAGACTAAGAATCAATAGTTGTTTCCAGTCAAAGTGAAAGCTTACATTGAAAGAAAAATGTACAGATGTAAGGTAAATTTTGATTTCCGGTAACGATGTCAAAAACATTTTCCGTCACAAACTGAATTTTGAAAACTAAATAAGTCTTCTGAGTCAATGGTATCATGGCGGAGACTAAGAACTACAATTATACCTACTTAGAGCAAAATCCGAAGTAAAAACCAAAATAAAAGGGCTGAAAACCTGATTTTGATCAGACCCGATTGGATATAGAGGTATTGATTTCCAATTTTGGAATCAAATAAGTCATCCAAGGATAAACTAACCTAAGTCCATGAAAACCTATCGTACCCATCGGGAGTAAAATCGGAGAAAATGAGCCATATTGATGGCTGAATATCGGTTTTTATCAGATTTGATAGAATATTGGGTATCGATTTCCATATCGCGGGAAATGAGTCGTCCGAGATGATCTAATGTTTGAGACTAACAACGTTTAAAAGTTTATCAAGTTAAAGCAAATTTTGCAGCAAGAACAACGATAAAAGAACTGAAACCCTCATCTTGACCAGACCTGATTGGATATCGGTGTATCAGTTTCCGTATCGGGGGGGGGGAGGATCGGAAAAAATAAGTAACCCATGACCTGACCAGAAGCCTAAAAAATATTTGTTTGAAGTTTGGTAAGAATCGTTTGAAAATTGTGGATTTATATAAAGTACATACAAACACACACGCAAACATCTTGCCTTTTATATATATATAGATAAATACATTTAAAAATAAGAAAAAGAGAGTGGGTTAAAGGGATATAATCTCGGATTCGAAGAACATTATCACTGATAACTCTTTTCTCCAATTTGTGAACCCTAGTTAATATATTCTTAATATTTTATATGATCGAAAATATCCTAGTGATAAAATCCGTCTATAATTACTCACAACTATTTCTCGTAGGAAACACGTGTAATAAAACGTCATCTATAATATCATTTTAAATTTTGAAATCATATTTATTTTTTGCACGTGGTTTTCAAAAACTGTTTCTATATATTTGATCGCTTTTCAAACATCTCGCCTCATCCACTATCCTCTTCACCGCACCTATGTGTCCCGACGCACAGTTTGGAAACCATTATTAATGTGTAATATACAAACTTAAATTAATAATAAGAGATATGGAGTTATTTAAAAAGTCTTGCTTATTTTACTTGTTTTCTGATATTAAGATTATTAACACAACTAATACTAAATTTACTTTGATAATGAAGCCGGTTTCGGTTTGAAATCAGGTTTTTTATGATATATTTAAAATCCGTTTTAAGATGTCTAGATGTACTACGAAACTGCATACCAAATACTCATTTTCAAGGCAGAAATGCCTAATTGCTTAGAGGATTGATGCAGCTCAATATTCTTAAAAACACTTATGGTTTCTTAAGCTATTAATAGAAAATACTATTGGATCAGAAGTAGATTAAATAACACTTAAGAAGTATCATATTTTTCTAGAACGATGTAGAAGCAACGGGAAAATAATATATATTTGTGTAACTAATGGTAATAACAATATTAGACATTTCCTTGTAAGACAACTTTCGGCATTCAACGACAGACTAGCAGGTTGAAATTTATAAAATCTGTCCCTTGAAACATTGTTTAAAGAAAATAATCCACTATCTGCGACTGTTTATTTTTTCAGAATTGATAGAGGTTTCTTTCCTTAACTTTTATCTGAAGTAGTGTGGAATATCAACATCTGTTGACATTATTTTCTATTCGTGTTATATGTACTATTTTTTAAAATTTTGCTGCTATTGAATGTACTCAAATAATGTGATTTCTTTTATTTGATATAATTCTTTATTTGTAATATCCTAGTATCAATATACAAGGTTCTAATGAATGTAGCCTTTACCAAAACTCTACGCCATTTTAACCCCTTGGATATAGGATGTGGTTGTATAAAGTTGAGAGCTTAGTTATTTCTGAACTAATTTTCGCGTTATCTAAATAAAACCCTCTATTTAACGTGACGATTTAAAAATATAACACGAGTTTTATTTTCAGATTAATGTTATAGTTACGTAGCAATTTTATCAGTCTTTAAATATTTATTTATTTCTGCACGCATTTTACTCCAGAAAAGACTCACAGGAAGAGGAAACACTGTTCGGTGTTCGGCAACATGAATCAAGTCAATTCTGTCACAAATTCAAAGAGAAATATCACGATTTCTAAAGGTAGAACTTGTACCGATTCCTACTTAATATACGCCTTCAAATGTACCAAACAGCATTTATGTGAGTTGCACAAAGGAAAAAATAAAATTAAAGATTCAATTGCCGCAGTTATGATGTCGAACACAAAAATATGACATTAACACAATTGCGGAACATTTTTATACAAACGACTGTAATTTCGACAAATATCTTAAGGTATACATTCGGAAAAGTATTCAGAATTTACCGAACTTGCAATACTAAAATTACTTGAGGATAATTACATATGCAAATCATTAACGTCCTGTCTTGAGATAATGAACAAAATGATAGGACAGTTCCATAAGAATTATACTAAGCTCTTTGATTAATTCCTTTTCGTAACTAATCAACTAACACAAAATGCTATGATGAGCAAGATCACCGTCATATTAAGCATGTTTCAGTTCCATCTCGTCACGGTGGCAGTGTTTCATTCGTTCTGACGCGTTGATTACCATTACAAACGATAAACATTTTTCTAAGTTTATATATTTTAATGTTTCAATTTTCATTTAAATATGATTTGAAGAAGACAGACATACTGTGGAAATATTGTAGAACATTGTCAAACACTGCGTTTTTTCTCATTTCTTAAATCAAGCTCTTATCTTAAGTGTTGAAAAATATTGGAAGATTTACGTACATCATTTTATTTCTCACGATTGTTATAAAAATTATAATAATTTTTAGTAGTAGTTATTCATAATAATAATTATACTTATTATTAATAATTATAATTATAATTAATATTATATTATATTATATTATATTATTATTATATATACCTTTGAATAAACTTATCACAAATAAGACGCAACGTCTTATTTAATACCTGAATATTCTGGTTTCGCCAAATAGCAATTTAGTAAGCAGAAGCAGTGAGGATCGCTCTCCTTACACTGTCGATGATAACGAAAAGAAAACTGCTTGCTTTTATATGCCATATTCATTGAGGACATCAGTCAGTAAAGCCCTACATATACCTTGAAAAACTGGCGAATATATGCTTTGCTATTTAATACATTGCTGGAGGGTGAAAAGACGGATTAATACTTTTCGCAAAGTTATTTGCAAGTATGAGAATGCAACAAATTCATGATGTAGCCATCAGTATTCTCGATGAATTACTACCTTGTATTCAAATCTGCCTCCTTCTTTTCGTTCACTCAACCATTCGATTATTTCCAATTATAACTGTTTCACTTACTTTCAGCATGTCCTGCAAATGTTAAATTCTTCCCTTTGTCTTTTCTCGGTGGCTTGGTGGCTGCGCCGCACGTCGGATTCGCCTGCCTGCCTGTCAGCCAGCCAGACGCCGCGCGCCACAGAGGCCAACCAGCCTGCCTGCCTGTGTCAAGTGCCTGCCTACCTGGGCCACGTGCCTTTTGCCTTTTGCCTGCCTGCCTGCCTACCGTGCTGCGGGACTGCGGCCGTCTACGTCTCGGGCAAGCTAGTGAATCGCTCTAATTCGTGTAAGAACCTTTGCTTTTTTTTCTACACAGTCGTGCTCATTCCAACCGAAGTGGTTCCATGAGATGTCTTTTCTCATCATGAGAAACACCCGATATGTGACTCTACAGAAGGATGCAGAGAATGCCATGGACAGAAATTCTGAGCAACGACAAGTTTTTAGAGATGAGGGAAACAAAAATGATAGATATGCTTAACACCAGAAAGTGACAACTGAAGTTTTTGAGACAAGTATTGAGGAAACAAGGTTTGAAAATTTAATACTCATAGGAAAGATAGAGTGAAACAGAGATAGGGGAAAGTAACGCCTGATGTATATAATGGCCTTGAGCAAGTGGATGGCAGATCAGATTTCGGGAGAAATACCATTTTTTTTAATCATTTCACCCGAGCAAGGCGGAAACGCCACTGATGTGCAGGGGGTTACATAAATGTAAAAATATTAATTAGAAAAGAGTGAGGAGTACAAACTAGTTAGAAAGGAACAATAGAAAGCTGAGAAAGCAGGTGCGATGACAGATACATAGGTGGAGAGAAAGGGAAGGTTATACAGGGGAGAGGAGAGAGCTAGAGGCCAGTGGTTAGTAGATGAGTATTGACTTTGCATTTAAATTTCTGGAGGTTGTAGCCATCAGGAAAGCAAGAATACGGGAGTGAGTTCCACAGGCGGGAAGTGCGAGAGAGGAAGCTGCAGGAGTAGAATTGTCGTCTGTATTTGGCTAACCTGACTGTGAATGTGTGGAACCCAGTTGCCAGTCTGGTTGCACGAGTAAACACCTGTTGAGGAGGCATCAGTGACTTAAGCTCATCCGAGCAGAAGCCATGAAAATATTTATAGCCATGAGGAAAAATGTTATCAGCTATAAAGGAAAAGAGGGATCTAGAGAACCTTGATCACCTACGTTCTGACAGGACATGGTACATAAAAGAAATGAATTCATAAATATTTTCTGTTGCCTGCTGCTTGTTTGCAGCAGTTTTCATGTAGTATCTGTATTCCTTTCAATTTCCTTGTTACTCATTTGTTCTAGCCCTTCAATTCTAAGCATAGGTAGGGAGAACATTATTTCTTGCCGCTTGAAATCATTTCTTCTGTGAGGAGATTGTCCATCATCCACTGCCATATAGTTTATTAGATATTAAATAACCTTTAAATACGCTTTTCTTTCTTTACTGCGTATTTCTGCGTATAGTACTTAGTTTCTAAGAGGTATCGTTTGCTATTTTTAGGGAATTTAAATTTAGAATTACAGGATAGTCATTATTTTTAGTTGTTTGATTTTGATGTTTGTAATACCTAACCTCTTTAAGTTGCCGCTTTTGCTAATAAAAATGCATGCTGCATTTTTGCAGTTAGTTCTTTCTTCTTTCTTTCTAATCTTGACTTGTCTATAGTGGTATAGTTTAAAATGTTATATATTTATGAAGAAAGCAAGTCTAATAATAAAGAAAAATAGCGTTTCGAGATAGAATGCTATATTAGCAATGTTCATCCAGAAGAAATTTCATCAGCTCTACGATGCGGGATAATGAGTGAGATGTGTTATATGAAGGTAAGATGAAGGAATATAAAATGACGATAATATGGATATGACGAATGGAAAGCTATTGCCCGCAGACTTAAAGTGGTTAAGGTTTTCGTGTTCTGGAAAGTGTTTAGGAGGGAGTGGGTACAACAAATAAGCAGGCAATAAGTCATCATTTACGAAGACTCATAAACGTTTTTGATTGCTTTCTACCCCGAAAAGTGAGGATTGGTCAGTTGCGGCCTGAATTCAGCAACAATACGGCCTGACTGGTTCTATCTAAATCATTTAATGGTAAAACATGGCAAAAAGTGTCACGAGAATTACCATTTTCCAGCAATTTAACGATGGTTCGTATATATGTGTTATTCTGTGCATTGTACTATTATTATTGTTATTTTTCTCAAGCAGATCTTGTTTTGTAATTTAATGATAAAAAAATGACAGGAGGTTTCAGGAATATTTTGCAGCAGCAAAAGGGCGTGACCATTTTCCTGTATTATTACCGATGGATTTTATATGTTAGTTCTACTTTATATCCGAGGAAAATTAGATTCCCAATAGATGTTAATAGTAATTAATCTCTTTGGGTACAACGGTTGATAGGGATTTGTGTAAGTTCAAGGTCTACTCGGTGATGGTCAAATTTTACTAGCTTGGTTTTAAACATATTGAAGGCTACACACCAAACTTTCACCCATTGAGTTATTACAGCTCGATCAGATGAAAGATCAGCTGGCAAGCTGTTATCATCATGACTTTCGGATACGTATCGTTCTGGTTGTAATGCAGTGGATATCGACTCGAAACGACAAATTGGAGAGCCGAGTTCGAATTCCAGTTGAATTCCTCGCATTCACTTACGCACAAATACCCCTGGGAAAGGTATTAATCTGTCTCTTGCCTCCAGTTATGGGTTAAATTATAAGACAGATTGGGTTCTATAGTCTTGGCTTGCAACCTATCTACCGCAGAAAGCAACGGCAACCTAGTGCGGGATAAACTTAGGCGCAGTCAGTCATGTCTCTTTCGAGAAATGATTGCCCAAAGCGTGTATCACGTATGGCTCTTAACTGACTGAGTGATTATGTGGTGCAGTGAATGTCGGCTCGGAACGAAAAATCAGAGAGCCCAGTTGGAATTTCAGTTTAATTCGTTGCATTCACCTACGCGCAAATATCCTTGCAAAAGGTATTAATCTATCTTTCCTTCCTCCATCTATGGGTTAAATAGCAAGACGTATTCGGCTGAATAGTCTTGATTAGCAATCAGTCAGTCATGGATCGAAAGAGGCATCATTGCCCACGTGTGTATCAGGTATGGAACTTAACTGATTGAACCTTAAACTGTGGTATCATCTACATAAATATTTACAAACAATAATCCATTTCTTTATATACAGGTGCAAAAACGGGAAAGACATTTCATATTATGAGCCGGATTTGCCATCATATTTTTGTCATATATGAACTGAAATATAACGAATATAGTCATTTTTATGGTGTTCATAGGATGTTTACCCTATTTTGTCAAATTTAATAGCTACCTGTCCTTATTTTTTATTAGTAATTGATCAACTGATACAAGACTCACGAGCCACGCAAAGTAGAAATTTACTAAATACGGTTCTTATATGGAAGCAGACAAAAGGAAGAGTAAGTGAGTTCCGATTATAAGGATATGGATGATAAAAAGTGATGCTATTTTTGAGTTCATATGACATGCATTTTCCTGAGTTATAACATTTCCCTCAGAATTAATGACACTCTCAATAATCGTTTCCTAATAATTGAAATCTCACTTTTATTTATAATTTCATTTTCACTCGGCTGCGTGGAGTTAATCTTTTACTCGTGAATTTACTATTAGTAGTAGTAGCCAAATTTATTAGTAGAAAAAATATTGAGCCTTGACTTAAAGAGGTTGACGTTCGATTGTTCGAGGAAACTTCCCCTCGGGAATCAGTTTCATAAAGTAGTAACTCTTGAAAGAATCTAAGCCCGTCGGTCCTGCCAATGAAATACGAAAAGAAATGACGATAGATTGCAATGCTGTATATGTCATAACCGCTCTTATCTGTCACTATCTGAATTGGTGAATCTAGCATGTCAGAACATTTGCCATTTTAATAGCGATAGGGTTATTGAGTAGCATAAGACGATTAATCTGTTGTGAACTTGTAGAAAACATAATTCATAATCTACAAGGTCATGTAAACGCCCTTGAAAAACTTTGTCGAGTCTGGAATATACTGGGCAGATCCAGTTCAGATATGAGAGCAATGTACAATTTTTAATCTTATCTCGTAGCCTTGCGTTAAAACTAAACTTTTCATACGAAATAATGAATTGCAGTTCCGAAAATGATGTCAACAAGTTCAATAATATTTATGTCAGTAGACTGGCATTATCATAAAAATTCTTTAATAACGATTTGCACTCGTTGCTATAATATATTTTACAACCAGACTTGATGTTTTAACTTCTATACAAAACGACTTTTGTAATAAAACAACTCTCATATTGAGAAAATTTCTTTTTGTAGGTTTTTATTATATCTTTACAAAATCGAATCCGTCTTAGCTTTATTTATACAGTGGTTAGTCCAAACCGCTCATTTCGCAATGGAAAATTCCCCTGTTTCTATAGCAAAAATATCCAAACATGTTTAGGCGGGCACACTCTAGAATCATCCAAATTCACTGTTAAAAATGTGGTCTCATAAGCAAAAGAAGCATGTGTCTAAATTCTTGTCTACTATATAATTTACATGCCGATATCAAACGTATGTTTAAGAAATTATTCTTAAGTGATCGTTCTCCCATACTAATTTGCATGCTAAAAGGACTAGTTACTCTCAGATTTTCAATAAAGACTTTTATCACCTATTCATCTCTTTGTTTGATTTTTTTTCGAATGGCCTAATTCAACACGAACGAAAATCTCCGTTTTTCGCATTAATTAACATTACCGTCACGGGGTTCACATAATAAATTGGATTCCCTTAATCCTGCACTACAATGCTGACTCATTAAATTCTGAGATATTAACAAACAACAATAACTACAAATAAAGAATAACCCCTGGCTATTACTCGAACTCTCATCTCTTTCCTTGGGAAACTAAATTTCTTTTGCAGCTGCCTTAACGATTAGGCTCTGAAGGCTAACCGGCAGCCATTGTAAAACTCAAACAATGGAGTTAATTAAGACAAATTAAAATACATTCAGAAAGTTGATAATGCATACCAAATACCGATTTTATTAATAATTATATTAATAATTAATATTGTTTTCTACTGCTAATAATATAATATTGTTCTGTCACGTGAATATTAAAGTTTTCTAAAAATATTACAATCCTTACAAGTAAAAGTCAATGATTTCCTAATATTATTTTTTTCGAAATTTCGGATTTAAAAAAAATAAAATGATGTCAGAGGAAGATCTAGTTGTCTTATATTAATGCTTTTGTTGAGTTCATGTGACATGAATTCACCTGAACTATATTGTTCCTCTCAGTATTAATGACACTTTCGACAGCCGTTTTCTCATAAATTAAATTCTCTCTTTTATTGTTAATTCTATTTTGACTCTGCTGCGTATAGTCTATCTCTCACTCAATAGTTTATTATAATTATAATTATAATTATTATTATTAGTAGTAGTAGTAGTAGTAGTTGTTGTTGTTGTTGTTGTAAACAAGATATTTGACGTAGCTCTTCCAGTATTTTAAAGCATTTAGAGAAGAGCGTGACTTAAGAAAAGACACGAGTGCTTGAAAATGTTCAACAATATTTCGATAGTATTTCTTTTCAAGTTGTGTTTAAAATTAAATAATGTTCACAAATGTGCTGTTTTTTCTCAAGACAAGTGACATTCGTACAAAGACACACTTTTCTGTTCATTTGTTATGTTTTTGAACTTGTATACAACTTTTAAACATAACTTAAACAAGACAAAATGGTATGATGGCAAATACAACAATGTTACATTTACTAAACGTTTTTATGACAAATGACCACATTCGGAAAGAATATCCGGAATCCACCGATCCTAGAACTCTTCAATTTTATGCATGTAAACTACTAACTTTCCACCCCAGCGCAATCAACAGAATGACGGGAGAGTTCCATATGTTTTTAAATAAACTGTTTTATCAGTTCCTCTCAGTAACTAATCAACTAACGAGATATTTGAAAATGACAAAGGTCACCATCATATTACACACGTTTTAGTTGCATGTCATGGTTGCGTTTCAGTTGTTTTGACGCGTAGATAACCAGTACAACCGTTTTCTCGACGGCAACACAGATCGGGTTCTATTACTTGGGTTGACAACCATTTTACTGCAGAAAGTAATGTCAATCATTTCTGTACCTTTCGAGTCAGGATCCTCGAAGCGTTTATCACGTATGGCAATTATCTTTCCGGCTACTTGTAAATAATTTTCAAACGTTACCTGAAGAGGAACTATATTGTCATGAATTATCACTTTTTTGTTGCTGTTATCTAAGTTTATTATTATCATTATTATTATTATTTTCAACTTCAAGCAGATCTTATTTCATAATATAAAATCAGGTGGGGTCATAAAAAAAATTACCTTGGGTCATGACATTACTTTAGCTTACAGAATATATCTCGTCAGAATTCTGACTCTGCCGAACAATGCTGATTTTTTAAGCATCGCTTTTTTCAATCAGAGTCCCAGCTTTACCCGGACGTTTTTGGATATTTTTCTGTCAGAGTACCAAAGGAGCCCTCAACAACAGGAACAACCATTACTTCATTGAGCTCCATTATACGTGTCCTGACATATGTTCTAAATTTCGGTACTTTTCTCTATTCTACTTTTCGTTCTTAACATCAAAGACTTTCTCTTTTGCCGCTCTGTTGATAACCAATTTGTGTATTCCTTCTGGATATTAACAATGGCTTGCCTTCTTCCTTCAAATACGTTATAATATATTTTTCTTCTGCAATTGGTTTGATGCCCATATCAATCTTTGTTCTCGTCACTTTATATTTACTGCATAAAACCCGCAGTACAATACGTGTCAAAATGTTGTATCTCTAATTGGCCTCTTGTTAAGTCAAAATGCCGCATTCACATATTATTATTATGTCATTTGTCATCATATTTCGATTTCTGCTTTGGTCTCACTACCAACCAAGTCTGCGGGGAGACCTAAGGCAGGTAGTGGCGTGTTGTTATGACTCCATTTCATGTTTTTTCTATCCTCCCTATCATCCCTAGCATTACATAGATAAAGTTTTCCTTAGTGTGTGGGCTGTACTTAATAAGACAATTTTTTGTATATCTCTTAAGCTGGGGTTTCCAGGGATTCTTTCAATGTGTTGTTTTGTTCCATTTTTTATCATTCCAAGTGCACCTACTATCACTGGCACAACTCTTGTTTTCAATTTCCACATTTTTTCTATTTCAATTTCCAGGTCTTTATATTTTGACAGTTTTTCAAATTCCTTGATTGCTATGTTACAATCCGCTGGACAAGCCATATCAATTAATAGACAATTATTATTAATAGACAATTATTATTATTATTATTATTATTATTATTATTGTGCCGTTTTTTTCATCAATCAATTTCTGCCATAGTTACGCAACCTCACATGTCTGCAGAAAGACCTAAGACAGATAGTTGTGTGTTGTTATGGCTAAATTTCATTTGTTTTCTACTCTCATAATGTCCCTAGCGCTACATGGACAAATTTTCCTTTATGTGTGAGCTGTACTTATCAAGACAATTTCTTCTGTATCTCTTAAGCTAAGATTTTTAGAGATTTTTTCAATGTGATGATTTGTTAATTTTTTCAATGTGATGATTTGTTAATTTTTTTATCTTTTCAAACGGCGCTATTCTTGTTTTCAATTTCCACATTTTATATATTTCAATTTCCAGGTCTTTATATTTTGATAGTCTTTCAAATTCCTCGGTTGCTATGTTACAATCCGCTAAACAGCCATATCAATTATTAGGCAAGGTTTTTCTTTTCAGTTTTTAATAATAATGCCCAACTTAAATTTTCCTGTGTATATAGTATGATCCCATTGAATGATGACATCTATTTCTATAACCGGTGCTGGGCAATGTTCATACCAGTGTTTGTTTACATATTTTTCAAAGTGTTGACACATTGTCCAGTGTAAATATTGCCCCACTCTATTTTAACGATTTTTATATTCATTTGGGGCAAGTACTGAACATCCTGCATTTAGAATCGACATTATTACATATGATATTTATCTGAAAGTTTTCAGTGAAAAGACTCTGAATCTATTCGTCTGATATCATTTCCAGTTCAGCTCGAGATGTTGGAATTATACTGAATCATTGGGATGGCAAGGTTATTGATGCTGCGAGAATTCAATTCAGTTCTTAATATAAGTTGTATCCTTTTATAATTCTATTTACGCATATATTCTTTTATTTTCTTATGGTGAATTCTTTCGCCCTCATTTACGCATAGATAATTATAAGTTTCTGTGACTGTTGCACAAGGAAAGCAAAAAGAGGATGATTTTTGTTGTAGTGATCCTAGTAAAGCTGTGGGGTTAGAACATTTATGAAAAATGATTTAATTTTATTCAAATGTCATTACTGAACAATCTACA